>JAVLUX010000032.1:23832200-24432200 GCA_032164185.1 Moxostoma hubbsi
TATAATTAACAATTTTATTGCAATAATATAATACTCAAGTTTACTGGATTCAAAAATAATGAAAAGTGATCTGAGACCACATCACAAATTTCTTCTTTATTATTTATTTATTATTATTATTATTATTTTTAAATACAGTGATACCATAACTTTAGATTTGGAATAACATGAAAGTGCAATAAATAAATAAATAGATTTCAAATCACATTTAAAAACCATGATCATAATTTTTAGAAAAATAATTGTGACTATAATTTTAACATCTAGGTTACGGATGTAACCTCCATTCCCTGATGGAGGGAATGAGACGTTGTGTCGAAGAAGCGACACTCTTGAGCGCCGATTATACCTCTGATCTATGAAAAAAGGCCAATGAGAAGTTGGCAAATAGAATTTTCATGTCCCGCCCCCGGACAAACGGGTATAAAGGTGGGGAATTGAGTCTGTTTAATTCAGGATTTTTCTAAGGAGCCGGAAATGGCCCGGCCACAACAGTGGCATGGCTCAGCGACGTGACCGGGAGGACACAACGTCTCGTTCACCTCCATCAGGGAATGGAGGTTACATCCGTAACCTAGACGTTCCCCGTCTGTCGCTCACTTCGACGTTGTGTCCAAGAAGCGACACTAGGGGTCCAATTTAAATCACGCCATGCGCTGAGCCATGTACGTGTACTGCTGACACAGGAGCAGGCAGGTACTTGACGTGCCAAAACGACCAGCTGTATCAGACTGCACGTACCCTTCCCCAATGCCCCACAAAGTCGTCGGAACCCTTATAGTTACCATAAATAGGGGAACAAGGCGATGCTTGCCAACCTGGGAACTGGCCGAGCCTAGCCAGGCCTCTTTTCTCTCTATGTTTCTTGCATAGAGTCAACGGCTGGGGCCGTTACACGCACCGGGGGTCTTAACAGTTTCAGGGAAAAGATCCTGCGGAGACCACACCTGCCCAGAGAGGGGGAGGTAAGAGTGGTGAATACACCACATGGGCTTTTAGGCCACGTGGGAAATGGACGTGTTGGTAGATCCCGCCTCTTCGGAGGGAGGAGTTGCTGCAGACAGGGTGACCGGGGGGGCAGTGGAACTGCCCAATTTGAGACATGGACCCACTCGTAAGGGAAAATACACACAGGGGGGAAATCCACGTAGGAGCCCTGACCTGCTGAGTACCTATTCCAGTACAGAGTAGATTTGAGTACCCGGAGTGGATTGGGTCGTCGAATTCCTCTGCCGAATTGCAGACCCCGAGGGCTAGGGAGGAATCAACAAGGGAGCCGAGGGGATCTCCTGGGAAAAAAGCGCACGGTATTACCTCAACTGAGGGAAAAGTTGCTGCAAGCGATTCACCCGGTTAGTCCTTCAGCTTGTTACTAAGTTCTACTGGCTCAGACCTGAGAAAACACAGGACGAGACTGACTCTACCTTGAGATTGTAGAATCTCAATGAAATGGCGTCCACCACCCAGTGGGAGAGCCTCTGTTTGGAGACAGCATTCCCTTTCCACTGTCCACCGAAGCAGACAAAGAGCTGCTCAGAATGTCTAAAGTTCTGCATGTGGCCCAAGTAGGTACGCAAAGCACGTACCGGACACAGCAATGAAGGGGCTGGGTCTGCCTCCTCCCGGGGAAGAGCTTGCAGGTTCACTATCTAGTCTCTGAAGGGTGTGGTAGGAACCTTGGGCTCGAAGGGGGGTCTCTGAAGGCCTGAGAGGACCACTGAGAGATCCCAGGAGGGGAACAGGCTTGGCCAGGAGGGATTCAACCTCTGGGCGCCTTTTAGGAACCTGATAATCAAGTCGTGCTTACCCAAAGACTTACTGTCTACTGCGTCTTGGTGAGCTGCAATAGCAGCTACATACACCTTCAAGGTGGACGGGGACAGCCTCCCTTCCAACCTCTCCTGCAGAAGTGAGAGCACTGACCTGACTGTGCACCTTTGTGGGTCTTTGCCCCAAGAAGAACACCTATTCGTGAACAAGCGCCACTTTAGGGCGTAAAGTTTCCTGGTAGAAGGGGCTCTGGCTTGGTTGATCGTGTCTACGACAGCAGGTGGTAGATAAGCTAGATCTTCCGCGTCTCGACCAGGGGCCAGACTTGGTAGTTCCAGAGGTCTGGGTGCGGATGCCAGAGCGTGCCCCGTCCCTGAGAAAGAAGGTCTTTCCTCAAGGGAATTTGCCAGGGAGGGGCTGTTGCGAGGAGTACTAGGTCCGAGAACCAAGGACAAAGAATACAGCCAACAACTCTAGGCAGTTGATGTGCCAGCGCAGCGGGGCCCCCTTCCAACAGCCCGCAGCTGTGTGCCCATTGCACACGGCACCCTAACACAATTTGGAGGCGTCGGTCGTGACCAAGATGCGTCGGGACACCTGCTCCAAGGGTACTCCTGTCTGCAGAAAGCAGAGGTCTGTCCAGGGTTTGAATGTTTAGTGGCAAGCGGGGGTGACCATCACACGGTGTGTGCCGTGGCGCTATGCTCGTCTCGGGACTCGAGTCCGGACCACCGCGCCCCAGGAATGCCCCATATGCCCCAGTAGCTTCTGGAAAAGTTTTAAAGGGACCACAGTGCCTGGCCTGAAGGCGGCGAGGTATTCCAGCACTGACTGCGCGCGCTTGTTGGTGAGGCGCACTGATATTGAGTCTAACTCCATGCCGAGAAAAGAGATGCTCTGAACCGGGGTGAGCTTGCTCTTTTCCCAGTTGACCTGAAGCCCTAAACGGCTGAGGCACGCGAGACAGCTTTTATGACCGTCAGAGGTGGAGAAATCAACTGCATCCAGAAACTACACAGAGGCGGAAAGACGTCTTTAGAAAGATGCGTCCTGGAAAGGACGTTCAACGCCAGCTGTGTATTTGCTCTTTTAGAGAAACTAACTCTTTTAGAGAAAATTAACTCTTTTAAAAACACTCTTTTAGTTTGCGCTGTCGAAGCGCCCAGGGGCAAACTGCACTGCCATGCAGAGATGGAGAAAGCCACTGAAGTGCGCTGTAGATCCAACATCAGATCGCTCAGAGGTAAGAGGAACAGGTGTGTGTGACTCGCAGCTCGCTGCATACACAGCCAATGGCTCAGAAGAAAATTTCTGAATGAAACGGACTCATTTCCCCGCCTTTATACCCGTATGTCAGTAGGCAGGACATGCAAATTCTGTCTGCCAACTTCTCACTGCCTTTTTTCATAGATCAGAGGTATAATCGGCGCTCAAGATAGACCCCTAGTGTCGCTTGTTCGACACAACGTCGAAGTGAGCGACAGACGGGGAACCATTGTTGTGTAGCCCTATTGTGTATAAAAGTTTGGATTTCATTGCTTCAATTTTGGAACAAAGTAATTCTTAAATTATGCTGAATAACATGAATCGTTATGCTTTTATGCCTGTGTGGATTTTGAAAGCTCAAGTGCTTTCTGTCATCAAAGATTAAAGGGAGACAAAGCAAATACAAAGAAACTCTGAAATTCATGTAAATTTTTCAATGTAAATTTTCATGCATATTGTTATGCTGAAATTATAATTTGTAATGTTTTTATTTTTTATTTTTAATAAATTAGAAAAATAGAAGCATTTTCACTATTGGACTCAGACTTTTGGACTCCACTGTATCTACAGTCATGGAAACAGATCATAAAAATTGGTACATCAACACATGTATAAACAATGACACAGAAAAAGACTTCAAATTCACATTTCTCACTTGAACAAAACTTCAGCAAAATTACATTTCATGTAGTGTTCGACCGATATGGCTTTTTTTTTAATAGCTGATGCCGATATCCAGAGAGCAGGGTGGCCAATAGGCCAATACAGTGCTGATATCACACATTATAATATAGTAATTAGCATAAACATAAAATATATAATATTAAAATTGGTTAATGTACCATTATATAAATACAAAATATTAAAGGTTGACCAATATATTGCTAATAAAATATGGTGAAAGAAAGGCAATAAATCTGCCAGTCGTTTATAAAATTGGAAACATATATGAAATGTTCTTAGTCTTTCCTTTCTGTGATGGGGAGGGCTAGACAGAGTCCAAATTTAAATAAATTCCAGATGCAGTTTATGGTGCAACCAAAATACCAATGCAGAACTTTTAAGTTTAATAGCTGAAATACAACGGGGACTCCTATTTTGAAGTATTTGCGCTTCACTGCTTCCAGCTGATTTCCAACAGATAAGGGAAATAAAATGTGCACTCCTACAATAATCAATAACATATTGCAATATAAACAATTAAAAATAAACATTGTCATATTTCATCAACACTGTATCATCATCATCAACAGTTGATCATTAGTAATCGCTTGACATAAATTTCCGATATTGCTTAATGATTGTGAGCTGCTCTGCAACAGCTGGAAACACTCTCAAGTGTAAGACCTCTTTAAATGATAATTAAGACTTTTGTTGTATCATTTAAGATATTTAAGACATTTTAAAAAATGGATTTAAGACATTTTAAGGATCCTTGGGAATGCTGCATACATTGCAAAGTGAATAAGACATATACTCATAGTATACGTGAAGCGCTTTTACTTTAAAGTTCCACTCACGCACTCGTGCGGATCCACTGACAGTTTAAACGGCCTGGATCGCCTGCTTGGATTGTCATGAACTGACTGTCATGATTTGTGAATCAAAGTAACTTTTAATCCTGATCCTGAAGTTTTGATTCTGGCTGATAGAATTATGTGCTTTAGAGAAATATGATGATAGGTGAGCGCTCAACGGGAAGGAAAAGCTGGATTTTCGTGAGGTTCGTGAATTACATCTTTTTAAACGAGATATCTGCATATTTGTAGATGGTGTATAATAGAAGTTGTATTGATATTTGCCTTTTATCATTAGAAAAGTAAGTTAAAAGTTACATGAGACTGTTAGGAGACGTGCTTTAGAGGTAAATAAATGAGCATAAATAACAGGACGCTGGATCTGCACAAGTTGTGTGCGGTTGGTTTATAACATCTGTTTAAACGAGATATGTGCATATTTGCAGATAGTACATTATATTATTTTTATTGATATTTGCCTTTTTCTCATTAGACAAGACAGTTAAAAGTTACATGGAATTGTTGAGGAGAGAGATGGAGAATGAAACAGGCGAGCACAATGAGCTCAAACGTGTCTGCCGCGGCTCTGATATGCGGATTGTTTAAATGACACTATTGAACACATTAACACAAAGGCACATAACAACAAAATGAACCATGACTGGTCGTTTACATGACACATTCATTCACATGCAAGCAGGCAATTCTCTGCACCCTCAAGAAACAAATCATCCAAACTGGAAAATGTGTCAGCTGATGAAAATAGTTCAGAATAATGGCCGATTTATTGGCCTTGCCGATGTATCGGTCGACCACTAGTTTCATGTACTCTGAGGTAGAAACACATTCTCATTGTTATAGTTTTATACAGTGTCTCTGGTCTGACATTTATCACAGTGAACTCTAGATAGCCTATAGTGCGAGATAAGAGTCAGCAGGCTGCTCCTGATTCAGTGTCAAAACATGAGAGTAATTCCAGAAGGATTATCACAACACATACTCTGTTGCTGCCGGGCAGAATATAATGACAGGCAAGGCCACATGATCATGAAGGAAGGTTTATGTTACTCTCACTTTTATGTCTGATTAAACCACAAAAATGTCAGTACTGCTGGGAGGTACCAGTAGGATTTCAGAAAATATCTTATATTTCTTTTCAAGTTGTAAAGTATGATTCAGTGAAAGGACAAGAGAAACTTACAGTAGCCTGTTTTTTATCTTACATCACTATTGAAACTAGTATTTTTTAGAATACCACATTATTCTCCACTATAAGACACAATAACATACTGCACAACAAAATATACAATATATATACAATACAATACCACACTACACCATACCAATATATACTATACTACACTTATACAGTGCTCAATTTAACTGTCCTGTAACATTAACTGCACATTATCCTATACTGTTCAACACCAACATTGACTATACCATAAAATACACTCCGCATAACAATATCATCCTATACCATTCTCCACTAAACAGTCCCTCCAGGATTTTACGATCACAAGAATTCTTGCAAATTCAACCAATCTCCGCATTTTTTGTGGTAGCTTGCCATTTTTTATAATTTCTGCAAATTTTCCACAAAAATTGAAATCTGAGGGAAGTCAGTCTCTTTCCACTATCAAAATCCTTCTAAACTTTCACGGGACTGCCACATACATCATAGCTAGCATTGAATTATCACAATGAGTGCTGCGAATGAGACACAAAACCTGCGTTTATACACAGAAACCCTAACATTCAATTAAAATACCCATTAGTTGTGTGATGTGATTCGAATTTAAAGTGCTTAATTCAGTAGGTTACAAATCTGAAAATGGCAATTTATGATGAACATATATATTCTGAAAATAAAAGTTTTTTACTGAAATAAAAAGGTTACTTTTTCACAATATGACAAAAATGGCCATTCCATATATTTAACATATTTGTTTGAAGCACTTGTGGAATTAAAATTTGTACATAAATGCTCAAATATATGATCTCTAATTGTATTTGTTTGTATATGGCCATGTATCTGATTTCAGTGTCAGACAATGTAATGATTGCAACAGGCCTTATGAATCCTCATTGATAGATTTAGTTTATTGCACATCTATTTTAAACTTGGACTAAGTCTAAGAAACTAAGTTTTCTTGCATTGTCTGAGACAGAAAATTGTAAAGCAAAAATAATTAAGGGTCTTCCGATACCCACAGGTTTCCCCTAAATGTATGGTAGCCTATTTTTGTGTGTAATTCCTTTTTTCGTTTTTCTTTTTTGCTAACTGTATATTCAGTTAATGCACTAAAATATTACATGTAATTGTATTTTCAATGTAATTAACACAATTACAAAGTATATAATGATGATTTGTGAGTTTTCACTGCAAAGCAACCCCAAAAAATGGCACAAATTGCATCAAAACGTTTTAGAAAAGCCGCAGCAAATTCAGTCATTTTTAGTTGCAAAAATCAGGAAAAAGTGCCGCAAAAAACCTAGTGGGACTCATACTATAGCTGACTATACTATACTGTAATATACTATACTGTACTATAACTATATTGCAACTTAGCTATACTGTATCATACTAACTAAATGTGACAAGGATGAGGGCATGGCCAGGCCATGAGGGTGCATGCCTGGCGCTGGGTTGCCCCAATCAGCAGGAGAGAGAGATAAGGAGAAGCTGGGACATCAGAGAGAGAGAGAGACACAAGGAGCTGTGTGAGTGTGTGTGTGTGTGTGTGTGTGTGTGTGTGTGTGTGTGTGTGTGTGTGTGTGTGTCTTTGTGTGTCTTTGTGTGTCTTTGTGTGTGTCTGTCTGTCTGTGTGTCAGTGTTCTGCTGAAAAGGAAAGTTTTATGTTGTGTTGAGTTGAACAATAAAGTCTTCGTGTATTGTTCAAGCCGGTATTGTACTCCACTAAACTGTAGCATAACTACTGTACACTGTAGCAAACTATGCTATAGTCCACTTCAATGAACTGTAGCATAATTATACTGTAGTATACTCTATTGTGCTTTACTATAGTCCACTTCACTGTACTGTACCATAACTGTACTGTAGTATACTATATTATACTTTCTGATAGTCTACTTCACTATACTGTTCCAAAACTACACTGTAGCATATTTTACAATAGTCTATTTCACTATAATGTTGCATACTAAAATATACTATACTAATCTGTACTATACTGTACTCGTTTGCACTTTATTTTACAGTACATGTACATTCTGGATACTTTCAGTGTACTTATCCAAGTAAGAACTGAGTAATATTAGGTAACTACGTGTACTTATTATGGGATAATATTAGGGTTGGGGTTAGGTTTAGGGTTAGTACCTAGTAATTACTGCAGTTGTTGTAATTATATAGTACGTAAATGTACAACAGTACTGTAAAATGAAGTGCTACCTTATACTCCACTTCACTATTCTGTAGCATAACAACACTGTATCATACTTTACTAGACAATAGTCTACTTCACTATACTATAGCATACTATACTTTTGTCAACTTTTCTGTGCTGCACCATACAGTTGCATAACTATACTGTAGCATACTCAATTAAACTGTACTATACTCCACTATGCTGAAGCATACTGTATACTGTACTATAGTCCACTGTACTGTAGCATACTGTACTTTACTGCTCTACATTCTAATATACAATACCATACTATATCTACAATGCTGTAGTATACACCTCTCTCTTCAGTGTGATACCTTACCACATTGTACAATACTATGCCATCCTACTAGAATTAAATGTTACAATAATTTTTCCTCTTCAGGCGTAATTGTGACTCAGAGTGCAGTGATGGTGAGGAAGATTTCTACTACACAGAGATTAAACTCAACACAGACTCTGTGGCGGACGGCTTGAGCAGTCTGTCCCCTGTTTCCCCATCTGTGCTGTCTCCCCCAACGGTCCTGGACCAGAGACAGCCGGATGGCACTAACGGGACAAAGAGTGAGAACAGCACCACCACCCCACTCAGTCGTTCAGCTCCCAGTGCACTCTACCTAGTGCATACAGACCACGCCTACCAGGTACCGCCCATTCATACCCTTATTCTATCATGATCAGTTTGTCCTCTGGACATTTACATACCACTTGTATCATTCTGAAGCCATTTTGTCCATGTACATTAACTTCCTCATAACACACCCATCAGACAAAATTTATATTATTTACTATACTATAGAAAGAGTAATAATACAAATAATATAATCTAAGGACCACATTTTAGGACTTTCACAACATAGAAAAATTCCTCATATTTCCATCCTCTGTATGTCTGCAATCTGCAAATACAAAATATTTCACATTAGCTGCCCCCATATGACTCACAACAGAGATTCTGCAGGTCAAACTGTAAATACAACCATCCCTTGCTCACAATACACTGAAACACAGTATGAAAAATTCGTATCACTTCAATGATGATGATAAAATGCACATTTTTCTCTGATTACTTACATTAGTGTAAACAAACAACACTTCCTTTAGGATCAACGGACAGAAGGAAGAAGGTTAAAGAAATAGTTCACTAAATGAAGGCATTAGGCTTGCCAAGGACATGTGAGTCTTGAAATGATGTTGACCACTGACTGGTAACATTGAAAAATCTATAAATTAGTTACTACTGTGGTCTATTTGGCCAGAATATCCTGCAGTTATAAAAACTTTACAAAGTTTGACCTTATCAGACTAACAATCATTATGTCTAATGTTAACGAACATTGTCTAACTTTTTTAACGTAATTTATTTCAAAACATCAGTGTTTCCAATAAGTCAAAACAACAGCATAAGATATGGCATTTACCTGCTCAAATGGCATGTTTTCAGATATCCATCTTTTCCTGTCTTTTGTTATTTATTTGTACATTCACTCTGATAAGATTTCCTGTATACGGTGCCTCAAACCTCATTCATCCACGCAGAGGAGCAGAGCCGAAGCACAACTTGCGTCATTATCAAAACAACGTTCTTCCGCAAGACACGTGCAGTTTTATTTTTTTACCGCAAGAGGGCCAAAGGTTACATAGTGTGGCTTTAAGGGCTTAAGCATTATACAGTCCTAAAATACGCATTACTTTCATCTAATATACCATGCCAATTTGTATAGCCCAGTCGCAATCCCGGGCCCAAATAGAGACTGACTCTAGTTTCAGTATCTCCTGGCAGTCCCCACCTGTTACATTCACTGGCACGTCTGTGAGTACACACATGCACACAGTTCTGGACAGCAAAATGCCCATCACGCACATGCACACTTTGAAATTCAGTGTGCTTTATTTTATTGTCTAAGGCCCCTTGTGCACATGCACAAGAATTCTGAGCGATATTTTCTTGTAAATATCTAGATCTACACACAGTTTGGCCCCTCATTTGAGCTGCAAACTTCACACCACGGCAACCACAGACATGTGTTTTTATCAGCTTGACAAATATCTCATCACTGCTACATAAGCAAATAGCAAAAAACTCACACAAAAAGCCAAGCATACACCATTTTTTGCGTGCACGGTTTTGCGCTTTAATGATTTTTATGACAGGAAATCAATGTGAATGATGTTTTTTAGCTGTGTTTGAAGGATGTTAACACTCTTTCCATGACTGCAGGCCTCACCCACTCACACCCGGACTCAGGGCTTCGGGGAACAGCGCTCTCAAACTATCGCAGTGCTCTCATCTCCCCCTAGAGCTGCAGGCTCACTCAGGTACATTCCAGTGTTACGGCACACCTGTGTATCTTCAACACATGCAGGCTGCAAGACATTAGTATTTACTGTGTATGTGCATTTCCTTCCAGTCTTTCTCTGAACTTGGTATATGAAATGTAAATTATGGAAATAATTAATGGACCTGAGTGAATATGTATGATGTTTGCTAAGGCAAAAATCGCTATTATTATTTATCACATTTATGGTTAGGGTTTTATTCTAAACCCCAAACATTAAGTATTTATCTTCAGTGTAACTTGTTCCATACATTTGTGCTTTGTGCTTTTACTTTTGTAAGTGATCAGACTTTTTTTTTTTTTAAATTGTAAGGCGGATAATAAAACAGAAGAAATAGTCCTATGGACTAGCATTTTGTTGGCTCTTTTGGCTTGGGACAGTATGCAACCATATTGCAAAGCCAAAGCATTCCACATCGGAATTACCTTAATGAGATTCCAACTCGGAAGAACCTTTGACGTCTTTGGAGAACTCTTAAATTAGAACGGAATTTAATGAAAGTGCCGACTAGTCAGTCGTGATGTCATGTAAAACCTAGGGATGTGCACGGAGGGTCGACATTCGGTTAACCGTTCGAGGTGCCACCATTCGAATACCACAATCACTATTCGAATACCACAATCACTGTTCGAATACCACAATCACTACTCGAATACCACAATCACTATTCGAATACCACAATCACTACTCGAATACCACAATCACTGTTCGAATACCACAATCACTGTTCGAATACCACAATCACTATTCGAATACCACAATCACTGTTCGAATACCACAATCACTGTTCGAATAACACAATCACTGTTCGAATACCACAATCACTGTTCGAATACCACAATCACTATTCGAATACCACAATCACTGTTCGAATACCACAATCACTGTTCGAATACCACAATCACTGTTCGAATACCACAATCACTGTTCGAATAACACAATCACTGTTCGATTACCACAATCACTGTTCGAATAACACAATCACTGTTCGAATAACACAATCACTATTCGAATAACACAATCACTGTTCGAAACCACAATCACTGTTCGAATAACACAATCACTGTTCGGATACCACAATCACTATTCGGATACCACAATCACTATTCGGATACCACAGTCACTGTTCGAATACCACAATCACTATTCGAATAACACAATCACTATTCGAATAACACAATCACTGTTCGAATACCACAATCACTACTCTGATACCACAATCACTATTCGAATAACACAATCACTGTTCGAAACCACAATCACTGTTCGAATAACACAATCACTGTTCGGATACCACAATCACTATTCGGATACCACAATCACTATTCGGATACCACAGTCACTGTTCGAATACCACAATCACTATTCGAATAACACAATCACTATTCGAATAACACAATCACTGTTCGAATACCACAATCACTACTCTGATACCACAATCACTATTCGGATACCACAATCACTGTTCGAATACCACAATCACTATTCGAATAACACAATCACTGTTCGGATACCACAATCACTGTTCGGATACCACAATCACTATTCGAATACCACAATCACTGTTCGAATAACACAATCACTATTCGGATACCACAATCACTATTCGAATACCACAATCACTATTCGAATACCACAATCACTATTCGAATAACACAATCACTATTCGGATACCACAATCACTGTTCGAATAACACAATCACTATTCGAATACCACAATCACTATTCGAATAACACAATCACTATTCGAATACCACAATCACTATTCGAATACCACAATCACTATTCGAATACCACAATCACTATTCGAATAACACAATCACTATTCGAATACCACAATCACTATTCGAATACCACAATCACTGTTCGAATACCACAATCACTATTCGAATAACACAATCACTGTTCGAATACCATAATCACTACTCGGATACCACAATCACTATTCGGTTATTCTACATGTGCAATAAGAGGTCTTCTACCCAAGCCCAATGGGACCTGACAAACTGTTGGGTTTGGTTCAGGTTAGTATAGGGCGAGTAAAGGGATGTTCACACATGCTTTTATGTGCATCTGCACTGTTTTTCTATATACCGTTAACACACGCTGGACGGACATTTTTGATTGTTGCGCTGAATCTCTTTCGATCGCCACATTTTAAGACACAGCTTTTAATTTTTAAAAACGCATCTCGAGACACACGCATTCTGTTTCATTAGTTTGCTTTGTTGTGCTGCGCTCTGAAGTTCATGTTGTGAAGAGGACTTCATGTGACTGGGACAGCATTAAACATGATTCCAGTTTTTTTATTACCGAGCAAAGTTACAGCGCTTGCTCTGTTGTGCATACTTAAAATAATTAGCAAAGTTTAGTGATATTTGATTTTAAACCATTTAAAAATCAAAGCATCCTTTAGAGGGCATTTAACCACAGCAGTGTAACTCCACGCACATGACTAGGGATATAGCGAATTCAATGTATCGCAAACCCAAAAAATTATGAACCATATTGAGGCAAAACTCGATATTTTGAAATTTGAAACATTGTTTTCTGTCCATGTTATCATAAATGAAATGAACCATCAAACTTCATAATCTCTTTTGAATTTACCCCTTCTGCACTTTTTTTCTATGCTGTTTACAGAGTTCACGCAAAGTCCTTAATTGCTTAAAGTGCCTGAATTTAGCTCTTAGAAATGTAAGTGTTGGAATCGCCTTGTTTTGTTGAAAAGTGCTTTAGATTATCCAAATATGAGATCACACACTTCACTTTCATTGAATAATGTGTCATTTAATTTCCTTTCTGTTATTTAGAGTCAGTTAAAAAAGCAAAAAGAAATATTAATTTTAATATCAAATAGCACAGATGCACTAAAAAACCGAGACTTCTCTCTCATTAATGAATGAACAGAAACATCTGTGTGAGTCACATTAAACTCTTGAGAGTACCATAATAGCTCTTGCTATACAAATGAATGTAAATTTAATGTTATTATTACTTGTAAATTGTTCACACTATTTCAAACATTGACAGATCATATCATAATTATATGTACAATTTCAAGAAAAATATTAATTTAAAGTAAGAATTTTTATATATTTAAAATGTTCAAATAATTAATTAAAATAATCAAGACAAACAAATTAGTAATTAAATCTACACTTTCAGAAATTATAAAAAAATAAATATGCACTTTCACAAACTTTTTCAGGACAGGTTCTGTTCAGTTCTGTTGCTTGTTCTGCACCTGATCAGCCTAAATGTAGTTTTTGAAGGCTTATTTGTTTGTGATCTTATAGTGAAAGGTATATGAGCAACTCCTATTATTTAAACTGAGCATTTATATTGTGTTTTTAGGAACTTCATTTTGATGAGAAATGCGCATTGTGCTCAAACATTTTTAAATAATAAACACAGTTGTCTGCCATACATTGTCATTTAAGTGTTATCATATCAAATTGAGACGATATTGAATTGTTGACTTCATATCGTATATCGAACTGAATCGTGAGAGAACCATATCGTCCCATCCCTACACATGACAATACTCGCATTCTCTACCTCACAGAATTGTTAACCTGCCCGGGCAGAGCGCATATACAGTGACAGTTTGTTTATTTCCTTTAGTTTTTTACTTTAATGTGAGATTTTATCATTTGAAGATCTATTTATTGTCCTATGTATGCTCATAGCTCACTGTGCACTTTATTTGCTGCTATTTTGAGTTGTGTTTGAGAAAATTCCATTGCGCCAAAAGTTCTTTATTCTTGCATCCCGACTCCCAACTAAAAACCGAATAACCATTTGTTAAACCTTGAGGTTAACCGAATGTTAAAAACGGTAACCGTGCACATCCCTAGTAAAAGCAGTTAAAGGAAGTTAAACATATTTCTGTTTCTTACGGCATTTTACTGCGTACTCTGGGTAGGGAAGGAGGTATTGCCTCAAGCAAAGGAGTACCTCGGGGTCTTGTTCGCGAATGAGGGGACAATGGAGCAGGAGGTTGGCCGGAGAATCGGGGCAGTGGGGATAGTGTTGCACTCGCTCTATTGCACCGTTGTCATGAAAAGAGAGCTGAGCCGGAAGGCAAAGCTCTCAATCTACCGGTCAATTTTTGTTCTTACCCTCACCTATGGTCATGAAGGCTGGGTCATGACCGAAAGAACTAGGTCGCGAGTACAAGCGGCCGAAATGGGCTTCCTCAGAAAGGTGGCAGGCTTCTCCCTTAGAGATAGGGTGAGGAGCTCAGTCATCCGTGAGGAGCTTGGAGTAGAGCCGCTGCTCCTTTGCGTCGAAAGGAGTCAGTTGAGGTGGTTTGGGCATCTGGTAAGGATGCCCCCTGGGCGCCTCCCTAGGGAGGTGTTTCAGGCACGTCCAGCTGGGAGGAGGCCTCGGGGAAGACCCAGGACTAGGTGGAGAGATTACATCTCCACACTGGCCTGGGAACACCTCGGGGTCCCCCAGTCAGAGCTTGTTAATGTGGCTCGGGATAGGGAAGTTTGGGGCCCCCTGCTGGAGCTGCTGCCCCCGTGACCCGACTTCGGATAAGCGGTTGAAGATGGATGGATGGATGGACGGCATTTTATCCTGGTGCGCTTATTCTTAAACATTTTGCAAGAACATATAGTGGTGAATTAATATAGTGATTAAACATTTAGCTGTGTCATCGATAACAAAGCCACACGAGGATGCCTTTTGGCGTTGTGAATGTTGCCATAGAAACAAATAATTTTTCAGTCCGAGGGCGTGAAAAGCTCCAAGTAGAATCTCAGAATTGTTAACTTGTAATTACAGTACTTCTTACAGGATGTGAATGCAGCATAAATACCAATATTAACAACAGCATAGCAAAACCCTGGCAAACAATGAAAAAATCTGAGTATGTACTGCATTTGCTGAAGAACATTCTTCTCGGATGTTAAAGTACATTCTTTAGGTTTGCATACAGTTTGAATACATTCCGATACTTTAACCAGGAATATGTGCATTGTCCTGTGACCTTAATCTATGACGTTATAATATATAACAAATGCAGAAATAATTTACTCGACGAGTACAATTTTTACCACAATTAACACTTTCTTAATGTACATATAGAAGTATGCATATTTGGACATGGGACTAGTTGTTTTGTGAAATGTTGCTTTCGTATGTTTTTTCGCAACTCATATTTTTCTCTCTTGCCATGCAGTAAGAAGTCCCGCGGTGAGGGGAAGAAGTGTCGGAAGGTGTACGGCATGGAGAACAGAGACATGTGGTGCACTGCCTGTCGTTGGAAGAAAGCCTGCCAGAGATTTGTGGACTGAAACAGATGTGATGGCTGGGACATGGAAAAACTGGGCTGGCTTCCCTTGCATGCATAGCATAATTCAAAACTTCCCTTCTCATTGTTACTGACCACAGCCCCACCCTGCCTCACCTTAAACCTGTGTGGACCTGGGGTCAAACCCCAATGCATTCCCTCCAAACACAACGGACACACTTCTGTCTCTTTTTGCAGATTCCCAACTCTCCCTTTGAGGCGAGTTGCTTTACACTGCAAAAAACGTTTATGTGTTCCATCTCTCTTTGTTTGTTTTTGATGTACTGCTCATTAACTTTCTTGTCAGTTTCTGAAGGACCAGCAATGGCAGGATCAGCCCCTGTCCAAGCTCTTTTAAAAAGAGAAGCTCTTTTTGAGACTTTGGGAGTGCTATAAAACTGAGAAGGGGTGTGTTTCTTTTTCTATGGACACTTCCACTTTATTCCTGCTCATTTCTAAAGGTTAAGGGTTGGACAGGCAGAAAACCCAGTTTTAGCCCTGTCTTTTTAAAAGAATGTAACACCACAGGGGTTTGTTTTAAGAAATCAAGGGTGACTGGACAACTCCCTCGAGTGGGAATCATCAATGCAAAAAATACAAGGTATGAGAGGCCAAATGGATGAAAAAGACTTTCAACTTCCCCTTTCAGTTGTACTGTCACAACAGATTTCTCCTACAACTGAGAGATTTTATATCTCTGGTTTTATATGCATGTTTACCAATAGGACATTTCGTTCAGGGATGCATCATTACAAGCAAAACCAGATTTTAAGAAGCAAAAAGAAGATTTAAGCAGAGAACTCAGTGGTTTTTGTCACAGGAATTGCTACAAGAAAGGGTTTTTTTACATGCCATTTCCTCCTCTCTTTTTTGTGTGTTTTTTGTGTGTGTATATCTGACTTCTACACAATAAAGTACAAAGACTTCGTTCATTAAAATCCAACGGCATAGACTTGCATCAAAGCTGAAGGCAGAACCGACTGTAAAGAACATCTGTTCAGGCAACGCAACCCTCATTCCCACCAGACTGCATGAGCAGGAATTAAACCGCATTCATACGAGAGCCATACATGAATCGCCGTTTCACAATGGAGTTGTCTAGAGAGGGTCGACCGACACGACTGAGCAGCAAGTGTTAAAACTCTGCAAAGTGCTTCATTTTACCTACGACAGGCGAAGAGCTCTTTTCCTCTCACCTTTTTTCCCTGACCTCACAGGTTCAAGTAAGAAGTAATAAAAATAACAAATACCACATCCACAGTGCAGATCAACCAACCGCAGGAGATCAACAAGCTGGATGCACTCAAGTGTGGTTTTGTTATTCTTGTGAAGTTGGTACAGTACACTGGTCATGTAAGGATAGAAATCTTTTCACAATGGGCTTTTTCGCATGCTGCAAAGGATGACCAGGATGGATTAAAGATTACTTACCACAGATGTATCATTTGGTTTTGCAGCTCAGCTCAGTTGGCAATAGTAATCTGGTACTATAGGGTGGCTCTGATACACAAATATATGACACCGTCCACATAATACCAACACCAGCTTGTTAACATGCAAACACAACAGTACATTTTGTGGTCAGTTCATTGTCTGTCAGATGATTCCTCTCTTATTCACTGTCCATATTATGTTTATATAAGTATGTAGTCTTCTAATTTCTCCAAATCTGTTTTTTTTTATTTTTTACACCCAGAGTAAAACTCTTGCACTTCCGACAACTTGGTTTTATTGGTAAAACAGAGAAAGGCTTTGTTCACACTGCACACATATCTGACTCTTATTGTATATCCCATTAGATCCATGTTAAATCATTCTGCTTTTAAAGTGAATTCACCCAAAAATGAATATTTCTCTCATCATTTATTCACCGTCATGCCATCCCAGATGTGTGTGGCTTGCTTCTGCAGAACACAAACAAAGATTTTTAGAAGAATCTCTCAGCTCTTAGGTCCATACAAGGGAATGGGTGCCACCATTTTGAAGCTCCAAAAATCACATGAAGTCATCATAAAAGTAATCCATATGACTCCAGTGTTTTAATCCACATCTTCAGAAGTGATATGATAGTGTGGGTGAGAAACAGATCAATATTGAAGTCCTTTTTTGCTTGAAATTCTTCTCCCTGCACAGGAGGGGGCGATATGCATGAAGAATGTGAATCACCAAAACAGAAGAATAATGTGAATGCAAAGAATGTTTCTCACCCACACTATCATATCACTTCTGAAGATATAGATTAAAACACATTACTTTTATGATATCTTTATGTGATTTTTGGAGCTTCAAAATTTTGGCACCCGTTCACTTGCATTGTATGGGCCTACAGAGCAGAGAAATTCTTCTATAAATCATAATTTGTGTTCAGCAGAAGAAAAAGTCATACACATATGGGATGGCATGAGAGTGAATACATTTTGAGAGAATTTTTAGTTTTGGGTGAATTCTTAAGTAATGTCTCTAAAACAATATTTTACCTTTTGAAATCACTGAAAACTGCTTTCATTGTTGCTTATGCAAACTACCCACAAAGTACATAGTTTATGTTTATACTGTAAAGTAGTTGCTGCATTTTGATCTATACATTTTATTTTTTTCCTGTTTTTTGTTTTCATGTTCTGTTGACATGATACAACAGATATTGCAGTGGAAAAGGTCTGTTTCCCATGTGACTGGAGGCAACCTTGTTGTTAAAGTACAGCTATGATAAAGCCACACACCAGCACCCAAGGGCTCTAGCACCCCAGCATCAGCCCCCATCATAACATCCAAAACTGGAGAGAAAAAAAAATGCGATCTCATGCCAGAGATGAAGGGATGAAGTTATGAAAATTAATAGCTGCATATTTTGGCCATTTTTTTTTGCTGGTGTGAGGAGGAACATTTCATTTAAGCTGATGCTTGCTTCGCTTCCTGGTGCTAGTTTTGACCAAGGGTCTGAGAGATCTCATGTATGTTTTACATACAGTCTGTGGGCAAGCTGATGTCTTCAGTTGTTTACACTCGGTTTAAACTTGGGGAAACTCTGCTCATCATGTTGCCTTTATAAAGGACAGATCACCCAAAAAAATGACAATTCTTTAATCATTTGCGCACCCTAATGTTGTTTCCAAATCTGTATGACTTCTTTCTTTCATAGACCACAAAAGGACATGTTAGGCAGGATGAACATGCTGCTCTTCTCCAGAAAATGCTGGTAGCTGTCAAGCTCAAAAATGACTAAAAGTACTTGTACGCTAAATTCCAAGTCTTCTGAATTCATACTATAGTTGTTTGTGTGGAACAAACTGAAGTTTAAGTTATTCTCTGAAAATCTTCCCCTCATTGTTGCTCTTAAATTACATTTTGTATGGACTTTTATGGTGTTTTTTGTCAGCCTCAAGTCACATCCACCTTCATGCGTGGAGCAGCGTGAACATTCTGCAAAATTTCTCCTTTTGTGGTCTACATAATAAAGAATACCACAAAGGTTTGGAATGACATAAGGATGAGTAAATGATGACGAATGTTGCATTTCTGGGTGAGTGTAACTTTTTTGGAAGTAACAATTAGGAGCAAATATTGGGTGCTGTTTAGCTGATATTCCAGATACACTGGAATATATATTTACAAATATGCTACCTAACATGTGTTTTTGCCTTGGATATGCTGTTGTGTGAATTATAATATTACACCTGTGTCACCATGGTGCTTATATGCTTCAGTTGTGTTCGTTGGCCAGCAGTTTGCCAGAGCTTGTTACTGGTGTTCTTTAGGGGTGCTAGTTTTCCTATGTTGTGTACATTGTGTACAATGTTTATGGTTTCACAGGTTTAACAACATATAATGTATACAATTCCTATATAAGCTACCTGTTAAACAGATATACAGTATTTAGGAATAGTGCTGCTCATGAATACCTACTTTGGTCCATGTCTCATAGTTATGCAGTACCAAGCTTGTATTGTTCAAATTACAGATCCAGCGAGATGGAGGTTTGCAGCTTGATAACTTGTCCATCTTTAGCTGAAGTTAACTTTTCTGGTTATGTGTAAACATACAGTATAGGTTAGAACCAAGATATAACTAATGATATTATTATATTATTCCATATGTGTAACAGTTTTGAATGTTGATCCATATTATAAGCTACTTCAACACAGGTGAACTTGTATGCATACAGATTCTAGACAACAGAATTAGATGCTTCTTGTTCATTACTTTCATGAGGTCACCAGAATTGTAATACAGTTTGGAATATGTTATGATGATACAGAAGTTTAGCTGCTTTAAAGACCCCATGAACTCGCTTGACATTGACTTATTTCCTACTGAAATAGGAAGTTTGGGTGGGACATATTAAAGGGCCAATAGGGTTGCTAGTTGGTGACAGGAGGTATTAGTGGGAGATACGTTCTCACTCTAGACCATTTGATTAGACAAAAATCTGCAGAAAAGCATTTCTGAATGTACAACACATCAAACATTGAGGTGGATGGGCTACTTCTGAAAGAAGTGGAACCCGATGTGGTCTTCTGCTGTTGTAGCCCATCCGCTTCAAGGTTCGACATGTTGTGCATTCTGAGATGCTATTCTGTTCCGTACAATTGTACAGAGCGGTTATCTGAGTTACCGTAGCCTTTCTGTCAGCTTGAACCAGTCTGGCCATTCTCTGTTGACCTCTCTCATCAACAAGGCTTTTCCATCACAGAACTGCTGCTTGCAGGAGTAAATTCTAGAGACTGTTGTGCTTGAAAATGCCAGGAGATCAGCAGTTACAGAAATACTCAGCCCATCTACCAGCCCATCTAGCACCAACAATCATGCCACGGTCGAAATCACTGAGATCATATTTTTCCCCATTCTGATGGTCATGTGAATATTAACTGAAGCTCCTGACCTGAATCTGCATGATTTTATACATTACATGGCTTCCACATGATTGGCTGATTAGATAATCGCATGAACAAGTAGATGTACAAGTGTACTTAATAAAGTGACCAGTGAGTGTATAAATGGACCAGCCACAACACTTAATGCAGCTGGTGGCCACACCAGATACTGATACTGTTACTTTTGATTTTGAACCCCCACCCCCCTTGTTCAGGATCACATTATTACATTTCTGTAAGTCACATGTCTACATCTTAGTTGTTGAATCTTTTTATGTTCATACAAATATTTACACGTTAAATTAGCTGAAAATAAAAGCAGTTGAAAGTGAGAGGACGCTTCTTTTTTTGCTGAGTTTATTTATATATAAATATAACACTTTCTTAAAATCCACAGTGCTAAAATTGACTGAAGCTGAAGAAACACACACATAGATATGAGCCTTAAAACTCACAGACATGGACTAAATGGACTAAACTCCAATGTTGATTTCATGGGTCTTTAAAAGACACAGTACACTTGCAGAAAACCCTTGTCTCTTTTCTCATGCAGTGATGTGAAGAAAACCAGAGAGGTGGAGAGTTGGTGACTGACTGCCTTTGCAAAGACAGAGACCTTTGAGTAACTCAGTCAGATGACAGATGGGTCAATCCGTAGTATACTTGCATAACTGTGTGCTTGTGTGTGTTTGTGTTTCAAGCCACAAACAGCAAGAATGATTAGAGGATATACCGTGCCTGGGATGATATAAAAAAAAACAGCTGAGTTTGCAAAAAAAGGTAGTGAGAAGGCAGAAGAAGAGAGGACATTTTCAAACTGGACCAGTTTTGCTGGTAAATCTAGCTAAAAAAAAAAAAAAATAACTTTTTTATTTTTTAATAAAACAGCTCCATCAGGATAGAACTTACTCTCTCTTATAGGGTTAAGCTGTCATTGGAGTGCCTTAAAAAAGCAAGACCGAATTGATGGCATTCTGCAATGCATATTAAGGAACAGTACACACAAAAAAAAAAATGAAAATTATGTTGTTTATCCACCCTCATGTTGTCCCAAAACCACATGATTTGCTTTCTTCTGTGGATTTTATTTTAATATTATTTATATATATATATATATATATATATATATATATATATATATATATATATATATATAATATTTTTTTTATTTATTTTAAGAATATCCAGGCCACTCTTCCAAAAAATTAAAATGAATGGGACGGTCAAGCTCCAGAATTAAAAAAAAAAAAAAGCACCATATAAGTGTTATAAAAGTAGTCCACATGACTAATGTGATTTATACCAAACACAGATCTAATTGAAAGTCTTTATTCACTGAAAATCTTGCTCTCTGCAGTAGAACATCAAACATCACTGGTTTTCACCTGTCTTAGATTTACAGTGAATAATGACCTAAATTGTGATTATAATTTTTTTTATTTCACACAAAGCTAGCACGTGGCTTCAAAAGATCTGAAATATAGTGTGCAAGTTCAATGAACTCCTTTTATGGTGCTTATTTTGACATTTTTGGAGTTTGACTTCCCTAGTTCCTATTTACTGCAAATTAGCAGCCAGGATATTCTTCAGAATTTCACATTTTGTTTTCCAAGAAAGAAAGTCATATGGGTTTAAATGGCATGAGAGTGAGTAAATGATGACAACGTTTTCATTTTGGAGTGAACTATGCCTTAAACAACAAAAAAGCTGCCGGGTCTCCATGGTACATGATCAGGTTATGTCTATCCAATTCAGACTGCTTTGTTCAGGGGTAGAAAGGGAACCTGAAATGTTTTTTGTTGTTCTCTGTGGAGGGAGCCAATCCTCCTGACTGCTTTCAGGAATGTATTTGTATGAGGAAATGTAGGAGTCTGACTATGCCTTGGTGAGGTCTGATATTGTGCATGGAGATGCACAGAAACGCAAAGGAATGTGTCTGACTGAGTTCATAATTTTGACTAGATTTAAACATGTTGGGAGTGAAGGCCCACATTTTTTTGCTCTTGTTTTTATTCTACTAAAAGTGTCTTCTGGTGAATTTTAAGCTTGGTCTGCCTTGTAAACGATTTTCAGCTACAATATTGTAGTTGTTTTTATCTATGTTGTTTTCATCTCCAGTTTTCGAGATGCAGCTAGAAGCGATTAATCAACATTTCAAACAAGTTTTTTGATTTTGGCTGTGTTTTATAGACCAGGCAAAGTTTTTCTTACAAGATGCTTGTACAGTGAGATCATCCATTGCTTTCAGAGACTAAAACTCCAGCTTAACAGAATAGATCAAGCCATGCATTGATGGGCTATGAATCGCCAGCTTAGTCATATAGTGTACACATACCAATTTATGGTTTCCAGTGCCCCTCAAAGGGTATCAGAGACAGGTATCTTGGTTAAAGGTAAAATAAGCATTAGCTCTGTTCGAAAACCTAGTGAGCTGCCTACCTAGACAGCATATAAAGTTCTCCTAATGCAAAAGCTGATACAAAACGTAGCTAGCATAATTATGCTGCCTTTTCAAATACCTTGTTTCTGCCAAATTCTAAGTCAGCATCACATGTATTTTCTGCAGATTAGACAATCCCAGTGAAAAAAATAAATCCATGATGTTGGATGAGTTAAGAGAAATGTTGAATATTTACATTTAAATGTATGCATTGGCACATTGTTAGCTTAGCAACATGCTAACTAGGGTTGTCAGTATTTTGGCACACGAATAAGGGATGTTTGTGCATTTTTAAGCGCTTAAGTACGGTATGGCGTTTGTCCAGGACATGGGGGGGTCCTCATGAGTCTTTCCATTATAATATGGAACAATAGGCATCCCAAATGGGGCATCTTAATTTCTGCCAAAATATGGGATGTCCTGGCTAATATGGGAAAGTTGGCAACCCTAATGCTAACGTGAAACTCTATCGAAATCAGTTGTGTGTCGTGTATCCATGCGCCTCACGCGAGGAGTGGTATTTGTGTAGCACACAGAGTTGCTGCCTATGTAGTGTGTTGAAACAGTCACTTTGGAGTTTCCATTTCAGATCGGATGCTGCCATAGATGGAAGCTTCCTACTGCATGTAGACACTAAACAGCAAGTTTGCTCACTAGGTTTTGGAACAGAGCTATTGCAACATCTCAGGCCTTGCTGTTGTGACAAAAAACAACAACAACAACAATAGCTTATTATAATCCTAAATGTGTGGCTTCACAACTTGAAAATAAGATGCCAAAAGCAGCCATAGAGGCATGGCAACTTTAGGCTCCACGCTCTGAATGGATTATCTCACTGCTGACCATTGTCAATCAAGAACCACATTAACCTCAGAACTCAAAGACTGTCGCACTGGATTTTTACACTTTTTTCAAGTATTTGCTGATCTAACAATATTTTGTAATATTGCATATGCATGCCGAAGAAAAACAAATATGATCTGAAATTAGGCGCAGTTTATAAATGTGTTGTTTTTGGTGTTTATCTGTAAAAACAGGTGCAGGGCAGGCAGGCTGCTGTTACTGTAAAAATGACTTGCAAAATCCACTTCCTCAAAAAAATTATGCATTAATTTGCATCCTTCAGCAACTTTCACATTTTCATGGTATGTTCTCACAGAGTGCTTCTTCCTCATGTAAATTGGGTGCTTGTTCTTTAAAGGAATAGTTCACTTTTATTTACTAACTCTCATGCCATTCCAAACATGTATGGTTTTCTTTCTTCCATGGGAAACAAAAACAGATGTTTGAAGATATTTTTGTGAATATTGCATGCCAGGAAATCAGGTTTTGGCATTGGCTCTTGCCTTACTGCAGTGAGTAACATTTTAATATGCATAAACACAAATAAGATTTGAGAGCTTTGTTATTCTAAGATTTTTATTGAATTACAATTTAATGATAGCACACGAGTTGTAAAGATTTTTTTGTTTGTTTTTTGTGGTATTTTCTGGTGCTTTTTGGATTTTGACAGCTGCTGTTCACAGTTTGCTATTGTTTTTATGTTTATTCTTTGAAAAAAATGATCTGTTTCCTAGAAGATCCTACAGGTCTGGAATGATGTGATGAGGGTGAGAAAATGATGGGAGAATTTTCATTTATGGGTGAACTATTCCTTTAAGGGAGAGCAATGGATTCTGATTGGCTGAACAGCTGATAGTAACTGTGCCACTTACTGCTGCCATTTCACTGGGTCTGGGCCTAAAGCCAAATTTGTGTGGCTTTGTTCTAAACCTGATCTATCAGCATGTGCACACTGAAAGAGGGGGTCTGCCATAAAACAAACAGATGCTGGTAACAAAAGAAACAGCTTAAGACCTGAGTAGCAGAGGTGATATAAACCTCTGACGGATGATGCAAAAGCACTATGAGCCTAAAGTGAGGACCAGTTTGCTCTTGTTTTGCAGTCAGCCCAAACTGTGCTTTTTTATCTTGACTTGACTCATTTCTGTCCCATTGTCCCTTCATTTGGCATTCCTTGTTTAAGAAGTGCATTGTATGCTGTTAAAGGAGGGCATTTGATACCCGGTGCACATGATGGAAGTCTACTGTGTAAAGCGATAAAAGAAGCACTCAGGATGTCTTCATCATTGAATGCAGCTGCTAGCAGAAAAGATGCAGCAATTGAGTTGTAAAGCCATAAAAGTGGTGTGTTTGGGTGATCCATGCCATTTAACCGAAAATATACCTTCCCCAAAATCAGCACATATATAATTTGACTTATATATTCAATTATTGCACATTGATTGCATGTACTATTTTGAAGTTGTTCAGTGAAGGTACTTGATGTCTCTATGCCAATGTTGAGGACAAATTAATTGATGGGTGACAGGTTTTATCGTTGATGCAATAGCTATGAATGTAGCTATAAATAATGGATGGTATAATTATGGGCTTATGAAGGAAAATTATGAGAAGAGGGAAAATAGAGAAATTGGTGGCTTTTCAAAAACTGTCAAACTCATTTTGATTTTATTATGCACATATGTTTGCAACATTAGCACCAAAGAATTGCCACAATAGTAGTAGAATTTAAATTGCGAAAGGTTTAGATCCATTGCAGCAAACATTTCCACCACTAAAACACTCTTTATCATATCAAGAAACCAAAAGATTCTCCCTCAAATACGATTTAACATATACTAATGGCAAAAAGCAAGTAAACGTCCAATGAATGTCATTTAAATATCTTGGTATGGTTATGTTGACAGTGTTAAGGCTGGGTAATAATACTGATCTTCTGATTAATAGCGATCTTCATTTGAACAATCCTGTTATCAGTCATTAAACCCCAAGATCAATCTTTTACTCAAACTTCTACGCTTTTGGTTGAGTTTTGTTTGCATGGCCGGGTTTGGCCATGCATTGATAAACTTCTGATGCCCCCACCCTGTCTGACTTCAAAACAATCAACGTTGCCCAACCAAATATCACATCCTAGTACTGTTAATTAACATTTATATTTTCGGAATGCACCAGGTAATAAGTGTTCAACAGTTCATAATGCAAGCCTGTTTTCTTTTTCCGGTCTCCAGTGTTTTTACTTGCATTAGTGAGTTTAAGCAGATAATGTGATGTTTACTGTATTACATTGCCAAATTTTTTTAAAATACATTCCTCCATAGTGCCGATATTGCAGAGTCGTGATAAATATTGTTTCAGAGTAGGGCTGTAACTAACAATTATTTTGATAATTGACTAATCTACTGATTATTAGAACGATTATTCGACTATTCGGTTGATTATTGCAGCGATTAATCATTAGCTCTTAACTGATTATTCAGCTCGTGCCCTGACTTAAAAGGTTGTATTAAACATGCTTACTAACAATAAAGAGGACAAAATCATCTTTTAAAAATACCTCTAAATGACATTCACTGAATTACAAGGGAAAAAAAATACTTGGATTTTTAGTTTCATTGTTATCATACTTTGTTTTGTTAAATTGTTAAAGCATATTGTTATCAAGTGTTTTTGTCTTGTTTTGCATTTTAAATGATCTAAAACTCCTTAAAACAAGATTCATTTACTTCAGATGCAACATAATAAGATATTTAGATTTGCTTTAAGAGAATATATCTTGAATATAAGTGTATAATGTAAATAAGTCATTTATACATTTTTCAGTGCACTACAAGAAAAAATATACTTGTATTCAAGATACATATATATTTTTTTTTTGTATAATAGGCAATGACTAACCTATTTCACTTCAATTCATCTTTAACTCACAAAAAAACCTCTCTCTTCTTAATAGAGCTTGAATTGATGATTTTCTTCATGATAAGATGCACACCGTGACACATATATTATGATTCACTATGTCGAGAGCCATCACGTTATAATCTAGCTGCAGCAAGAGCAAGGATGCTCATCCCTCGCATGAGACTGTGTATCAGCCGGGCGACGTTTGAAACTCTCTTCCTCTGTTTTTCATGCTACTCCTCATATAAACAGTTCTGACCGCACAGAGAAATGCCAGATCTACTTCCTTTCATCCAGACCGCCAGAGGCGGTACTGAAAGCACTAGTGGAAAACCCTTGCGCTTTGACCGAGAATCGAATTAGAAGGTTGTCACCTCGTGATGCATGACGTGTCTTCAGGTATAAGAACCCCTGAACATGTCAGCTCGATCTCTTTTTCATTCTCGCTTGAAGGAATCAATTGTGCTGATATTTTGTGCAGTTAGTTCTGAAGTGCGCTTCAGCTGACATCTGTGAACTGTTCGTCACTGTGTTTACAGATTGGATTATGAGCGATTTTCTCTGAGTAGTGCTGTTAGAGATTGGGAGGTGTGGTTTACGAGCGGTTTTCTCCGGGAAACACCCATGAGATGGTCTGCTTAGTGTGATTACAAAGTATTTAGGTACTGTAATCGAATTACTTTTACAGCAAAAAGTAAACATTACATTTTAAATTCCTGTAATCAGATTACAGTAACTGACTTTTAATTTATCTAATTATTTTAAGTACATTTTTAGCATTACACATGTTTTTAAAATAATTTTATTTATGCAGAATTATTTTAACGCATTAATTATAGACCTGTAATGAGTGAGGTCTATAATATACTTAGAAATGTGAGGTGCTAAGTGTATGACTTATGTACAGTAATGAACAAGGAGGAAAAAGAGACGTGAATTCGTTAAAACTAAATTAACTTAAAATTAAAGTAATTTGTAATGTGATTACTTGTCCAATGAAGTAATAAGTAAAGGAATCTGATTATAATTTTTATAATGAATTAGTAATTTGTTGTGAATTACTAATTTTGAGTAACATAACCAACACTGCCTGTAAGTTTGTATACCTTTGTGAACACACTCTGAAGCCCTGGTTTTCTAGGCTTAATGAGTGCAGGATCGTCGTTTGTTTCTTGCTCGGAGGGGGTCCAAATTAATATGAGCGAGCATCGCTTTCAACATTCCCTCCAAGGACATTACCATTGAAGATGACCCACTCGATTTCACAGACACATTATTACTGTCAGTGTGGTGTGACTGGGCCGCAGGCAGATTTTCACCAATCACTGCGGTTGCAACTGGATTTGTGCCAAAAAGCGATTCAGAGGCAGCCACTGACATTGCATCTAACTCCTGTTCTGCATGCATACAACCGGTAGTGGGCTCTGAGAATGTTTCTCTGTGTCATGCATAAAGAGCCTCCTTCATGACGCCTCAGTGCTGTGATTTTACATTCGTATTGGTGTCTGTATTACAGAGTTCATTAAAGGCTACGCATCCTGATCAACTTGCCTGCACACTGGCTGTAATGCAAGACCTGGAGGCAGTGGGTCTTGGCAGCATGCCACCTGTAGAACCCAGTGTTACACCACTCATCGTGTCTCCTGATGAGGCACTCGTGTGAATGCGCGCTGTCCCAACGTCGAGTGCAGATGCACTGATGAACTGGTATTCATTGAACACGAGCATTCAACTCTACAGCATGTCTTAGTCATGTTTCTAATTCTTTGGCACACATGCTTGTTGCGTTGCACTCCTCCCTGAGTGCAACATTATCTGACCCTTTAGTGATGGATCTAACTGAACTTGCATTGCAGGTGATGAGTGTCATCGCCAACCACTGTGGCATAGTTTTGGGCCCAATCCCCTTTGACAGAGGTCTATTGGAACAACTTGATACGGCTGCCGCTATTACCTGGTCGAATCTTCAGACACTGGTGTCAGATCCACAGTAGTTCACAATCAATGCCAGGTAGACATCCTTGCGCTTGAAGTTCAGGTGTTGCTGCGCAAAGGAGCTATAGAACTTGTCAACCCCTAAGTTCATCTCGGGAGATTCTTTTCCACGTATTTTCTGGTCACAAAGAAAGGCGGTTGGTTTCGGACAATCTTAGATTTAAGGAATTTAAATTGTTTTCTAAAGTTCCTGCCATTCTCAATGTTGTGCACGGCAGACGTTTTACATGCCGTTATGCCTCAAGATGTGATGATAGATTTAAGGAACGCCTCCTTTCATATTCCAATTGTTCCGGAACACAGGCAATTCCTTCGGTTTTCATTTATGGGTCAAATATTTCAGTTCAGGGTTTACTGTTTGGCTTCTCCCTGGCACCAAGGGTGTTTTTGAAGTGCATCCAGGCTGCATTGAAACCACTAAAAAAGGATGGCATGAGAGTGCTGCCGTACCTAGACGACTGGCTTGTCTCTACGGCATCAGGCATTGGCATGCATTAAAATACTGTATAACGCTGGCAAGTTTTGCTCAGCGGGCCATCATCCATCAACTTTATTTTACATCACATTGACACTGCTTCTGTATTTACTTGCTGTATTTTTCATACTTTCCTATCTACATCACTTGAAGCTGTTTGGAAAGTTTGGAGTGCTTCTGGACTGTGAGCTGTGTTTTCTTCCTCTCCTCAATCAAGCTGAAGTGCTGCTCTCCCACGTCATCATTAGCATTTCAAATTGTCTCATGTTGCATTCAATTAGATCAAACGACTATTCAACAAAGAAAATGTTCGTCAACAATTTTGTATTGTCGACGTTGTCATTAACGGCGACTGATAATTTCAGCCCTATTTCACAGCGCCTCACTCATCAAATTGTAAGGAGTGATGACATGAAGCAATGGCCTGAGGTTAGTTACATTGTTCAAACTGTTATGACAGCCAACAACTGCACAAGTTGAGCCTGAACTCATTTTTACTCCAACTAATACTTACAATGTAAATGTAACAAATACAGGGCAGCTCGCCTTTATCCCTCGTGCACCCCATCAGGCTGAATGCTCGTGGACTGCAGTCTTCTCTCAACCCCTCTGTGTTTCTGGGGGACTCTAGGACACTCCTCCCCGCATCTGGGCGGTCGGGCTACTCTGTCCCACGGCGGATGGCAGCAGAGCGCCCCTGGATGGGTCGTAGTGTTGAGGACACAGAGACAGGCATCCCACCTCCTTCCTGGGTTTTGGCACCAGTGTAAAGGGGGGTACAAGGGAAAGGAGGCGGCGAGAACAGGCTTAATAATATAAATAACATTTAATTAATAAAAAGACACACACAAACACATACAGGGCAGCTGCCAGTAATTCTCTCTCTCTCGAACTGTCATCACCGTCTGCCTTTATCCCTCACGTGCCCCATCAGGCTGATTGGGGACCAGGAGTGCATCATTCCAGCCCGGCCCCGCTCTCCTCCGCTCTACATATTTGTTGCTCTCCATCTGGTTTGTTCGTTTTAGTAGTTTTTACATTGCTTCATATGAAGAGCAGAACCTGGAAACAGTCCAGGTGGCAATTAGAATCATAATATCTCTGCCAGTGGTTGCTCAGAAAAACAGAATTTCTTTCATTTGTAATATATAAAATGGATATTATTAAAAATACATCCAAATGTATATAATATACAGTACGTAAAACCAATATATATATCCATCCATCCATCGTCAACCGCTTATCCTGTACAGGGTCGCGGGGCAATATATATATATATATATACCCAAAACAAATTAGAAACCGTATGGGAATATAATCAAATCTGTATCGCTGCCCAGCCTTAACAATGTTGCAGCAACAACTCCTGAAATATTCAACAATCTTAGATGTTTCTAAATTATTGAAACTGTCTATTTGGGATATAGATGTCACCTGAAACTCATTGATGTGTATTGGAGATGATGAGCTACTGTATATAAGTGGCCCTTTTTAAACTCCCATACTCAGTTGCAGATGCCACATGCCAAGTCAAGTTTGAGTGCAGTACAATACAATTTTTGCTCGTTTGTAGGCTCACATGTCTAATCCCAGTGGGGTTTACTTCTCTTACATTATTCCCTCTAGCCTTTCATCTTTGTGAGCCCACTACAGAAGAATGCTGAAAGATTTGTGAAGAAGTGTCAAATATCAGCAGAAATGAGGGCCTTAGAGGATATTTATAAAGAAATGTTTCATCCAAAAATTTTAATTGTCTTATAATTTACTCACCCGTATGTCATCCTAGATGTGTGACTTTGTGCTGCAAAACATTTTTTTAAATAATATTTCGGCTCTGTAGGTCCATACAACGCAAGTGAATGGTGACCAGAACTTTGAAGGTCCAAAAGGGACATAAAGGCAGCATAAAGTAATCCATTCAACTATTATGAAGCGATATGATAGGTGTGGGCGAGAAACAGATCAATATTTAAGTCCTTTTTTTTTTTTTACTATAAATCTCCACTTCCACATTCTTCTTTAGTTTTTTAGCGATTCACATTTTTCGTGCATATCATACCCTACTGGTTGGGGCTGGTCAAAGATGGAGGTATATTGTAAAAAAAAAAAAAAAAAAAAAAAGACTTAAATATTAAGGTGTTTCTCATCCACACTATCAAATCACTTCAGAAGTCATGGATTTAACCACTGGAGTTGTATGGATTATTTTTATGCTGCCTTTATGTGCTTTTTGGAGCTTCAACGTTGTGGCCACCATTCACTTGCATTGAATGGACCTACAGAGCTGAAATATTCTTCTAATAATCTTTATTTGTGTTCAGCAGAAGGGGGAAAAAAGGCATACACATCTGGGATGGCATGAGGGTAAATAAATGATGAGAATTTTCAATTTTGGGTGAACTATTCCTTTAAGCCTTCATGCAACTATATTTGTCATTGTGAGAGTCTAGTCTGTGTTCACTCCAAAACAAATATGCAATTGTATGCTTTGATGCACAGGTTCACACAACTACACCTAACAAATAGGCCTGTATAAATCGGTAGTCAAAGACATTTTATGATTGTCTGTGGATAAGGCCATAGAGAGAGAGAGAGAGTGAGAGAGATGATTTTTGTCAGATTAGACATTTCATGATCTGGATTTGATCAAACATATTGCAATACATTCACTGAAAGCACATGCTTTATGTCTTACAATGTTTATCTAACGGCTCCGTTTCATTGTGTTTCTTCTTTTTCCCAAAGTTTAAAAGACTTTCCTTTCCTGAGGGAGAAAAACACTTGGTGACTGTTATTATCAACTCACTTTCTGGCTGTAGTTTTTACTCTGAGCTGTGTGTGTAAATAGAACCTGCCATTGTAATTGTGCTACAGTGACAATGTTCTGGTGATTAGTGCCGCTGTTGTTTTCTTTTATGTAAAACACCTTTCTAAGGTGCCTGTGTTATGAGCTCCTGTTTAATGGTTATAGAAACATAAAATAAAAAAATTCGGCAGCTGTTTACTATACGATGCCTACTGTGTGTATTTATTCATCTGAATATAACTGGGTAATATGTTCAGAAACTGGGCTTGATTATAATGGTTTGCAAACACAATCGTTAGACCTAATTAGCAGCCTTAGTCCATACGGTGTTTTCTAACTTAATAGAGAAACTCCCAACAAATGTACTTACAGACCCTACTGTGTGTTTCCTCCTTTTACCAAAGACTTATTAAAATACCTCTAGGATATTAGGCCTATGTTATGTATGAAATGTAACTTTGTATATAGGCCTACTGTGTGTCAAGCTCACAGGCAGTTTTATTAGCTAAATAGATTTCTTATAGAGAAATAAAAACATTTAAACAGCGATTTCACTCTCCCCTTTCAGTATTTATCCAACCTAGCTATATCAAGATACTAGACAATAGTGACAAGATATGCACAATACTGTAAAGCCCTTTGTTACATTAAACTGTCACTATACGCTTTCGTCCATGGTCAAAGTCAACATTAAGGCGCCATCGCGTGTACTGTAGCGGTACTGCAGCACTGTTAAACAGCTGCATTGAAGACATTTCAAGAATGAAGGCTGGACAAAGGCTGTGTGTAATGTGCTTTATTAGCATCGGACATACAAATTAACACGTTTTATTTATGTGCTCAAAGTAGTTCTAGTCTTTTAATACGACCCTAACAGCAGGATTAACCACTGCAACTGATACCCAATACAAAAGCCCATACGAGACATTCGGTGTAAAGCAACATTCATATTGCAAAGATGATGTTGAGGAAAAGGAAACATACACATCCTGAGCTATGAAAACAGTGAGGGAGACCTCTGAAAAGAGTTACATAAAACATGATTTGGTCCCCTAGATATTTTTAACAATCCATCAATCATCGGAAACAGTTTTGTCACCAATAAGTTTGCTGCTGACCATATTCAATGCTTTTGATAGTAGTAGTTTTATTTTGGAAATCACTTCTAAGTAGATCTATCATGCTGAACTCACAAACTTAAAAAAAATAAATGTGTGTGTATATATATATATATATATAAAAAAAAGCAATATTCCTCCACTATAAGAACATGTATTGCAGCAGCACGCATTTGCAACATAAACTCTGTCTCTGCATATCAAAGCAAAATATAAAAATTTAATGAATGTAATGCTACACCACCCAAATTAATTAGTCAAAAGTACATTTAACATTTGCCCATTCATATAACCAAAAATGAAATATTACAAGAACAGATTGTTGGGACAAACAATTAATGTGTTAAATCCTAAAAAATAGAAATGTGAACATGCAAAAAGGAGAAATACCTCCGCACGCCAAAGTGATTAGTAATACATTTAGGATACCACAACCATAAAGCGTTACTAAATATTTTTCTGTATGTAAGAAACTTTGCCAACAATACCGAAACATTATATATTTTATAGAAACTATCATAACACAAACTTAATTTTGTCAGGTTTAGCAAAGATCTTAAAGATGGCACAACACCACATAATCTAATCAGCTCAATGAAACACAAATACTGTAACTAGTGCTTCAAAATATTATAAATGTGCTGAAATGCAAGATAATAATTTTAAATTAACACTCATTTTTTGGTGTGTTAAAGACAATCTTAATCTGGACAGTTTCTAGATTATATGCCGTCAGTCCCCGTCTCAAAAAAGCAACAGCAGTACCATCAAGAACAAAAGCATTACATAAATAAAGAGAAATGAAGTCCCATGAAGCATGCTGTACCACTCATGTTTCCTCACTTTATGACACAAGCTCTCTAGCACATCTAAACCATGAACATGAATCCAAAGCACAGAAAGTGAAAGTGATGATACAATGCTTTAACGGTACTATTGTTTGATCATATTTGGTATTTTGGTAATTAATGCTAATAATACACGTACATGTATGCAAAACCTTTTTATTAGGCTAAACTACACGCATTAAACTACACAGAACTCCAGAAGCTCTGCATTTTTGGCATTTGTTTTAAAAATATAAGACAAAAACCCAACCACTTTATATACTTTACTTCTATACACGTAGACAAACACAAAGCACCCCTAAAGGTAACCGATTCGTGGTAGTAGAATTATGGTTTATTTTGTGGGTTGTGAGTGTCATTATAAACCATTTAGAAAATCTAATTTGAACTTTATGTAAATGACTCCAGGATATATCCATCAAAATTGTGATTGTAAAAAGATACCCCATTTGTTAAAGGATTGCCCGTGCCTGTTATGCAAGCAAAGCGAGCTGCACTGAACTAAAGTTAGGGGTTAAAGGGCAGGGGTCAGAGGTCAATACAGCAGTGGAATGAGTGATGTACAGCTCTAATAGTGCTTGAGGAAACATACATCTTACATTCTTATGTGAGCAGATACTCACTCCAGTGTATGCCTACATCATGTTCTGTTTGGAGATGCCTCAGTCTCCAGTACACAAAAGAGGTAGCTAACAGAGAATGTAAATGCTCAAATGTAATTATGGAGACATGTAGAGGATAGTAGCATAGAAAAAACTAAATCTTTTCGATGTGCCATATGCACATCACCTGTGCATGTACAAGAATGCGCAAGACATCTTGTGCATGTCAGGTATTTCAATCACATGTTCTGAATGTATGTGACTGAGGCAGAGCACCATATCCTTTTAAATTGTTCCACTGACTGTCTGTCATGGGAAACAACTGAAAGTGGCAATAGGAGCGCATGAGATAAAGAAAGAGGGGAGAGTAGGAGGAGAGGATGGTTTGATGGGTTTGGAAGGGTGTCAGTTGGATCTTCAGTGGGGTTCTTGATCTGGTGTAATTGTTCCCTCTGGCTGTTTCACCACTGGCTCTGTGTCAGGTGTGGAGTTTGAATCTGCTTCATTATCTCCCATCGATGGCGTGGGGCTCATTTTGGTCTGCAAGGGCAAAAAGGACACCTGCTGTTGAACTTTTTTTTTTAAATCACGCACACAGGGTTTATATTATCATCATTATTCCTATACCTTTAAAGTTTCCACTTTTTCCTCAAACGATTTGAAGGTGGGCTTGTTCCTGCAAGAGATGTGATGAGAAATGGATCATTTTCAGCAAAACTGTGCAAAGTATAACATCTGTAACCCTGTTATTTTATTTACTATGGATTTGCTCCAAAACCTCACAAGCTTCTGATCTAGGCAATATTTTTAGGAATCATAGGCATTCTAAAGATTTTTGCCAAAACAAGTTATCTAATAAGGCAGCATATATTGCTTCTTAGTGTTTGGAACAGCCTTCATGGCTGCAGCATCGCAAGCTCGTGCATCATTCCAGAATACATTGTAGCAAGTTCACTGAAAATTTTAGCCTGATCTCGTAAAAACTATGTGGGTTTGCCATCACGGTTGCTAAATTAAATTACGTCGATTATGTCCACTGTGTGGCACTTAAAGTGAGTTAAATGTTCTCCTAAACAAATTGAGTTTTTAAGGTTACTGCATTATTGAGATTCAAAATCAACAAAACTAACCTTCCCAACTTAGCCAATAGTCATAAAACAAATGTGAGATGAAAAACAGATGAGGTTTTGAATGTTAATGCTTTATCGAGTTTTAAGGCATTTTCGGACATTTGACTTGTTCCGAAACAGGGGATAAAACTGTAACAATGTTGCATTTTCTAATCCCTTTCATGAGGCAATATTTAAAAACTGTTTTATAAAAGTCACATGTAATCAAATGGTCCCCTCATTGGCCAGAACGTTTGTGCACTGTTCTGGGATGTAGCTCATTCATTGATATACCGCTTAAAATTTGTATGTGTTAAAAATATTTACCAGCTGTTACAAATTAAGAGTATTCTTTAGGTCAAGGTCATGCAAAATGGTATAGAATGTCTTAAAAAGAGTTGTAAAATTTAAGGCATGGTTTATTTTTATCTGTCATTATTTGGTTTTGCATTATTTGCACTTAAATGGCCTTTTCTTGTGTTCATAGAGCTCTCCCTGTCTCGCATGCGCGCACATACACTAGGGCTGTCAAATTAAAATTTTTATATTCCTTGATTTATTTAGTTATTTATTTGTATCCACTTTTTCTAACCCAATTTGGAATGACCAATTCCCACTGCTTACTATGTCCTTATGGTGGCGCGGTTACTCACCTCTAGCCGGGTGGTGGAGGACAAGTTTCAGTTGCCTTATCACGTGGCTCATTGTGCATGACACCACGGAGACTCATCGCATGTGGAGGCTCATACTATCCACACACAACTTGCCATGTGCACGAACCCCTAATCGCGACCAGGAGGTGGTTACCCCATGTGACTATACCCTCCCTAGCAACCAGGACAATTTAGTTGCTTAGGAGACCTTACTGGAGTCACTCGGCACACCCTGGATTCAAACTCGTGACTCCAGGTGTGGTAGTCAGCATCAATACTCGCTGAGCTACCCAGGCCCCCAAAACTCATTGAATTTAAGAAAAATATGCACATTCAAATAAAAAAATTGTGCAGTCGAATGTGTGCCAAGCACTGGCGATAACTTCAGACCAATCACATTCTTGTGCTAAAAAAGGCTAGATGAAGCTCAACAAAATACACTTTATCAGAAACCAGGTGTCACGAGACAAGTTCTTTTTTAACTTGCTTTTTAGATGCTGAATAAACAAAAAACTAAATGAAACAAATACGTTCGTCTAGCGCATTTACATAGAAAAACAAATGTTAAAGTGTTACCCCACAATTTACTCTCAAGCCATCCTAGGTGTATATAACTTTCTTCTTTCTGCCAAACACAATCAGAGTTCTATATATATATATATATAAAAAATATCCTTTAAAGGAACTTTTTCTTTTACTTTATGCTCTTTAGTTTAAAATTGAATGTTTTTTTTAACAGCCAGGAATGTTCTTTGCTATAAAATAACACAGTGCTGTATGGTTATATTTATTCAATGCGCCCTCTTGTGGACTAAGGAAATAACATCAATTTAAAAAAGAATCTGATTTTAAAATTGTAATTTAATTCTAATTTAGAACATTTTAAGGTAAAAATTCAAATTTAGTTTCTCTGCCCAATTGACAGCCCTAGTACACCATACCTCATGAGGTGGTTTGAGTATGGTTTGTTTGTGGGACCCGAGATCATTTGTATTGTTTTCATCTATTCATGTAAAATCGCTCTGGGACAGTTTGGAGTGCTCAAATGAACTGATGTGAAAATGCCCAAAACCAACCTTTCTAACCTTAAACTTAAACCCCATTTAGTTGTTTTAAATGTTATTAAAATGTATCGTCTTAAAAGGAAAGCGTTGTAAAGTTTTTAGATGTCATAAGATACCATTGGAACAAGGCAAAAAAGTTAGCACTGTTAGTAATCGGTAAAACTTAATTACTTAAATACGCTGTTTTACTCATCATTTGAGTGAAAGAGAATCATAAGCATTGTTGTAGCACCTCTGGTGTATATTTTGCCAGAAAACTGCTGGGATACAACAAGCCACATAAAAATCATTTTGCAAAAGCTTAGGCATATAGCTTGATTCCATGAGATAAGGTTGGAACATTTTCATCATGGAAAATGTTGAGATTATAAATATACTTTCCAGTACTGAATAAAGTATTCACAGAAAATATTTCAAATTAATAATGCTGCATTTCACCAAATATGTGAGCTATGTATTTGTGCCTATTCGAGAGACAAGTTCTTACCTTAGCAACATGCTAATGTCAGACACAACTGGAAAGAATTGTTAGCATTATACGCAGCTTTTGTACACGTTAACAGTTCTGAAGCGTTTAAAATCAGTCATTTATGAAGTCCCATTTCAGTTACGATGCTGCCTTAGAAAGTGGCTGCCAATGAAGACAGCAATGCAGCTCACTAGGTTTTGGAACAGAGCTTATATTTTCTCCAAAAACATAAGCAAATGAAAACATACAGCCATCTGATCATTAGTGCTAAAACCCTGACAGGGTTTTCAGGTGTCAGTATCACCTTGAACGTGTTTGTTTTTTGATAATGACCAGCTGATTGTACTTTATCCAGCATAAATGGACCAATACATACCTCATAAATGGATTGATTTAAGTTTAAATTATTTTAATATGTGAGAAGAGACCACAGAGTGCTATGTGAGACATGAAACTAGCACAGCTATGTAGGAAATTGGTTGCAAGGGGCAAAGGTCAATTATACAGTTTAGAGGTCATTATACAAAAACATTTGACCACAGAATGCTGCGACTGAACAATCAGAATCAAGATATTCCATTTTGTGAACTGTTCCTTACCTCATCACGGGCATGCTAGCAGAATGCTGTATGGAACGTATACTATCCGTCAGCAGTAAAAAAGAGCAGACAGGAGTTAGCCAAAGCCGTGAGTGTCAAAAGCATTACAAGAGGAGAATAAAGCCATGCTAAGACACACGTCTGATTTTACAATTTGCGAAGAAAGAAACACCTCAGCCCTTCATGCTCTGTGAAACTGAAAAAGAATGTAAGGCTTTAATCCATCAGGGCTTTAAAACTTTATTACCGATATCACTGACACGGATTCACACAACAGCTGGGACGGCCAGTTTGGATAAAGAGTGTGTGAGAGAATTAACATGGAATAAACAGGGTTTAAACGTGTCTGTATCACTGCCATTTATGCACATCATTACACACTATATAGAGTATGGAGAAACAATGAGAGGAGATTTAGGGCCCTAATTTAAGAGTGCTTTTGCCTTAAGCGCAGCACTATGTGATACATCATATGCACAAAGTCAATGGCATCGCTATGAAGTTTTGATATTTTCATGCAAGCATGTGCTAAGCCTAGGCCTGGTGGGTTGGTGGAACCTTGCACGTAAATCGCTAATGGGTTGGGTCAAGTGCAATTTAATTCCAAAGTTTTTCTCCAGATGATTGCACCATCTGAATCCTATTATATATTCTATTTCCTGTCAAGCAACGATGATATGAATATAGCTCATTCATTAGAATTTGGTAGTGTAAATGGGCTGTGTGCAGAGTGCAAGATACGCAGTCAGTATTTTTGTCTCAAAGTTGTTAGCCTCAAAGCTAACAAACATGGACATATATCCACAAAACTCCAAAAATGTTTAAATGGAACTGATGGGAAATTATTTTATTGACTGCCAATCATTTGTTGATGATTGTATCGATCACATAATGCAAAGTGTATATGTTTTATAAATGAATACATTTTAACTATTTTAAGTAAAATGGTCAACAACTGAAGTCTGAATAATACACATATCCATTCAACATGCACATTAAGACATCAGAGCAAAAAGGGAAATGAAACAAAGCATGCATGCACGGAGACGCACAACGAAAGAGAGATAAATGGGAGACAAAGCTCTGAGCACATGCTATACTAACTATTCACACTACTGAGTGATATAGTATCCAAAATAAGTGGCTTTGGTTTGAAGCCGTTGCAGACAGTCTTACCCAAAAGAATTAGACAATGACTGTAATCTGTAAATGGCAGAGGTTTCATTAGCAAAAACAGTAAATGATGTTGCTAGTGTTGCAGCAGTGTGTTGTAAGATGCTGAAATCAAGCACATGTCAGTTTCCTTTGACTTCAGTGTAAGATGTGGGTGTTTAGTGTCTATGCTTAATGGTTTCATTGTGGCTCAGTTACTCATTTTCTATCATTTCCCTTGTGTTTGTGGAGGGGGCAACTCAGCCCTTCATTATGCTGTCCAGAAGTGTTATATTAAAAAGCACACATGCTGAGCAGTGGGATTAAAAATTCTAAATTCAAAAATGGTTCTATTTTGCATTTGTTCTTAATTAAATAAAAAACCAGTGGAAAGTAAAACTGAGCAATGTACATGAATTTCTAAATGCCTAAATATTTGCATTAATGACAGCAAGCATTCCTTAAGTTAAAATGATGTTCCATGTTATCCCAACATGATCTGAGAAATGAAGCAGAGTTTCACCTTTTGTACAAAGGAGATAAACCTGGTCAATGTCGCAAATTTGCTAACATTGGAAAAAAATCTTAAATATTTTTTTATTTATTTTGTCATAACTTTGCTGTCTATATTTTTTTTAAATACTTAAAACTAATTTAATTTCCACATTTAAATGGAAAAAATTTTTAAAATACCAGATTGTTGTGGTCTCAGAATTTTTGATGCCACTGTTTATAAATGTTTAAGATTAAGTCATTTGAAATTAAGTGTTGCATTATTAGTAAGTGTTATTAAGTTTTCATCCATGTGATACCGGTGTTAACTGAAGTTGATGAAAGGGGTAGTTCAAACAAAAAAGTAAAGTTTGGATGAGTAATCTCACCTAACGTCCTCCAATTTTCTACTAATAGCTGAGCCCACACTGGAGAACGCCGTTGTCGCTTTCTGACCCACTTGGGACAGGGTCTCTGAGGTCATTTTATACCTGTCCAGAAAAAACAAGATGAAGATTTGTAGAAAGCACACTCCAGCATCACACCTTAAAAGAATGTCTTAACCAGATATGATGCTATATGTGACAGGACATTTTGTCAATCACTTGGTTTGTGTTCCTGTGTTGTTGTGCTAACTCCAACCTCACTGGTCCCAAATACAAATCCACATGTACTGTATATTAAATAACAAACATTATTCTGATTAGCGATGACTGGGTCGACAAATTACTTGTCACTGGAATCTTATTCGCACCATGTCTGGTTTGGATATGTTTTAACATAAAACACAATTTACATTAATTCTTTCAGCTGGAAAGAATAGAGTGAGCAAGTAAAAGCAAGAATATTCACAACCGTATATTTTCATGTGATTCAGCTAAACACCAAGTAGTTAAACTTGTGTAAATTCACAGCAGAAACAGTGACCGATGGAGTCACTCCTCTGCAGCAGTACGACAGGCAGTGGGAGGCACACAGATGCCTGAAGCAGGTGAGGGTACATACGCAGTGGAGGTGGTGACTTCTTGCCAACTCTTGCTCAGGTTCTGTTTGAGCTCGTTGAGTGGAGTGATGCCCAGCTTCCGCTTGATCTCCGCCATCTGCCTCTCCTTGGCCACCAGCACCTGAGAAAGTGTCTGGATCTCATCTTCAACCTGTAGGGAAACAGGACACAAGAAGTTACCTGGCATTTACTGAATGTTATATGGAAAATATGTTATATGTTGGAAATTAGGCAAACTTTTACTGGTAGTTTATGTTATTATAATGGCATACAGAATTTCACATGGCAAAATAGAGCAGAAAGTAGGCATTGAGAAATTCGTTCTGCCTTTAGAAATAACCACACTTCCCCAAGAGAAACTTGAGCATTCAATAGCATTATGGTATGCCATAATTTCCTTTCAACTGGGGTCTTGCAGAAACAGTGGTTGAGTCAATCTGCCATTCTCACAATACTCTTCATGTTCAATAAGATGACCAGACACTTTTGTACATGGCTTTTTCTGTGTGCACAATGAGCAGTGGAAGCTCTGAAATATCAGGACTGGAGGATGTTCACCTTTGCCAGTTCACTGCGGAGTTCTGCTTGCTCTTCCTCAGTAAGGGTCATGGTGGATGCAGAGGGTCCTACTGTATTCACTGCATCCTCACCCACCTCTGGGATGGAGTCTGGCCTCAGGGTGCCTACGGAGACAACCAAAACACATATACTGTTATGAAACAAATGGAAGTGGTATAGCCTACTAGGCTGTTTAACAAACATTTGAACGTTCAAGCCTGCGAGGGGTGATCCTTAAGCTTTCACTATTCAGGCAGGATCCCCATAACTTACATTAGTGACAACAGGAGATGTGCAAACTAATATCACAGTACAGAATAATGATTATGCTCAATCTTGAAAAATACTAACTTTATTATTAAGACAACATGCTATGGTTTTCACATTCGCAAACCATTTTACTTCCATAAACTGACATATTTCCTAGTGAAATGGGATAAAATAAAGGGAGACAGGAATTTATTTTATCCATCGGTAATTGATTAAATCATGGAAAGTGGGTGTTCTGTTCTAGAATTAAATTCATGACATAAGCCAAAAAGGAAAGAAGTGGATCAAATTATTACACTCTAATAAAAGGTTAAGAAGATTAGAATGCTGAGCCAAAACAGTATGACCACCTGCCTAATATGCTGTTGGTCCTCCGCGTGTCTGCCGATGACCTGCCGAGGCATGGACTCTACAGGACCCCTGAAGGTGTCCTGTGGTATCTGGTACCAAAATATTAGCAACAGACCCTTCAAGTTCTGTAAGTTGCGAGGTGGATCCAGCGTGGATCGGACTTGTTAGTCCAGCACATCCCATAGATGCTCAATCGAAATCTGAAGAGAAATTGAGATTTGGGGAATTTTGAGGCCAGGGCAACACCTTGAACTCTTCAGGCGACCTTCTTCCACTGCTCCAAGGTCAAGTTCTGGCACTCGCATACCCATTGTAGGCACTTTCGACGGTGGACGGGGTCATCATGGGCACTCTGACCAGTTTGCGGCTACTCAGCCCCATACTCAGCAGGGTACGATGCACTGTGTGTTCTGACACAATCCTCCCATAACCATCATTAATATTTTCTGTGAATTGTGGTACAGTACACCTTCTATTGATTCGGACCAGATGGGACAGCCTTCATTGCCCTCAGGAATCGATAAGCCTTGGGTGCCCAACACCCTGTCACCGGTTTGTGGTTTGTCCCTCCTCGGACCACTGTTGGTAGGTACTCATCACTGCTGACCGGGAGCACCCCACGAGCCTTGTCGTTTCAGAGGTGCTCTGACCCAGTCGTCTGGCCATAACAATTTGGCCCATATCAAAGTCGCTCAGGTCTTTACTCCTGCCCATTGTCCTGCATTCAACACCTTGACTACGAGAACTGATTGTTAGCTTACCATCTAATCTACCCAGACCTTGAAAAGTGGCCTTGTTAGGAGATGACCAACATTAGTCACTTCACCTGTGAGTGGTCATAATTTTTTGGCTCATATGTGTACACATTTTTAATAATATGCGCAGATGAATTGTGCACAATAATAACATGAATTTAGTGCCAATTTTGAAAATAGTAAATTGTATAAATAAAATAAAAAGTCCTTTTTTTTTTATTTCATATAGACTTTAAGAATATATAAAAGAAAAAATGCAATGATAAACTTGTTTAATGCCAGAAAGGATACAAGTGCAGCATTTTTGTTTATGACAGCAAAATACTTAATAACTATATTAATTCACCTCTATATTATTGTGCAAAATGTTTAAGAACAAAAATAGTGCTCCAGGTAAAACTGTTTTAAGGAGCACCTATTATAGTTTTTAAACGTGCCTAATTTTGTTTTAAAGCTCTCATACAATAGATTTACATGCATCCAAGGTAAAAAAAAAATTAGGCTTTACAGGACGTTAGTTCAGTTAAGGCATAGCTTTCATAAATACAAATTTTAAAACTTATTGCGAGATCTTTGAAGACATGAATGGTTTTCGTTAATTCTGAATCTCACAATTACAGTAACTCATACATGACATGCTAGCCCCAATGGTGAGTGGTAAGGAAGACTTTGTTAAAGTTGGAATTGAGAGATTGTGGAGTCGGTCCAGGAGGCAAAAGGGAAAGTCATGCGTCACAGATCTTCAAGTACTTTATAAGTTGGTTGACACCCACCCAAGGGTTTATACATGCTAGAACATATATTTTGATGTGTCCACTGTCCGGTCATGCAATGGAAATACAATATAAATAATACAATTCCTGGATGGCATCACTTTGCAGGCTAGGAAGCAAGCAGCTAAATAGCCCTGCACTGTACTTCACATACCCCATGTTATCCCTATATCAGCTAAAGTCGATTTCCAATTAGACAAGTCTGTGTTTTTGTGCATTTGTGCATTTACTGGATTTACAGGAATAACCTAATAAGATCGTTGTATGCTCTTAAATCTGTATTTCAGTAGCTCCAGCTTCCACTGTTTCCATGTTTATTTGCAAAAATCCGAGGCTCATGTTCATTTGATGGATTTAATTTTCTACCTTTAATAGAGGTTAAGTAAACCTTAAGCTGAATTACCAATGACAAAATATCCATTGCAGCTGTGACCCTTAGGATGAGGAAGGGCCGTGTTTTGAGGAAGAAACAGGTTGACTCTAATGTTGCATCACATGTTGAGGAGGGCGTGCATCTTATTTTTAAGCATCTTGTATGGCATTTCTGGTAGAACTGGTAGTTCTGCCTCCCACTTCATCTTACCACAAAAGTAATTAGGAACAAAAGTGGATCTTTTGTAGCTAGCTGCAAGACAACTGAAATTTCACAATGGAATAGTTTGTCTGTCTTTTCAAAATGTTCTGCTTTAGCTCTATGGTCACTTTTACACCCTTTGGTCCATGTTATGCCATGCACACTGAAGTAAAACACTACACATTTTTTGGGAGTGGTTGTCATGCTCATTCATCAAGATGAATCAATATTGACACTGTCATACAAGTCCAACAGTCAAGTTGAATGGTTGACAATACTCACTCACATGACTCTGCTCACATGATAATTACACCTATAACCAATGCCTGAACTCTGAATGGAGAGGAGTATAGTATTTAAAAGTAGCTAATGTCTTTTAAAATAGAGCTTTCTAAACGTTTTACTCAGGGAAGCGCTCTCCGATGACACTCCCAATGACAGTATAAACAAACAGGTTTGATGCGAGTAACATTATTCTGCATTTGTAGGATTTAAAAAAAAATGGTGGCACATTCCTCTATCAGAAATCTTTAAAAAAAAGAAAAAAAAGCTGGTTTAATGCCATTGCATAGCACACACTCTCAAGTTGTTTAGATTCGATGCTACTATATGTCTCTGTTTGTTTCATATACTGTATATAAAGTGTAATCTAAAAAAATCTTTCAGAATTTTGAAATAATTTTTGTAGTCACGTGACCCATATATGCTTAGAATAATTTTTGTATTTTTTTGGTGAAACTAATACATTTGAGTGACACTAATAAAGAACAAGTCATAAATTACTTTTAAAAATCAATACAAATCAATGAGGAAAAAAACTGAAGTATTTTGCATACAGAAAATAAAGCCTATTTTAGTACTATTAAGATTATTATCATCATAATTCTTTTATTTTTTTGCATTGTGACATTTCACACAAATAATTTTTAATCAGTATATTTTTATTATCAGTTTAAAGTCAGTTCAACAGATACGGTGTATAATGTACTATACAATTTATCAAAAAAAACCTTGTACCATAAAAAATAAATAATTCATTTTAAAGTCAAAAATAAAAGTCTTGCAATTTACTTTTAGTCATGATACAAAAGGCAAACAATTCCAATCTCCATCCATCCATCGTCAACCGCTTATCCTGTGTACAGGGTCGCGGGGGGCTGGAGCCTATCCCAGCTAACATTGGGCGAAAGGTGGGGTACACCCTGGACAGGTCGCCAGTCCATCACAGGGCCACACATAGACAAGACATAGACAAGACACACACTCACACTCACATGGATCTCCACACCTAGGGCAATTTTTGGAGACATCAATTAACCTAGCCTGCATGTCTTTGGATGGTGGGAGGAAGCCGGAGCACCCGGAGAGAACCCACGCAGACACGGGGAGAACATGCAAACTCCACACAGAAAGGCGGGGCAACCGGGGTTTGAACCCACGACCTTCTTGCTGTGAGGCGACAGTGCTAACCGCTCCACCACCGTGTCACCCTACAATTCCAATCTGTTACACAAAATCCTTACTACCTAAATGTGGTGGGAAAAACTAGATCATCAAGCAACGTAAAAATCACTGGGGATGTTAAAAAGCAAAAAGGAAGGATTCATTTCCTTTCATTTTGGAAAACACCCAAAATGAGCTATGATGAAAACACTTGTAATTACATCAGATGCCCTTAATCTGTTGCCCTGATTTCATCACTGACTTTATTGTCACAGTTTGTTTATAAGTTTGTGGTTCACTGTCCATATCTATCCTCTTTTTGGCACTCAAGCTATATCAATGACCTCTCCTCTGTCTGTATAATCAGACTGAAAGCACTGTGTAAGCACACTTGTAATTTGTTAACCGAGCTCGCTGCTCTTGCATTCAGTGATTTACATCTTAACTGTACTGTAATACCACTAGTGGTCGTGGAATTTATTATAGATCCAGTTTTACTGTACAATACTGTTAATAATTTGTAATCTGGGTACATGCCATTCCAGAGCAGTGTTAATTAAATCAATGTATGTTAAAGGCCCTCCTGGGTCCTCCATTGTGGCTCTGGCTGTTTACTGGTTAAATGAATGCTTGTTTGAGGTGGTACATTCTGTGAGGGTCTTATAGAGTTTTCTGCACTCGTACAGATGGGTTACTGTGCAACCCTTAAAGACTCAGTTATGTCCCCTCCTGACGTTCACACTGACAGCTATTTTTTCAATGGAGGCTTCTGCATTCCAGCCGCTGGTCACATTTATTTATCGGCAACACAACTGGCCATTACTTTTAAAAATCTGACCACAAATGAGATGTGTATTGACGGTAAAAAATAAGATGTCATTTTAATTTGACAAGGAGTGTTTTCTAGCTACTAAAAACTAACATTCTGCAAGGGAAAGCTAAATTGAAGCAGTGCATAATGCATAATATTTAGGCTTGGGAACGTCTTATTCAGAACCAGGCACAGTTTTAAAAACAAATACCGGAACCATATGATTTTAATGACTTTCGGTTTATGGTCCCGAACACGCAATTTTCTGCCCCCTCACTTCTACATCAAGGGTTTACTGAAAATATATTAGTGGTGCGCAAGTTATTACTTTCGTCATGTCCAACTCTAAATTAAATGATATCTATTACGGTGTTATGTTGTACTTAATATTATTATTATTATTATTATTATTATTATTATTATAGGTATACCGGCAGAGAGAAATTAGCTGAGAATCACTCATAGTAACTTCTTAAAAATCGTCTTTCTTGCCTGGAAATTAACTATCGTACTCCAAGTAGACTGATCACGTGATCTTTACTCCTACTGGTAGTCCCCTGCATTGAGTCACTGCTCATTTGCATAAAGTAAAGTAAACTTTGTCTGCATTGATGGACATGCTCACATCGCATCACAAATAGTCACCCATGTCAGCGGAAATCACCCACTCTCTTAAAAAATTAATGCCTTTGCTTTGTTGCTGCAGATCGCTGTCAGTGTGAACACCCCTTTAAAAGCATCTGATCCTGACAGCTGCCCTTCTTCAAAGCATCAGCACCTGACAGGTAGAGGGCTCTCAGATACACTCGCATTATTTTATCAACACTCTCTGTCTCCCTCATGGGTTAAACTGTGACAAACACCAGTCCACACATACATGTACACACACACACACACACACCTACCAGCTGAGCAAACACTGTTACCTCTGAATGACAGTACCGGAGAGCCTGAAGGGGTGAAATTCTCATTGGGTGACAGGTAGAGGTAGCTGGTGTTCACTCCCTCATCAAAGTTGAATGGAGACTTGTACTCCTCTACAGGTTCCTCCATGCTGCCAATGACCAGGAAGCTCCCAGCACACTAATTGATCGCATGTGACTGAGCGTGAGGCTTTCACTGTGCTGTTTGTCCTATCTTCTAGCAACAGTTATGCAAAAGTGTGTATTGCAGATTTAACAGAGCTAGTAGGGCTACTGCCGGCTCACATGACGTCCGGCCCGTGGAAAAACGGCTGCGCGTTAATGTGTTATTTCACCGGAGCGTTCTATTTCTGTCACGGGCCAACACTCCCAGCTGTAATCTGAACAATCCCGTGTTCTTAATGCTTGTAAAAAAGCATGCGTCATCTTCTTCAGCTATGGTGGGCTGTCTCATGCTCTGTCCCCTCTCTTCATCTTAACATCCATGGGAATGAAGATCCATATGTGCCCTGGTCACATGACACATGGGCAAGCCCATGAAAGGAAGCTGTAATCTGCAATGGCCCAGATTACAGCGCTAATCCATTACAAAGGGCCTCTGTACAGCATCAGATGCACACCAGATGCACAAACCATTATACGCAGACTAAAATGGACTCAGCCGAGCGCAAGACATTGAGAACTGCTGATACCTAAAGGCCAACACACACTAATGGGCCATCCCTGCCAAATTATATACAGGAATGCTTAGCTATCAGTGCTCAACAATAAGTATGTTTTCTTCTAGTTTAGATTTTGTACTTGCCCTGTCAACATTTTCAATAATCTACTGAAATGATACAACTATAATTTAACTCCAATAAATTCCAAGTACTATCACAAGTCATACTCACAATGGCTATATTTATATGCAACCAAATAGTCAGTTTAGAATCCGACTGATAGCTCATGCGCAGAGATGTGGTGCATATGTATGTTTATACATGATACTCTTAGCGTGAACCTATAAAGCAATGACAAAACGCATTTTTAAAAGGTATGAGGGCTCGCGCTGAATATTCTGCAGGGCACATATGTTCTTTCATGACATCACAAATCAAAAAAGAATGTTGTGTCGTTCTTAATAGGGACTTTAAGCAGCAGGTGCGGTTACGGCATTCTGTGTTCCATTACGTGTATACAATTTCAATCACTTTCTGACGCCGAAACCAAAATTTCTAAAGCATTTCTTCTTTGCCATAGTGATGGACAATCGCATGTGACAATAAATGTTCGAATATTTTTTACAAGAGATGATGCACAATGAACACCATAAATAGCCTAAACATAATCCTCAAACCGTATGTTAAATTATAGGCTCAAAAATATCGGTAGACTATTAATAATAATATCTTTAGACGTAGGCTATTTATATAGTACAACAGTAAAACTCTTCGAAAAGTAGATCAACACTGCAGGCATCACTTCTCTTGCAGTTTTAAATAGCCTCCCTTTTTTCTTTAATAATTAATGCTCTGTTCCGCCATCATTATTGCTTAGTGATTTTCACGTAGGGTCTCGTCCGCAACTGTTGCTTATAGTCCCTATTATTTTGTTTCCATTCCACATCTGTAAACTCCTTTAAGCACAACTCTCACCCACATGTCTTTACTTCATACTCCCATCCAGAGATGTCTGTGGTTAGATTGGAGGAAGAATGGGCATGAGGCAACTACATGGTTAAGTCAGACAGTTGCAGCTTCTAATTCTTTGTTTGCCGAGTAACATAAGAAGAAATCTTTTCTGGTATATTTATTTTTAGATATCTCAATAAAGCAAAAACACCGACTTTGGTGCCATTCTCACTTTTTAAGCCTTTCTCCGCTTCTTCGGAACGCAACGAATGACGCTCATCGCATGCGCAGACGTTTGGTTTGAAATACATGTAAATTAATATTTGTATCTGATTGCAAAGTTTAGGAGACATATAAACAGTAAATTCGGAATCTGCAAATGGATTGAAATTATTCGGATTGATGAAAATTAGTGCATGTAGACATGCCAATATACTGTAGACTAAAACTATCCTCGCCAGTATGAAATCAAAACTGACACTATTTACTTTCATAATACATGCTCCTGGTTGTATTGTGTACTACTGACGTCAAAAGTACCGGTGTTTCAGTACCAAGTCTATACTAAAATAAAAAAAGATGCAACGATACCAGTGATTCTACACTGCTAGAGCGCGTGTTCTATGACTCCTTTTACAGTGAAATGGGCAATTTATCAAATTAAAATTGTGACATGTCATAAATGGAAGCCATTTAATTACATAAATAACCTGCGTGCTGCAAAGTGATTGTGTGAAGCCGCCCAAATAGAAAAAAACCATTGCGCAATGTGTACTTAATTGAGAAACACCATTTAATTTAACATTTAAATAGGCTAAAGGAGTGCGTTTAATAGAATATTATAAATTATTCCACTGGTATTGAAATTGGCATAGAGAATCGGGAAATTATGAAATTTAAACAAAATTTGCTCTGCCAACAATTTGCTCTGCCTCTGAAACAAATTTTCTCTATGGCTGATGTTACCAATCACTCTTAGCCCCCGTTTACACCTGGTATTAAGATGGGCGATCCCGCCCTATACATTTTTTAAATAACAGCAAATGACAGAAGTAAAATGGGTTGTGAATGTTGTTTAATGTTAAGTTATAAACCAGCCATGGGCACCACACTGTTTATTCCCAATCCTGATGCAGTTGCAAGCCTCAAGGTTTTGAAAACACACATGGCATAAGCCATTGGTACACCCTCTATTCAGCTTTGCACCTCAGGACCTGAAATCACACATCTCTGCAGACTACAGTTGCTGTCTAACGTGGGATGGGTCTGGTCTTGCCAACAGTTATCAGCGAGAGCTGTGAGAACAGTCAGGTTGTAATCAGAGTCACAGAAACTCTATTCAGATGTTTTCACATGGTTTTCACACCTTTTACAGGAGTCAAGCATGTACAAGTGACAAACATGTTTGTGTATGTGTGTGTTTGTCACTTGTCACTTGTCATTAACACTCTCCCTAAACAAATTAATTTTAGACACAAATCTAAGAGGGCAAAACCTACGCCTGATGTGATTATTAGCCAAAATAACCATCATCTGATTGCAATCATTTGATATAACTGCAATGCTGCTCAGATCTCAGATCAATGAGGCAACCATAGGTGGTGCAAATTTGCTTTCCAGGGTAATCTGGATGGTATGGATGACGTTAATGCTCACTGTCTGTGATTTTTGGAGCATCAAATGGTCTGATCACCATTCACTTGCATTTTAAGGACCTACAGAGCTGAGATATTTCTCTAAAAATCTTTGTTTGTGTTCTGCTGAAGACAAAAAGACTTAAATATCTGGGATGGCATGAGGGTGAGTAAATGATAAGAGAATAAAACATCGTGGGTCAACTACACCTTTAAATGTCAGCCAAATCTCATAATTGTGAAAGCCTTACCGATGCTTTGGTGTTTTGTGCAGGTTTGTCAGTAGCCGGATATTTGCTTTTCACAAAAGTCCTTGTTGGCCTTCAGCCAGATGATGCATCACTCGGTCTTTCAAATTGCACAACAAAAGCGCAGAAGCAGATGTTCAAATAGAGACTTATGCACAGCGTCAGCTGAAGTCTAAATTGTGTTCCTTGATGGTCAAAATGGTTTTCAAGTAAAACTCAACAAATTTTCATTAACACATCAGCGCATCCAGACAATGTTTTTTTTAAAGCCCTTTACAAAGGCCTGGTGCATTGTGGGAGCGTTTCTTGTCACAACAACACAAGCCCCCTTGAGATAAATTGTTCTTTTTTCAAGGTTTGTTTTAACGTGTCAAAGAGAGGCCCTCAGGTTGTGAGGGCCTCTCTATGACACGTTAAAACAAACCTTGAAAAAAGAACAATCCCGTGCTCATAAGGAAGATGTGTAACCCACTTCCCATTTTTAATAAAGTTCTGTACTACTAGAGAAGTATATAAAAGAGGAAATAAGCAATAATCAAACTTTTGTTTAGACTAGAGAGGTGCAAAACTACATATTTTCAAATAGTCCAGCCTGATCTCATGAAAATTACGTGGCATGGAAACTTTTTACAAAATGACATTGCGTGGTTCATTACACGTATTGTGGCAGTTTCATGGTGAAATGTTCAATGTGTGGCACTAAAAGGAGTCCCAAACAGATATCACTATCGGCTCACGTGTTGACTTGCATGATCTTCAACATTTTGAGGGGCAGGTGCTCTAAACCTTTTTTAGGGGCAATCGCTTCAAAATTGTCCATTGGGGTCGGGTTGGAGTACAATCTCTGTCTAAGTACAGTATCATCTACAGCACCTTTCCAAGTGTATTCTCCAAATACTCCACAATATGCATAATACATTGCAATTGGGGAATTTGGAATGTACAGCAGAGTCGAGTGTTTTCCACTGTGAAACATCACCATTTCTTCTAATAACACTTATTAAGCATTTGGGCACTGAAAACACAAGTTTGTTAAGTTTAAAAAGTGGACTTTTCCTCATTCATCCATTATGTAGGTCTTCAGCCGCACAATTGTACGGGGTCTTCATTGCCGTATTGTGCGCTTCATAAAGCACCACACATTCTCAATTGGAGATGGTCAGGACTGCAGGCAGGCCAACCTAGCACCCACACTCTCTGCTTATGTGGGTTCAAGTTGTCCAGTTGAAAATTTCGGGACAAACCTGGAAAAGTCAGTGCTGGATAGCAGTATATGCAGCTCCAAAATGTTTACATATCTGTCTGCATTAATGGTGCCCTCACTGATGTGCGAGTTACACATGCCATGGGCAAGGACACACACCTGGCCCATACAGACACTGGCTTTTGGCCCTGACACTGATAACAGCTTGGATGTTTCTTTTCCTCTTTGGCCCAGAGAACACGACGGCTGTGTTTTTGAAATGTGGAAAGTTCCACTGTTCTACTTTCCATCAAAGATGAGACCGAGCCAAGAGAAGTCAGCAGCACTTCTGGACAGTGTTGATGTTGGGCTTCTGCTTTGCAGAGTAAAGTCTTAACGCATCTGTGGATGCAGCGGCAAATGGTATTGACTAACAAAGGTTTACAAGCTTGAGAATGTAGTTGGTTATGTTAAGCATATGTTAAAATGTATCAACTTACAAGTCATGCGCTATAGTTAAAATGTTTTGATGTCATATAGTATTTTGTGTGCAACAGGGTGAAAAGTTAGTTTATGAACAACTATGCATTGTTGTCTAAGCACCTCTAGTATTTATTTCACCAGGAAACTGCCACGATATGTACGAGCTTCAAAAAACACATTTTGCAGAAAAAATACCGTACGAATAACAACACGATTCAATGAGACCAGGTTGTGTTGGTCGGCTGTTTAAGTAACTAATGCATTTACATAAGATGTGTTCTTGTGTTCAACAGCTATAGGGAGTAAAACAGAATATAAAACAACGCAGATGCATTTGACATGTTTTAAAAACGTGTCAAGATACGTTTTTTAAAAGTTGAACTTTTCATTTTTTACTTGTCTAGGAGTCTTAAAAGAGGGATGCTCAAAAAACAGCACAAGACACTTTACTTAAAGGGTTTTCTTGTGCAGACTGTCTGAAGGTTAAAGCACAGCACACTGTCAGCATGATTATTAGAGCATGGACGCTAAAAATATCAACCAAAAAATATCTAAGGAAAAAAAAAAATCTAAATAAATTAATTGATAGGTTATTGGACAACTATTCGACTAGTCGAACATCAGGAGGACCCATTCCTAGTTTTGACAACTTGTTAATCATCACTGATTGTAATGTCTGCCTCTATCCCAGTAACATTACCCTGAACCCATACAAATTGCCTGGGACCATCACAATGCCAATAACAGGATAGACATGGAATCCCATTACCTCAAATAGAGATGTGTTGTGATTTCCATCAGTGACCGACCAGCACACAAACAGACAGGGACAAATCTTTTAATGGCCGCTTCCCTCTTCAACATTAGTGACCCATTTTCCCTTCAGAACTGGATCTAATTTGAATTCCATTTAAACTCTTAGGACATTAACAACCCAATAAAAGTTACAAAGAGTGCATTTGAAGCACCTAATAAACCACAGCATCTAATCAATTACTGGATTATTCCAAGCGCACTGCGTCCCATGATTGGGTCAAAATGAGAATCATGAGACAGAGTGCAATTCTAGCAGTGTGACAGGGTGACAGGATGGAGAATGTCTTACAGCAAACCAACACAGGGTGGTAGAAAAGAGCATTATTTCTTCAGTGGGTGTAAAAATTGAGAAAAGGAGGTAATCTATCATGACAAATTAAGAAATTGAGAAAATCTTAGAGAAAACAACTTGACAGTTTGTGAAGGGCATTGTCTTTTATCAGCACTACTGCAAATATACAATTTAGTGCTGCAACAACTAATAATCGATAATGAAAATCATTGACAACTCATTTCTTAATCAGTTGGATGTGTTCGCCATGCTTTGAGAATGTGAAAAATGCACTTGCATGATTAAAGTTGTTTGAAAAATTAGACAAGTTAATGGTTGAGAAGTGGAAAAAACATGGCCAGTTGTCCAGCACATGGGAGCACTTTATGTTGCTTATGCTGTTTGATGCTCTTGAGAGTTGATACTCTCCAGCGCATAACTTACATTTTGCTATCATTTTCTATATTTTATTAAGTATAAATGTTATAATTTAAAAAACAGGTGTGTATTCCATCTGGCAAAACTTTGTCTTCAGTACAAGCAAGTTTCCAATAACTTTAACGGTCAAACCATTCCAACAGAAAGAAAGGGAGCACAATCATTTTTATTACTCTGTGCCGTTTAATAGCCATGTTTTTTATGTTCAACGACTGGCTGAGCCCAGTAGAACTATACGCCTTGGGGCTCCGGAAAACCTTAATGCAGCCCTGGCCCTACATTCATGCAATAGACCTCAACTGTTAACACCCAAACCTCAATAACTGTGAAAATGCAAGGCAATAAATTTCATAAATTGCAAGGCTTTTAAAACTACACATTATCACACTTGGGATTCCAAAATGTCACATGATAAACTATACTAGAAATGTTATTGAATAGTTACATACTAAATAATATCTCAACATTCTTTTTAGGATTACAACTGTGTTAAAGTTTTAAAATGTGTTTAGGCTTTTATTATTCATAACAAAAACTAATACAATCATCTGTTGTTTTTGTTGTTGTTTTATTGAGAAAGATATTGCCCAAACCAAAAGTAACGAGAAGCCATCAATGTTCTTATCTGTGGTTATTTATTATATTTTATTATATCATTTTACAAATGCACTGTTAAAAAAAAAGTATGGTACACATAAGGGCAAGTATAATGTAGAATAAAGGACTTGGACATTGCATTTTATCAAGCTTATGGGGATTTTTTGAGTCACAGACACTACGAAATAGGAATGAATTGGCATCTACATAAAACATTTTAGAGCAACTATATTCCCACAAATATTCTCCCAACTTGATAAAAAAAGAGTTGCGTGAACAAACAATTTCATATTTAACAATGTTGCTTATTCGTGAGATCCCAACATGCATTGCATCATAGGGCTGGGTGATAAAACGATATTGTTATTTATCACGATAAAGAAAATCCATGATAAGATTTTGAGGAATTTTCGATATTTACTGCCTATCGCTTAAACACAAGCAGTTCGGCTTTCTCAGGCTGCGTTTCCACTGGGGCGGACGAAATCCGCTCAAAGGTGCTCATAGCGCTAGGGGAGAGCTTGCTCTGCACCGCTGCCAATCCTACGATCCATCTTGAGAGCATGATGCTCGGCTTTCATAGGAATGAACTGAAAACGCTCTCAGCTTCGCTCACAACGCGCCAGTGATAACATAGGGTTAGACTGGATGAACTTGCTAATGATAGCTGCCTTGCTAACGATTAGGCAGCGTCGGACACCGGAAGATTTCTTGACAACAGTTGGCCCTCTCATCGTCTCTAGTGAAGAGCGTGACAGACGAACAGTGATGTGGACAACAGCTCTAATCTCTCTGTGCTGTAATCTTGAATATTGTTCTCTAGCACCAAACATGCATAATTTCTGCCCTGTCCCGCTCCGCACGCGTTGCCTCTTTTCCCTGCATGTGTGTAGACATGAAGCACCACATGAGTTAACGTGGTTTCAAAGCACCTTTCAGACCAAAACATTTTTCTCTTATTAATCAGCATGTTACAAGCCTTTAATAATAAACAAATCGAATAAACAAATCGATTTCTGTTCTAATTTTGTGAAAATTATTTAGATGTCTGGAATGGATAAGGAAAAACTAAAATTACTAGTTATTAGACTAGTCTCTCACTTTAATGAAAATATAAACATTTTAAAAACTTTTTCTACATTTTCTCTCAGGACACCCCTGAACCCACATTGAGCATCATTCCACAGTCACAAGGGCTTCTATGCACCATACTTGGGTATCTGAATCTAAAGAAATATAAAAAAATATTTAATTTTAATGTAAAAATATTCCAAATACTGGACTGCTGTCACTATGCTTCAGAACAAACAGATGATCTTTTAACAATCATCTTCAATTGATAAACCGTAAAAGATGGTAAAATTGGTAAAAGATCCCACAGACCCCACTGTTTAATTGTAATTGTAGTCATGCGATGATAATCACTCACTCGTGGTAATACAAAAAATATGATTGTGTTTCTAAATATATTAAATGTTATTGTCGTTGGGTCTTTTTTTTTTTTCTTCTAAAATTATGTAATATTTACTTTGCTGCATTGCTTTCAAAAGATATTGAGTTTCTTTTGGAAGGTTTATAATAATATTGTTCAACAACATGACTGAAATGTGAGAATGTGAAATTGAGTATTATGGTAAGCATAATTCAAAGTTAAGTGTTTTTTACTTTGACTTTTTTCAAGTTCCAAATAAAATGAACATTTCATAAGAGTTTTCATTTAAAATAAGTATTTAATTCACTGACTAGATTTTCCAAAAATAGGCATTACAATATATTAACACATTTTATTGGTTTTCCAGTGGGAAAAAATATATACTATATTGTGATATGTACTGTTATCGTGATACAAAATTACTCATATCATGATATAAGATTTTGGTTATGTTTAATTTATGGCAGATGTGATGGGACCCCAGTCTTCCAAACAGTTCCACCTTTTGACTCATCAGTCGACATAACATTCACACAAAAGGTTTAAGGATCATCAAGGTGTGTTTTGGAAAAATTCAGAAGAGCATTAATGTTCTTCTGGGTTAGCAGTAGATTTCACCTTGCCACTCTTCCATGGATGGCATTTTTGGCCAGTGTCTTTGATAGTGGAGTCATGAACAGTGATGCGAGAGGGGCCTGCAGTTCCTTGTATGTTGTCCTTTGCTTTTTTTTCATGACTTTCTGGATGAGTCGTCGCTGTGCTCTTGGAGAAATATTGGAAGTTCAACCACTTCTGGGAAGGTTCAATACTGTGCCAAGTTTTCTCCATTTGGAGATAATGGTTCTCACTGTGGTTCTTTGGAGTCCCAGAGCCATTGAAATAGCTTTGCAACCCTTCCCATACTGATGTATTTTAAATCACCTTTTTCCTCATCAAAAGGTTCTACTGAGGTTTTGTATCAGGCCTGGGTGTATCTAGTCCAGCTGAACCCCATTATAAATGCAGTTTCATAGATTTGGGGATTTAGTAACTATGGGGGCAAATAATTTTTCACAGGTCAAGTTGGTATTGGATACATTTTTTGCTTCAATAAATAAAATTATCATTTAAAAACTGTATTATGTGTTTACTCAGATTGTCTTTGTTTTATGTGAGATTGTGTTTTTGAATTTTTTAATCAATTTAGTATGAGATATACACAAAAACAGAAGACAAGTCAAAGACAACTCTCACTACAGAGGCAAAAATTGCTATTAACTTAATGTGAAAGCAATTCAAATAGTGACAAAATTAAAGTTCTCATACTGCAAATTGCAGGGCTCCAGACAAAAAAAAAAATAAATGCAAAATTTGGCACCATTGGCTGCTCAACTGAAACAATTAGAAGCCAAATCGCTGTTTTTAGTTGCCAAATCACAGAATTGCTCAATTTAGATTATTGTTTAAAAACAAGATAGAAAGCTGGAGAAAGATAACACAGCTGATATCTAGGGGTGTAAATTGCAAGTCTGCCAAGATACGATTTCGAGTGGATTCGATTCAGGGGACTGCGATTGAGATTACGATATTTCAGATACTTCAGTAGTTAAAAACAATAATATAGAAAAATAAATATAAAAGAATAAAGTCACATACATGTTCATCAATCGTTTGTTAACAGCTCATTGGCTTGTGGAATGAGGGAAAAACTACAGCGACAATTTGTCATCTCTACAACAGCCAAAGACTTTATATCCAAAATATTTACATACCCACGACTTGTTCCCGACTGGTGAGCATGTGCTGCTATCTGTGTTTTTATTCTTGGCTACAACTTCAACAGTTGTACTGAAAATTTTTGTTACAGTTTACAGTGATAAATGTTAGTAAAGTGTTGATGTTTAAATTAAATGTCTATTAATTGATGTTGGTGCAAGGCAGGTGTTTTCTCTTACCCTCGTAAGTGCTTTTCACAATGTCGAGGCTCTCTTGACGTTTGAAATGGTTGAATCCCTCCCGTAGCACTTTAAAATAGGAAATTCTTATGTAGATTTCAAATCAGAAATGGGCCTACTATCTGTGTACCTCAGCAGAAATGGAGATTCATCAGACCAGGCTATGTGTTTCCAGTCTTTAACTTTAACTCTAGTTATGGTGAGCCTGTGCCCCCTGCAGCCTCAGCTTTCTATTGGCTGACTGAAGTGGAACCCGACATGGTCTTCTGCTGTTGTAGCCCATGCATTCTGAGATGATATTCTGCTCACAACAATTGTACAGAGGTGTCATCTGAGTTACTGTAGCCTTTCTGTCAACTCGAACCAGTCTGGCCATTCTCCGTTGAACTCTGTCATCAACAAGTTATTTCTGTCTGCAGAACTGCCACTCACTGGATGTTTTTTGGTACTATTCTACTAAACTCTAGTGACTGTTGTGCATGAAAATCCCACGAGATCTGCAGTTACAGAAATACTCAAACCAGCCCATCTGGCACCAACAATCATCCATGCGATTATCTCATCAGCCAATAATGTGGCCGCAGTGCAGTGCATAAAATAAAGCAGATACAGGTCAGGAGCTACAGTTAATGTCAACCATCAGAATGGGGGAAAATGTGATCTCAATGATTTGGACCATGGCATGATTGTTGGTGACAGATGGGCTGGTTTGAGCATTTATGTAACTGCTGATCGCCTGGGATTTTCATGCTCAACAGTCTCTAGTATTTACTCAGAATGGTGTCAAAAACAAACAAAAAAAACATCCAGTGTGGGGCAGTTCTGTGGATGTAAATGCCTTGTTGATGAGAGAAGTCAACAGGGAATTGGTTCGATCTGACAAAGTCTACAGTAACCGCTCTGTAAAAGTTTGTTGAGAAGAAAAGCATCTCAGAATTGTATTGTTAGATGTGGGTTGGCACCGTTTTGGCAGCAAGAGGGGGGCCTACACAACATTAGGCAGGTGGTTTTAATGTTGCGGCTGATCGGTTTATGTATACACACACACACACACACACATATGTACCACATACAGAGACTAAAAGAGCGCAAATTGAATGTAATCCCAGATGCAATTTATTGTGCTGCTCCAATCCCAATTAATAATAAAGTGAAGGGGGGAAAAAAACAAGATTTGGTACAAAATGAGGGACGTTTAATTACAAAGAATCCCAAAATACACCTGACACTCTTATTTTGAAATGTATCCGCTAACATTAACTGCTAACCTGAAATCCTGAATACAAACCCGTAGTTATTTTAGGGTGATTAATAAAAAAATACAAATAAAAAAAACCAAAAAAACATTATTTAGTGAACAAACAAATTCACGTTGACTAAAAGCAATGTTACCAAAGACAATTATTAAGACAGTTATTGAGAGAACTAAAATCTTACAGCATCATGTTGCCTTATTTAAGTTTGCTCAACCATCCTTTTTTTACATTGAAGAATTCTGATCAAATTATGTATACATTTCAGACACATCATGTCTGATATATGTTGATTTAATGATGTTTGATATTAGGAAACTGATTTGACATCAGATATTCCGAAAGATTACCTAAATCAGAGCCTTCAATTAATCAAAAGAAAATTGTGACATGTCCTAGTATGATTTTTAAACCATTAATTGATATAATTGAATGAAATAAATAAATAGTTATACAAATACTGCATATTGCAAAGTGAAAGTGTGAAGCTGCCGGCAGACAATATATTTATATATTTACATTTTGCTCTTCAGTAATCACACTGGTTCATATAACCAACGTCTTATCCGGAGGAGTGAAAACTACAGTCACAAAGAGAGAAAAGCCGGAAAAGACTTTGCATCAAAATAAAAGTTTGTTTCAAAATAAAAGTTTGTTTCAAAATAAAAGCTTGATGCTTGAAATTCAAGAAACTGCAACAGAAATATAATACTAGTGTTTGGTCAAATGTATTTTAATTTAACTATTATTATCATTATTATGTTTAACACACTATATCTCACAAGCAAGAGAGCTGCTTTACTGAACAGAAGATTCATCAATGTTTTCATTTATAATATGATGCTCTTTTGGGCAGCACTTTATATGACAAAACAAGACCAATGTTGTGTTTTAGATTATGTTGAGAGGATCTTTACTAAAGCACTTAATTTAATAATAATAATAAAAAAAAAACATTTTGCAATGGTATGTTGAAAGTTTTATTTTCATTTGATTAAGGTTTGGATCTATATGATTAGTCTAAACACAATTTTGATGATGAAATTGAACTGAACTCTAAAACATGGAATAAAGAAAACAAATAGTCTTAATATTTTTTGTCAATCATCAAAAAATACATTCTAGAGTTATTCATTGATATTCTCCCCCTCCTCCATCATATCATTTATGCGTGCACATATTAAAACTCGGTGCTGCAAAAGGCGCTGGCAAGACATCAAGGTCACCAAACGCCTAAACTAGGCAAGTCATATGGACTACTTTTATTGTGCTTTTTCGTCATTTTGTGGCTTAAAAGCCCCAGTCCCAATTCCACATTAGACAAAGTCATAGGGGTTTGGAACAACATGAGAATGAGTAAATGTCTGCTAATAATTTAGCTTTTTGGGTAAACTAGCTATACCTTTAATCCGAATTAACTGTGTTGTTAATGAAGTTTAGTTAATTAAATGGAAAATACAAGTAACGTTTAATTATAACTAACTTACTTAGTTAACTAGATGGCCATTTAAACAAATCAAAACAGATGCTGAAACCCAAAAATGACAGTGATTCCAAGAATAGGCTTCAAAATTAAATTCCAAGCCATTTTGGGACCCTCACAGCAATCAGCCCAAAAAAAATTACAAAATTAATTTTTAACTCTCCCTCTATAACACACACACTGGCTGTGTCTTGTTTGGAAGGCTGCGTCCTCCGGAGGTCGCATTTGTCGGCCTAATAAGTCATCGAGGCGGTCTCGTTTAATAAAAGTGAGTAGGACACTTCAAATGCAGCCTTCTTTCACAGGAATTCAGAGGATGAATGAGGTGTATCCTTCGTAGGCACTCATGACCCACAATTCTTTGCTTCAACAGAAATGTCTAAAAAAAATAACAACACCAATTTGCCCGTAAATATGATGTTCAAGCTCAAGGAATGTTAATTCCCAAGCTCAAGTACCTCAGTAGATGGGTGCAGAGTATATAATATGTATAATTATATTAACATATAATTCAAATATAGTATTATAGACTAAAATTACACCTGTAAAATCTAGTTTCTCTTTACATCATTTTAACTCCCCTAAAATTTACCTCATACATTCCCTTCTAAAGGAACTTTGTTCCCTTCTCACTCAAAGCGCTTGCGCTTGTTGAAGAGTGGCGTGCTGTCATAGCAAACCATGTTACGTTCCGTTTCCGTTTGTCCTACGAAGGCCATCTCGTTTAAACGAGGCTTAAAGGAGGACGCTCGGTATACTGCAGCCTTCAAAGGACGCGTCCTACATAGCACGCAGCCTTCGAAAAGAGACACAGCCACACATATATATATATATATATATATATATGGGCACGCAATAAATGAGAGAAAATGTAGACAAAAAGCTTAGAAAACAACAAGAATATTAGCGAAATACCTACAATTTTTAGGCTTTCTGTGCTACAGCAACATTGCATGAAAACAATACAAGTTGTAACAAACCTAACATTTGTTTGCCTGCTTGAAAAACAAGAGAGACAGGGCCCCAGACTGTGACTAAATGCACAAATCTGACCTTTTGTAGACATTGAAGTGCAGTACTAAATAAAAAAAATCTTTCATCTCTTATATTTGTACAAATTATGAAAGGGGTGTGAGACAAAAGGGAATGCAAACGTATCTTCTCAACTATATATACTGTTTATTAAACCTTCGATGAATGGGTCATCAGCTGAATTCCTTTTCTATCTAAATCTTGAAATTCTGTGATTTGGCGACTAAAAACCGCCATTTGGCCCATTAATGTTACAGTTTAGGAGCAATCTCATTTTTTCAGTCTGGAGCTCTGAGAGGTAAAGGTATGACTATCATACATTGCATAACACTGAGCCGTACCAACAAACTTCAGGAGTGGAAATTTCCACCACTGAGATCAAAAGACTTCTCTACTAGCTTTTGGCAATAGTAAAAAGATGAAACAGTTGTGCAAACTTTCAACCTCAAGATGCTGAAAAGCCCATTTCAGGGATACAGTCAAAATGTGCAATGACGACATTTATAACAGAACAAATTCAGCAATACTGGCTAAAAGAATTTGATTACAGCTTCCTCATTCCTCCTCTGAAGTTTTTTTTACTATTCCTATGTTGCCAAGACAGCAAGAGAACAATGCGCAAAACTACCGAAGCACAACAGTAGCAATTGGGGACAAATCAAGCCTATTTATTAAAGTACATTCACTTTCATTGTTTCCTAGAAACAAGAACATAAGGCTACGCCCTCTCTGCTGTGGGTGAAAGGTCTCCCATATATGACTCACTCTAAACCTCAATACAAAATCACCAACTGAGGATTCTTCAAACGATTCCAACGTGTACAAATGTGTACAAATTCCACAAATGTGGAACGATTCCAACGTGTACAAATTCCACAAATGTGTACAAACACAGTCAATGTGGGGTCCAGAAACAATGCCACTGCAAGGAGAGTCTACCAGCATACCATCTCAGAGAAAACAAACAAACAAAAGGTGTCTCAGGCTTTGTCCTGCAATCTGCTTGTCATATCGCACAATGGCCTGTGGGCACAAGCTGCAGAGAGACATGTGCATGCAGACAAGAGGAATGAGCAGATGGTAGCCCTGCGTGAGAGAGATGAGGGGAGGGGAAAAGAAGAATCAGGCAGGAAGGCTCTGGCTCCAGGGGAGGCTACTGCTAGACTCACTGCGGCCCAGGAGGGATGAGACAGAACAGGCTGCTCAGATTCAGGGAGCAGGGCAGAGATGTGGTGATCAGGGTGGAGATGGTGAAGTCAATGGTTTTTCTCCAAGAGGACTGTAAATGCGTGCCAAGAGACAGACTGAATTTGCAGGGACTTTATTATTTAATGGCACCACAAGGCATGGCTTTAAACCTCAACAAATAGTTTTATGCCCAAATAGGGACTTGGCATACATTCAAAAGAATAACTTTTGTTTTACTAAACAAGGTACTATTCCACAGTCAGATAGCGACACATTATGATTGATCTAAACAAATAAATGCCAGTGCTGATCAAAGAACGGAATCATAAAAAATAAAAAAAACTGGACAATCGGGAAAAACTGTTTCCTACATATATTACACAACTGCAGAGCACAAACTGTATTTAAACCAAAGTAGTAGGAGAAGACTATGCTTCCAAATCAGTAGAATGTAGGCCAATGTGTCAGGCATCTGAACACAATTTGAGGACACCTTGAGCTGAAATAAATAGCTCACACAAGGAATAACAACCGTGTAGTCTTTGCTTAGCTTTTATTTAAGCACAATACAGTGTCCAAACAGCAACCCAGACTGAACAAATCACATCTGAAGGACAGACCAACCAGCCAGAGTGACAACTCTGACATTTATAAAGAGTAAATATGATGCATGAGATCCTGTTAATAATCTGACCATCATCAAAACAATAGTTATCATATACGTTGTCCAAACTCTACATATGGATGATGTACTGTGTATAAACAGTGTAGATAACCTTCCTATTCATCCTCTTATTTGACTCTGTCATAACTTTAAATAGAAACATTGTTTATCATTAACATATTAAAACAAAGTCCAAAACGTAACATACATTTATGTAATTAACCCTTGTGCGTCAATTTTAAAAAGTTACTTAGAGGTCCTTAGAGGACAAACATGTCTGTGTCAAAAAACTGACAAAAAATTTGTATACATTAATATTATTTTCCACTGTCAATTAGTTAATTATTTTAACAAGCATCAGTCCTCATAACTACCAGGATTTTAACCCTTTAAATGCCAGTTTATTTACATAATGCCAATGTTGTTTTTCTCACACATACACACACTTCTCAATGCACACATACCAAACACACTCTGACATCCATACTAACACACCCACACAATTTAGCTGCATCAGTTATTCAGTTGGCCTGCAGTGCTCTATAATACAGCTAACAGAAAATAGGAAAAAAGCACATATTTGCTCCATAGGCTAAACATGAGAAAAATGGCACCATCTGGTGGAAAATAACATTTGAAGCCAGGGCTCGGGATTGAAAGCATTATATCATAGAATTCACAATGTTATGCTTTAATGGCACTGGGATCACATATTGGAGTTTTAATGGGTTTCAATGGGGACATTTTTGTCCTGAATGTCCTGAGTAATTATTGTGTACACAGTGTATTATAGATGTATTTTAGGAACTGAGGTTGAAATATCAAAATTCCCCCAAAAATACACACCTTTGTTAAAATGTATGCCATTGGCATTAACACAGACAAAATGATCGAAAAAAATAAAAGACAAAAATGTCTAATCAATACATGTAGCCTACAGTATGTTTATAAAAGGGTGATACAGTGTCATTTCGTTAGTGACACGTTCACACCACACTTTTGCAGCAGGTGTTTGAAACCAGCGTATGGTTCAACAAGAAAGCTAAGCCTACACATATGTTAAATAGCTATTTAAAACACTTTCACACGTGAAAACACCCTTAAAAACATATCTTGCAGCTGAATTCTGGGAGATGTTGGTTAGGATCTGGTATTTCCTTGATATGTTTTTTCAGTGTTTACAGAAACCCATAATTATTAGACAATAAAAATATCATAATTTTATAAACTGCTCTGAACGGAATAAAAACCTATAAATATATCGTAAATATCTAGTCTGACGACTGGCACGATATCAATTTCCACCAAACTCGTAACCATTCTTCTGTAACCAGCTGCTGCTGCTGGTGCTAACAAATGAGCTAGCTAACTTCTGAAAGTTGAGTTTTGTTGCACTACTAATCTCGCCGATATGTCACCTCACATTCACAAAATATTTCAACTACCTTTATCGGCTTCCTCCATCCTGTGTTTGCGGATTATCTTTGATGTGCGTTATTCTGATCCTTGCGGTCTTGCTTTCCCACTTCAATCTTGCAAATTTGAGCTGAAGCTGCCACTGCGACTGGTGGGGTGGTGTACTCGGTGACGTCACGACGCACAGCACGTCCAGATGTAAACAGAGAGAGAGACTGGCACGAGGTCCCGCCTGACGCGACGTTTCGTGTCTTGAGAGAGAGTTCTGTTGAATCAAGTCCACCGAGTACGGCGAAACTGCGGCCACAGAATATGAATAGATTATTTGTTTTATTGTGTAAATGTGTTGCATTTATGCTTCCTAAATCGCCTCTATTGACGATATTTGGTTAAATTAATATTTCCTGTTCAAAAGGCCTAGGAGTAAAGGTCAACCGACAGCATTTGTGCCATTCAAATAAATTTAACTTGTTTACGCCTTTTCTTTATATAAAAGCAACATCGAGGTTACAGTGAGGCACTAACAATGAAAGTGAATGGGGACAATTTTTGGAGGGTATCATGGCAGAAATGTTAATTTTATAAAAGCACTTTAATTCACATTAATTGTTCTAAATTTTTTAAAACTCATGTAGCATTTGAGCTGTAAAATTGTTTGAAATTTTTTTTACTGTCGTTTTAGTGTTTGCAGCATTACATCGTCATGGCAACAGAGTTGTGAAATTGTATGTAACTTTACACAGAAAATGTTAGTAAGCGATTTAATCAGATTCAAATCATGTTAACACACATTTTGTTTACTTATTGTTGCTAAACTTTTGCAACAGTGAGTATTTTAATGTTTACAAATTGGCCCCATTCACTTCCATTTTAAGTGCTGCAAGGGCGTAGATTCCAGGGGGGAACCCCCATTAATCAAAACAAGGAAGTACAAAATAAACATTTCTATTGTACTTAAGAAAACGTATAACCTATAAATGTCAAGGACTGTTCATCGGTTCAAGGAAGTGACATTTTTGTTCTGAACATTTCTGGCTAGTTGTCAAACTCATTTAAAACAACAGCGGGAGGCACTTCATTCATAGCAACATTAACTAAATAAACGTTACTAACAGGATCGTCATAAAATGTAATTATAAAAATGTGGACCATGTTGTACGTTGGCTGGGTGACCTCTGGACATACTGGAAGTTAAAGTGTTTAGATCTCTGAAAAAGCAACCACAAATGAACAGCAATGAAGCAAAATGGCTGGATGTGTGCAGTAGAGTTTTAAAAGTGACTATAGTGCTCCCATTATAATTAATTTAGCTGCACAAATCATTTAATTTTACATTTAGTCATTTATCAGACACTTTTGTCCAAAATGACTTACAAATGAACATAAGCAATTTGTCACACAAAATGTGTTAATATCTGCAGTATCGAACTGCTTCTCAGAGTATATTTTTATTTATTTATTTAATGGTTTATGCAGGGACAATACAGAATTACATTGTAAATCCCTTTGGTGGGGGGAGGGGGGCATGTTTATGTGGTATACTAGGACAATTTTTTTAGGTTACAAACTGGTCATTACAAGGGTATTATGCTATAAATGTGGTTTATGAAGACATTTCTAGTGTCCCCATAATTTAAATAGCTTAAAAACATATTAAACGATGTTTTATTGAATATGTAAAAATGCAGACAGTTTTTTGTGAGGGTTAGGTTTAGGGGTTGTGTTAGGTTTAGGGGACAGAATCTATAGTTTGTACAGTATAAAAACCATTATGTCTATGGAAAGTCCTCATAATGAGCCCAACGTGTGTGTGTGTGTGTGTGTGTGAAAGAGGGAGAGTCTGACAGACATACAGCACGCCGAGATAGATAATTCACATATATGATGCGCTAGATTTAATTCCTTTATTTGTTGAACAGTACAGTATGTAAACAGCCAAATCCCTACTGGTCGCTTTTTAAGGTTCGAAAAAAGAGGAAACATCCATGAAAAGAGGACATATGGTCATAATAGGTTCCATTTAAAATTCTACAGATTTGAGGCACGTACCTTTGCAAAATTTCAGCATTACCAAGTGCCGCCTTCTCACGCACTCTGCCCAGAACAACTTAGTCTCCCGCATTCACACACACTCACAGCGCAACATAAGATGAACCTTGTAAAGATGATTAATAAAACAAAGGCTTGGTTTAAATGTTTTTCATCTTTGTTATCTTCCAAAATGAAGAACATCGTTTGGAATTATGTCAATGTTTTAAAAAAATAAGCAAGTGACAGAAAATGTAGTTTTATTGCATCCTTTGCTTATTACTCATGGTTAGACTCGAAATGTTTCAGCATTGCAGCTTTTGTGGGGGGGTTATTGTTGTGACATTAATTTTGCGGTAGTTTTCAAGCCACCTGTAGTTGTTATAACACATTATAACCGCGCATAATTATCCAGACACTTAGCTGCTCGCCATGACCAGTAACATTAGTCTTGCTGATAACAACTAAGGGGAAGTGTGGAGCATCCGGGAGGAAGTCTCTCGCCGCAATGGCGCCGCCCATGGAGAAGTCAGGGGAATGTTCTCAAAGGGGGCAGAGAGCACATTAGTAGAGAGGGGGCATTAGTTTACAAATGGTGCACGTTTATCAGTCATAATAATGAAGTCAGCTAATGCACCTGTATGGCTCTGTAAATCGATACGGCAATGGACAGAGCAGCTCGAGCGCAAATCTCATAAAGCTCGAGCTTGTAAACTCGCAGCTTTGAGAGAATCAGTGAGAAGCAATGTGCGAGAAGCGGAAACCTTTTGAATTCGGCACAGAATTCAACATCAACACCCTTGAACTTACAATAGTAACACTAACTGTACTTGAGGCAGAAATTGATCGATATATGATAATAAATATTATAATAGCACTGCTTCAGCTCTATTAAATTTGTCATAGGCTACATTAGGGGAGTTAGGTAATATAATAAATGTTATAAATATTTATATTTTGTATTAATTGTCTCTACATGTGCTTAGAGTAGGTCTACTGTTTATAATTTCATGTTACATCTAAGCAGTGAAGAAGATCCATGCGTCCATGTGTTTACTATGGTCTTGTTCAAATACCAGTTAAAAAATAAATAAAAAATAAAGTTAAAAAATAAATAAAAAAAAACATTATATATATATAATTCATGAGGGCAAATGCAAAATAACTTCTTTTTTTTTATATTAAATAGAAATGTGTAGCCTAAATCCTAAAAAAAATAGGCTAAAATATTTTGAGTGTAAGAACAAATAACTGGCTTACTTTTATAAATGTTATAGATAACCTTACTGTTGTTGATGCAAGTAAATTTGCATCTACATCCAACACAACATCAATGCTGTAATGTAGAATGAGCATTTCAGTGGGACCAAACATGCTATATTATTGGTCTTTTCACTTATTTTTTAAATATATGAACAATATCACTTTTATTATTTGTTACTGTCTTCGTATTTTCATTCTATAGGCAGATATAACCCTTCATCTGATTGAATTCATGAAAAGAAAGGCTTGGTCTCACATTCATGTTGAGCATGCTGAATTTATTAACAAAACTTTAAAATTATGCAATGCATCAAATTTGCATTGAGCAAATAACTCGTGTTTTATATTTTTGGTACAAAAAAAGTCTTTGCTTTCAAATCATGTCACATGGTTGATCAAAAAAAGGTTGAGACCTGGTTAACGAGACACCCCCAGAGGCGTCAGTGACTCCTATTACTGGCTTATATGGTGAATCACCGAAGTACTGTGGGACATTACGCCACCCACTGGGATGGCATAATCATACAGTATACTATTTTCTCTGTATTCTTAAAAGGGATTAAACATTATTTGAATGCTGTATCACTCTGTTAACAAATAAAAAAAATAAATAAAAAAATAACACTTTTTACAATTTGCCCTGCATTTAAACTCTTTACCTTAAGATATGTATAAACATATTGTTTCCTTTAATGACCTCTTAACTTTTTTTGTGTAATTGAATTTATTCATTTGTTAACTGTTTTTGGTCTTTTATTTTATTATTTTCCTTTCTTTTCTGGCTTAAAGTGTTATCCTTGTTCTTTATCCTATTTACTATGTTATTCCGTCAGCGAACTTGTTCTTTTCTCTATAGTGTTGAAGAGACAATACAAAAATAATCATACGCAGTATATTTTTGACTATATTATCTGAATATTTAATTCAAATTAATGTTTTGCTTTCAGACATTTCTTAAGCCTCAATACGTAGGCTATTGGTAACAGGCGAAAAAACAAATACAAAAACGCAAACAAGCGTTGTTTAGAATATCGACGAACTGAAAGTGAACGTAAATCAGTTAAATTATTTTACCTTTAATTCAAGGCCATTCCGATCATACATATTCATTTTAGAACTTAATTTGAGTTATTTTTACATAATTCACAATGGAAAATATACATTTTTTTCCATTTGGGATTTTTAAAATTACGTTAGACGTGTTGCTTATATCAATAAGTTTAAAATAGACTAATACATTTGCTAAATGAGCCCTGCGCATCCATCTTTGTCATCACCTGAACAATACACATATGCACGCGCTCATCGAGAACCTTTTCCTGATACATCCAACCCACCTGTCCTCCCCATCACGACTCGCGCGACAAACATGGAGCGACGTGTTTAATGTCAACGCCGCTAACACGCACAGGGGAGGGCATGAAAGGAATACAATGACTTATTGGCTCGAGACCTGTAGCTCTATTGATGAAAAAGCAAGCGGAAAATGGGTGCAGTCATCTACACAAAAGCCCCCTGGCTGCTCGGCATCACCCCCATCTTCCTTTAGCACGAGGCCCCCACCCGCAGCCCCCCTCACTCTCACCGAGATGCATTGTGGGGGAAGTCGTTGCCATTCGACCTCTGCAGGGCCTGCGCGGACGCAGACAGAACCCTGAAATTCATTATGCCTTCAAAACCCCTATTTATTTCCGCATAACCTACATACTCTTACCAGGAGGCCGGAGCAGGGGGGGAAAAACAGGTCATTTCATGCGGAATACGTTTTTGAAAAGAGCGGAGGACGCTTAGCCGGTTAGGATCTTTTTCGTTGAGGAAGTACATAGATTGTCATTTATTTTTAAGAAAATGTCCGGAGAGCGAAACCGCAGGTCGCTGGCTTTCCGAGGTGGTGGATTAGCCGTCACCGGTGCCAGTGCTGTCGGAGGTGGCAGCAACGGGAACAGCAGGGAGGCCCCAGCCTGTCAAGAGCGACATTTGAACGGGGACAAGCCGGATCAAGAGGACGATAGGGATTTGGGGGCGAAAGGACCATCGTTGGGGAAAGTCGAGGGTGGGGGGTCCGTGAGCGACAGCACGGAGCCGGAGGAGGACGAGGACCCGGAAGAGGGTAATTTATTTAACGATAAAGACGCTTTAAACAACGTCATGGTTAAAACCGAGCGCTCCGATGGTGCTTGTATGTGGGCGACGGGCAACGGCGTGAAGCGGGAGGACGGTAGCACGGGAGCGGACGAGGAAGCGGGTGCCAGGAAGCCCTTGGTGGAGATGAGACCACAGACGCAATTGCTGAAACACTCGCTCTTCCAAGCCTCCTGGTTGCAGGAGTTTCCCTGGCTCAAATTTTGCCAGGAGACGGGGCTAATGTCTTGCTCTTGGTGCCATAACATCGCCACTAGCAACAGCGACGATTTGGTGAAAGGCAGTCGGAATTACAAGCGGGCCTTGCTGCTGAGACATCACCTGTCCTCGGAGCACGGCAGGAATGACCCGACCAAACAGGTACGTTTATACAGCCACATCGGTAGACGGGGACATTTTGATCGGCGATAAAGCCGAGCTGGGGTGTGTTTATTCGTCTTTAGTTAACGAACAGTGCTGTTTATCCCACTCTTTTTGAACAGGATGGCATTTTTGAGGCGGTTTAGTGAGCTAACAGGTCTGCTAGCTACTGACTACCCAGGTCGCGAATAGCAGTTTAGCATATGTGAGCTAACTGGGTCAGTCCTGTCAGTTTGTGAGATGAGCTAAAAGACCACTGTTTTGATTGATTTTAATACCAGAATGTGTAGGAGTTCAAACTTTAATCCCCATTTTGGGCATATAGGAACTAGCCCTTTAAATTGGCAATCTGCTGTCTTCATCAGTACGAACTCTATATATTTGGCAGTGAGTAAACAATTAATATATTTCTGTCTGTTTAATAATGCATAATAGGTATCTAACTGAGAATGCCCAACTGGCTTAATTCGTGCTTTAACCCATGCCTGTATTACACTGTTATTATCAACCCTGGTTGTCATGGTAACTAACTCGATTGCCACAAAGGTCACACAATGGCAAGGGCTTGACCCTGCTACCTTTGGGGAGCCGCACCCCTTCCCAACCCCCTTCCTTTGGTGCCTCCCTGTAAAAAGTGACCTCTGGCACATCTCACCCTCCCCTTTAGGGCACCTAAATTAGAGGCATTGTGTTAGGTGACTCCCCAAGATCCATAGATAGTGTGTCACTTGCAAAATTGGGCTGAAGTAAATTATGTTGCCTCTGCCTGTGACCGCTATGCCTGATATGTGCAGGCAACCACAATTAACACAATAATATGAAAGTTGTAAATAAATGTTTAGAATCAATCAGTCGTAAGACCATTGTAATTGTGGTGTAGCCCCATCTTTAGACATTTACTTAATGTTTATGCTTTAAACTTTACAGCGATTTCTATTCAGTGTGCCTTGTCAAGTCATTTAATGAATAATTTGTGTGCTAAATGCAATCTGTTGCCATCTGGATGTATAGTATTACTGATTAGAATTCATCATCTCTTAATTCCCTGTCCCAAGTCACAAAATGACAGATTTTTATACTAAATATGATCTTATACTGTTCAGAAGGCCCAGAGTATTTATGATTTGGCAGTAAAATCCTGTAGGATTGTGTGGTATGCTAATGTCCTGTCACTCTAATCAGGATGACATAAATTGTTTCACTAACTCAATTTATACCCCCACACTAATTAGGAAGGTAAGGAGGAGGAGAGATTACCGCTGTCTCTCTAGTGGGGTTAAGACGCTATACAGAAGCTCTCAACCCTGTTACGATTTTGGTTCACTTTCTATCAAGTGACGTCTGTCAGTGAACCTTTTCACAATAGTTTTTTATTAAATGCTACGTAATATGTAGAGCCAGAGAAATGTACATTTGTGACCTGTAGGCTAAATGTATTATTTAATGTATTAAATATAGGGCATTTGTCATTTACTTGGGTTTGTTTTTTTCAGTGGTGTTTTTGGAAAAGGATATGATAGTGTAGCAGATCACGAGATCATGGAAGAACAGTATCTGTCAACTTAAAGTAAGCTAATTGAGAGAAACATAGGGATATCTGCTGTCTGGGTAAAGAAAGGCCTCTCTCATAGGCACATCCTCCAACAGCCAATTTCATAATTGTGATCTATTATGTTCTTCTGTGCTGCAACTGTCCTTCATAATGGGCTAATGCATTTCTTCACTGGCCCATATCAAACCTGGTCTCTCAGTGGCTGTAACTCAATTACTGCTAGAGAAGGGTATCTGGGTTGCCTCACTCTCAAGTCTGGACTTCGCCCCCTTGTTAGTGAGCTGCAATGAAGATGAGGGTCCCCACCGCTACTGTCTGCCTCTTGTGAAATATGTGTGTTTTGGAGTGCTGTTGTGTGGTTGGTACGGGGCTGGGGGGGGTGGGGAATTCTGCAGAATTCTGTATCGATGAGCCCTTGTCTTTGTTGGGAGGCCCAGATCCTGGCATTCCCCTCCCACACCTTGGGTCAAGCACACTGCTGCTTTGTTCATGCATCTGGATGAGGGGACCAGACGCTGGCCTCAGGGGCTGGGATGGCTCAGGAAGACTATGCACAAGGAAAACAAAACCACCATCCCTGTTGTTGGAGGCACAATGTCCCCCTAACATGCCACTTGTGTAGTGTATTTTCATAGGTGATAAAGGCAGGGCTCTGTGTTGCTGAAGGCTATCTGTTTAAATTTTGGGGAGCCATTGTTGGTTTGCAGTGAATGGAACATGTTGGAAGTATATAATAGGTTGTAGGGTGTTGGCAGCTCATCGCCTGAAGAGCTTTAGAGGCACTGTATGTTCAACTGAAGCACACGAGAAGGCCAGTGGTATCGGTGGTTGAACTATGTTCCCGTTTCGCTTTAAAATGAAAGTCTGGGGTAGGAAACCAGAGAGAGAAACCACAGCGAGTTTCATATGTGACGATTTAAAAAAAAGAGACTATTTCCTGTTTTATTTGATGTCTAGTGTAATGAATAATTTTTTTTTTCCAATATAGCAACCCCCACCCCCCCCCCCCATTAGTTTTTGGCCATTTGCTGTCATTGTAAAGCTACTGCATTTTCCTTCTATTTACACTTATAATACAACATGATTTAATTTTATGCATCGAGAATAAAATTAAACCGTTGACAATTTTTTTAAAGTTAAAGTTGACTGCCTCCACAGACTTATTTTGACAGTTTATACAAGGAGAAGCATCTGTTCTGTAGTAATAAGTTTACACGTGGCACATCTGGAGAAAGAATGAGCAGTATGTCAGTTTGATAGAAAGAAAAATGAAAGAGAAAGAAAGGGGTTTATTCCAGACTACTACTGTATGTCCTGACACCCTCTTTCTACTCCTCTTGCTGCCACCTCATCTGTCCTCTTACCAGAGCATGGCTTGGCACATAGTCAGGCTCTCTCTGGATAGTCAGAAGAGAACAATAGTGGAGACTTGTGACACCACATATGGACGAACACCCCTCTGCTTCACCTCAATCTTTTCCTTCAAACCTGTTCTCCGCCAGACCTTTCTAGGCTCAGCAATTCGGCTGTTTAGAATCATATTTTGAAAAGAGGGAAGCATTTACTGGGGCAGTTTCCACCGTGATGGACTGTTGTATTATTTTAGTTAAAAGGGACAATTTACACAAAATAAAAATGGTAATTTACTCACCCTCATGTTGTTTCAAACCTGTATAACTAAAATATAACACAAAAATAACTGATCTCACTGTGAATTTGGTGACAGTAGGTCGAAAGTTGTGCTGCTGAAATCGGTCTGTGCTTACCACTGCCCCCAGTGTCCGGAGCTGGAAGTGTTGTTGAATGTGTAGGAACATGTGAGCTCCAGTTTCTAGGTGAAATGTTCACAGAGTGGCACCAAAAATCAGTTTTAAAGAGTTGATTTTAGTTGTATGTAATACAGTCAACAGGAATGCATATTTTATTAACTCTAACCCCAACCATTAACCTAACCGTCAGTGGCGTAAAAAAAAAAAAAGTTATTAGGGCAAAAATGCAACCTCTGAATTAATTAGCCGATTTTTTTTTATTTTTTTTATTTTTTTCAGAACATATAATGCAGAAAACAATGCTTAAAGTTTGATTTAGAATTGGTGTCATAACATTGTGCTGCAGAGCGTGCTCTGACTCCATTGTTTATCGAGCTGAGTTGATGATGGTTCTGCAGTCAGTGCAGTGTTAAGGGGTAAGTTGCTAACTAGTTTGTGAAATACGTACTGGAAAGTTAATAAACAATGACCCCATCATTTTCCCTTTTCAGTATAACATAATGTTAACCCTGTCCCTGACAATAATGTCACTCTTGTTTATCACATCTGTTTGCTATGTTAGCCAGCTATAGTTTGTCAGTGCAGTTGGTAATGTAGCAGATTGAAAGGTAAACATCAGAGCATCTTTTTGCAGCTCAGCAGCCAATGGTGCGGTGGTGGATTGTGTCTGTTGAGTGTTGATTTCATGATGTTGTTACCTAGTTGGTGAGACTCAATGCTGGAAAGTAAATAAACAACGTCCATCTTTTACTCTCTGTGACAAGAAGCTTATAGCTAACTAGCTATCCACGTAGCTACTTTCCTACCTTGTCAGCTGAGTGGAAGTTAATGTGTAAACCTGTATTCACCAAATTGTTTTGTTCAGGATTCACAGTTTGGTACCCCCTTCAACAGAACAATTCCAGTCGTTGCATTTACAAAATGTAATACTTAAAAGTCTGGTTTTCCACTGTTGAAAATTTCCCCTGAACTTGTATAGCAGAATCTGGTGTAACACCGCTGCCGCTGTTTGTATCTTGACATGGCAGGTTTAAATGTTTCTTGTTTTACAACCTGCTTCTAATTGACTGGCAGTATTAAAATAGTCAACATTTGACTGATACTAAACAGTTCTGATGTTTATTTAGCTATTTATTTATTTTTATTTATTCTTTGTTTTCTCAGTGTTCATTTCTAGAATTTGTTGACAATGTATAATAATAATGTCAAATATTCTTTGATAAAAATATTTGTTTAAGAAAGCAGCCTTCTGAGTACCTTTGTATAGTCATATTGGTGCAAAATCTGTGAACAATCCACGTAGAAAAGGTCTGTTTTCATTTCAGCTCAAAAATGAACTATATCAGACACCATATTGGTAATCTGTGAATTGTACCCCTCTAACATGGGTATAGGTCTGAAAAATCCCATACCAGTCGGACTCTACTCTGAATTATACTATATTTATGTGAACATGCTTACTTCATGGTTTCCATGGGACCAAAACCTGTTTCTTGGAGATATCTTGCACTTTCAGTAGCACCACAGGAAACATTTGTATTGATGCAAAAATGTCTAATGGGATTGCGTTTGTCAGTAATTCAACAGAATGGGGTAGATTTCTGGGTACATGAACATTCGGTAGCAACTTGTCAATTTCCTGTGTAATTATGTTGGCAGTGACCAAGATCTGGACAAAAAAGCACCATAAAAGTAATTCATAGGACTTGTGTTCTATATGCCAAGTCTTGTTAACCCATTACATTGTGTGAGGAATAGACTGGGATTTAAGTCATTATTCTCTGATTCTTTAATATGAGGCATGCAAGAACCAAATAGATGTGCCATCAGTGAAATGAAATCTGGTGCGACGTAGTATCTTCACACAGCAAGTTTGAATATGCACGTCCAAAAATGAAATTTGGTAGTTAAGGGAATGTTATTAGCAAGTAATAGCATTATTTTTTTTCTGTTCCTCAAATTAAACTATAGTAGGGCTTCATAGGACTTGGAAAACAACACACAATAATCGTATAGATTATCTTTATGGTGTTTTTTTTTTGTTTGTTTGTTTGTTTGTTAGTGGGGTTTTTTTTTTTAATTTTTGGTTCTCGACAGCCCGTTTTCACTGTATGCTTTTGTATGGGAAAGAACAGCAGCCTGAAAATTCTGAAGTTTTTAATTCCTTGTTTCTTGTAAGAAAAAATGTAGGGGTTTGGATTGACATTAAAGTGATTAAATTATGACAGAATTTTCATTTTTGAACCAGTAAACTGTTCCTTTAAATCCTACTGTCTTTGTAAGTCTGTTCCAACCATCACTAGTAAGTGTGATAGAGAGTTGTAGGCTAAGTGCTTTCTTCACAAAGCTCCAGTGTAGCATTAAGCAGCACTGAACAATGAGCCTGGAGTAAAGGGCTGGTATTGTGTGGAGAAATGGGGTTGCTCTCTCTCTCGTTCTCTCTCTGACTACTGGTTGGGCTTGCTGTAGCTGGATCAGGCTACAGTAATAACCCCATCTACCAGGACAAGGCCAGCAGTGTGGAGGAGGGGATCTGCGAAGGCCTCCGCCCTGAGAAATAGATTTAATCTGAATTACTCCAACACAGCTGTGCGGTAGGAGGAGAAAAAAAAATGCATGGTCTTAGCAGTATGAATTTCTGCATGGATTAGGACATCTGCTTTGCAATCCAGAAATATATTGTGTACATTTGCTCCCATTAGTAGGTACCAGCCGCTTCTATTTTTTTAATTGTGAGAGCAGATGATGCACACTGATTGTGGGATGGGATAATGGCCAAATATTTCTCATTTTAAAGAGCATTAACAAGGGTGCAGAGCATGTGTCCTGTGAGTGGTGGGGTTTAACTGCAGTGTAGTTCCCACAATATTGCAGCTTTAGATCCTGTCCAACCAGTTTTCTTGTTAGAGTTGTCACTGTACACCTGCCCTCTACCTTGTGTTTTCATTGTAGACTAATGCTGATTCTCATTTTTGTTTTTTGTCACTCCACCAGGAGATGGAAAGGTCAGAGGATGTGGAGAGCCTGGAGGTGGAGGACTACAGGAGCAAGCCCAATGAGAACTCCTACTGCTATCAGCTTCTGCAAGAGCTGGACAAGCAGCGCAAGAGCGGAATACTCTGTGACGTCAACATCGTGGTGAGTGGTCAGGTGTTCAGGGCGCACAAGAACATCCTGGTTGCCGGGAGTGGCTATTTCAAGACCCTCTACTGCTTGACGAAGAGTGAGAGCTGTGACCAAACTACAATCACGCACCTGGACGTGGCGGCCGTGCAGGGCTTCTCTGTCATCCTGGATTTCCTTTACTCTGGCAACCTCTTGCTTACCAGCCAGAATGCTATTGAGGTAATGTCCGTTGCGAGTTACCTCCAGATGACCGAGGTGGTCCAGTCCTGTCGCACCTTCATCAAAGATGCCCTTAACATCAGCATCAAGCAGGAGGCCCCTGACTCTGTGGTGGTAGACTACAACAAACGGCGGACGGTGGCAAAAGACTGCCAGGGTGCGGACAAGAAGCCCAGCAACTTTTGGGCCACCAGCATTCTTTCTAAGCTGTCCATCAAGGCCAGCGGGCAAGTGAAGGATGAACCGAGCGATGTAGAGGTGTCTGGAGGAGAAGGCTGCGCGTTAGGGAGCTCTGGCTGGGGAGGGGAGAACTCCTCAGAGTCCACAGAGACAGAGCCACAGGGCCCGGGGACGGTGTTCGTCTGGAACGAGCCGAATCATGGTGCTGGGGCCAATGTCAAAATGGAGGTGCGTCCGGAACCAGGTAGCGGAAGGCGGAAAAAGCAGGCTGTAAGGCGCTTTGTGTACAACATCCCGCCAGAGCCGGAGGAGGGTTTTGACGAGGGTATGTTCATCCAACCGTCTGCTTCATACACGAGAGAGGACTTCTCCTACTTCTCAGAAAATGCTGGTACGTTACCCATTATGCCCTTGTCTCTTCTTCCGTGACACAAAATGGTTCCTCTAGAAACACCCTGAAGGTGCTCTTCAAACCAAATGCAATTTAGATTATCAGTCTTAACAAATTTAAGTGTGATTAAGGATCATTAACACACCCAGCAGGTGCTTTACAACATGCTGTAGTAAATGCTTTCGCTTTCATGTGTGTTGAAGGTGTCTTTAACGATTGAGCTCATTCAGGTTGTTTTAGTGTGAATATTTGAATGATGTCAACGCCCTAGTCTGTCTCATCATCATGCTTCATTGCTGTCTTTAAACTTTACATGTATTTGATGAAACCTATGAAGGAGAATGGATAACAACAGTGTCTTTGACACCGCACATTCATGCACACACAAAGACCAGAATTCAATAAGCTCTTGGTTACAAATGGTGTAACCAGTGTTTTTCAGAGTCCAAATACACAGCCTTGAGGAAGAGGTCATGCTGTGTTAAAAATAGCATGATATCATACTACTAGTACAAATTTTCAGTATGCTTATGGCATATATCTGATTCCAAACATGGACATAACTTTGTTAAAAAATGGCTTATGTCTTGAGGCCAAATTATATTTTGGTTGTCCGTGTTGGTGATTATGCATGGCACAAATTTTGTCATTAGCATAGTCCAAACTGACCAGATTTCTCAGTCCATTGTCGGTGCATGCACCTGTCATTCACTGTTCTAAAGTGTATCAAAAAGCAGTTATAGTGTGTTTGTGTCGAACGTGCTCTTTTTCGTTCATGGTCAGAAGAGTGTACTTTGAAAGGCTATGCGATCAACCGGGCATAATCCGTGATCACGGACTTTCTGCTTGTTTAGGAAAATCTAGGCTGCGTGCCTCCATGCACCATCAAATAATGATAGCTGATATGTTGGCAGTTTTCAAACAGAAATATCTCCTGTTATGTTTAAGCACATTCTTACACATACACACACACACACACACACACACACACACACATGCCTCGACCTTCAGCTGAAGCCCTCAGCCAGCCACAGTCTCGCCTTATGATTGCTTTTCCTCAGTCCCTGTGTTGCTCAGAGCCACGAGACCATCTTCCCTTTTTAATTAGAATGGCCAGTCCATTCTCTTCTGCCCTTATTAAGGGAGTCGGCCCTCCCTCTACCTCATACCACAAAAAACCTGCATAATCTCCAGCCAGCCGAGCTGTCATGCTTCAAACTCTCTGCCCCCATTAAGTAGAGCGGAGCATGGAATAGTATCATGTCTTAAGTGACGCGGTTCTGAGAAGAGGCTTTCTCTCGCCGTCGCCAGCTCCTCTAATGCAGGATAATGAAGTAAAGCGGGGAAACATTCTACCCACAGGCTTCCTAAACGCTCTCAAATGCACTTAGCTCATATTCCTGAGGGCACTTAAATGTGCCAAGCTGCCCAGATCACACCTGCAACGCATGTGTCTGACTGTGTTTGCCTGTACATGCATACATGTGCTTATTTTCTCATGTGTATTTGCATTCAAGTTGACAGTCTGCTCCCTTCTTTCTCAATATGTGCTTTTTCTAGGGCATGTTGCCTAATGTGTCATATCTTCCAGTAATAAATTATTCTGTCACAGTTTACTCACCCATATGTCATTCTAAACTCTTACGGCTTCCATGGAGCACAAAAGCAAATTTGACAATGTTGACACTGCTCTTTTACATACAGTAAAAGCATACAGTGACCAGAGGCTGTCAAGCTCAAATAAAACACCATAAAAGAAGTCCATATGACTATTTTGTGCACTATATTCCAAGCCATACGATAACTTTGTATGGGACTTTTAATACTTTTTCGGGCTTGACTTGCGCGTTGAATTGCAGCAATGACACACTCGTATACGCAAACTACCCCCGAGTCACTCTTCTGAAGTGCAGTGCTGCCAGGGGCTGTCCCGCCCTAATCCTACTAATGCAGCCCAACTATCTCTGCCATTCCAAATATTGACCAAGGCAGAGTGGACCCATTGCAGAGGTACTTACAATGGGATCTAACGGCTTTGGCCCGCCTGCCAGTAAATCCACAGTGTATAAGATGATCCACTGTAAGGGCTTCACTCATTTATTTACACATCATAATTTCTTCACACACCCATAAAGACACACACTTACTGTTGCTGCCTTTCATAGATCAGATTAGCAAATCAGCATCAAAAAAAGTAATTCTCTGTACACATGGGCACGAATAGTGCCGCAAAATTATCAAGGATTTTAGAATCCGCAGTGGGTTACAGTGAGAAGGTGCAGTAAGGCCAGAAACATGCCAGAGACTATTTAGCAGAGACGGGCCACTTCTATTAAAATTAATGGGAGAAATTGGAACGCTCAACTGGAGCCAACAGTCAACAGATGTAGAAAAAAGTCCCGCCTTACTGGAAAAAGAGCCAATCACCTTTTAGATACAAACATAGGCTGTCAACCAACTTGAGATTGCGCATTATCTATACATCCTGGGAAATTTGCATTTTTTTGTGTGATCTGAGTTAAAGAAGCAGAATTTATAATACAAGTGTTAACAGATTTTACTGCTTATTTGAAATATGTTCTTTGATCATACTCTTGACCAACCTTTTTTAAGATTTTGGTCTTTCCCCATTCAAATATGAAAGTGCTCATTCATTAGAGTGACAGTGAATGTGTGATTTTGTGCGTGAAGCAATCAAAAAAAAAGATTGGCCCTTAATCTAGGCATTATCAGCCAATCACATATTTAAGACGAAGATTGGACTATTTAGATTGGCAGCCTATAGATTGGTGAACCCCTAGGTAATACCTGATATAGCGCCCGTTGCGGCAACACTGAAAATCCAACGTAATATCTCTGAAACCTTTTGGGAACACAATGGCATGTGAAATTGAGCTTGCAGAGCTAAACATATTGCAGTTCTTGTCCTTGAGTATGTTTCAGGGGCCTAAGAGAGCCCATTTAGTCTCAAACCCATTTTTCCTTGGGGATATTGAAGTCAGTATACCATGGGAGCACTTAAAGGGTGGGGTCAGCTAAAACCCTGAGTCCATTTACCACCACCATCTGCAATTGTGAGACATCACAGATCCGGCCAAACAGGTCCCATTCAGCTTACTGTATGATCCCCTGCAAGGAGAATCTTGCTTTTTGTATCACATTTGCATGGTCTTGAGCAGTCTCATGACTTAATCCTGGCCAATAAGAATCCAGGTTAATCGCTAACCATTTTAAGTACCCGAAAAGTCTACAGCAACTGATTGAACTTTACTTTTGAGGCTGTCAACACAAGCAAACTATAAGTCTCAGCACATCTGCTGTCGGGGCTTCTATAGCCCACGAGGTGGTGTTTAGAGCCTCAATCAAATTCCCAGGTGATCTGGCTATTGTCACCCCCTTGGCAACATGCTTGACAACCCTTTTGTTTTGGCCATTTTGGCTCACAGAAAGCCGGACCCCCACCCCATTTCACATGCTGTAGTAGAGACAGCTCCTGGTCTAATTGTCACTACTCCCATAGGAACTGGAGGGTTGGGATGAATCTTTTCAGAAGCAAAAAGTGGAGATTTGAATTCTGTTTCAGGTATTCTTTCCCTGATAAAGGATCAGCCACTGTAGGCTGTTTTTAGATGTTAGTTTTGAGGAGTAGAATGGTAACTGGCGTTTTATACGGTGCTTGTTTATCAGTAGAAAAAAAACTGCATTCGACTAATAGAGTTATGGCCTCTGGCTCGAGGTTTCCATGGCAACTGACACACTTTTAAAGTGTGTGGAGTATTTCTTTTGCGAGAACTACACTGAGTGTAGGGCCAATGCACTTTTTGGTAACACAAACACCTGCACACTAGAGATATAATTTATCTATTTTTTCTTAAAGATACTTATACTTAAGCACATAAATATAACTTGCTATTCTTTATCTGTTAGAACGTTTGCACTGTGAAAACCTGTTTGTTTGTGTTTTTGTGGTTTCTCCCAGGTGAAGCGTCTGAAAATGCCCTAAATAAGCTCAAGTGTCCCCACTGTAACTACATTGCCAAGCACCGACGAACACTAAAGAGACACCTTATCATCCACTCAGGCGTGCGTTCCTTCAGCTGCGACATCTGCGGGAAGCTGTTCACTCGCAGAGAGCACGTCAAGAGACATTCCTTGGTAATACACAAACTCACATATATATTCACCCACACACACACACACACACACACCCACACACACACACACACATATTTATATACATATATACAGTATATACATGTACTATATATATATATATATATATATATATATATATATATATATATATATATATGCATTACTGTGCAAAAATACTAGTACGTTTTAAAGCATTTGTCTTAAGATGGTAATTTATATCTTCAGCTTTAGTGTGTCAATAGGAAATATAAATGTTAGACTCCCAAACATTACTTTTGCAAATAGAAATGATTAGAATAGAAGAACAGGGAGTCCTGCAACAGATATCATGGCCCCCACAAATCCCCCCACTGAACATCATGTCAGTCTGAGATTACATAAAGAGACAGAAGCATTTGAGACAGCCTAAATAGACGAACTGTGAATTCTCCAAGAAGTTTGGAACATCCTATCTGCCAACAACCAAGAAAAACTGTGTCCGGGTGTTCCTAGTGGAATTGGTGATGTTTTAAAGACAAAGGTGGCCACAACAAATATAGATTTTTTTTTCTTTGTATGACATTAAGTGATACATTTTAAGTGATAAAACTTTTTTTGTAATTATTTTTGAAGACATCCTCACTATGCAACATTTTTCACAAGTGCCTAAAACTTTTGCACAGTACTGTATATATATATTCTTTGGGTGAAACTTGAAAAAAATATATTACAGGTTACATTTCACCACAATATCAAAAGTAAAAATTGTTTTGACATTATTTTTATGACAATGAATCATATTTTCCCCCATATTCTCATTTCCATGATGCTTTTCAAATGTTACTATTGAGCTTTTTTTTGGTAATTTCCATTTCTCTCAATTGTGATTCTCGTTACATGTAATATGTTTTACATTAAAAATAAAAAAGACTGTAATGTAGTTTTTTTATTTTTTCAATTTAAAGCTTTAAACTAAATTATGTAACTTTCTGTGTTAAAATACTGTCTCCTATCCTAGCTTAATCGCAAAGACAACTATTGGTTAGTCATTCATATGTAAATTAAGTCTTCCTGTGGAGCTATGAAAATAGCTCTGTTTGTTTTGAGTAACCCGCTTAGACCTGCCAAAGAGCGTTGCTCAACCAATGCCATGAGTCGGGGACGGGACTATCTCTGTTTGACTAACAGCATATGGGGAACGTATTCTGAAGCGCTAGTGATGCAGAAATTGCATACTTCAGCTTCAAGACTAAAAGGGTCACCAAAAGGAATTGCAAAATCATGATTGTTTTTCAAAAAGGTGAACACTACAATGTAATAATATTACAACCCCAATTCTGAAAAAGATGTGACAGTATGAAAAATGCTAATAAAAACAAAAAGGAGTGATTTGTAAATTATATTTACCATGTTCTATATTGAAAGCACTACAACACCACATTTGTTCAATGTTTAAGGACAATTTCAAACCACATACTGCCTGGATTACAAATACATGGCTGCTTTAGTAGCAGAGAGTGTGGGTGCTAGATTGGCCTGCCTGCAGTCCTGACCATCTCCAGTTGAGAATGTGTGGTACATTATGAAGCGCACACTACGGCAATGAAGACCCCATACAATTGTGCAGCTGAAGCCCTTATAATTGATGAATGGTGGAAGTTCTGCTTGCTAAACTGTAATGAAAGTTGGGGTGGATTGTTGTTAAAAACAAAGTTAAGCAATACATAATTACTTAATCATTTCTTTTGTTTTTAGGATGAAATATGACTCAGAGATGGTCTTGAAGTGATTTCTTTCAGAATGGGCTTTACTCTCTGATATCCCTGTTCATGTCATCTGTTTGTAGGTGCACAAAAAGGATAAGAAATACAAGTGTATGGTGTGTAAGAAGATCTTCATGCTGGCAGCCAGCGTGGGCATACGGCATGGCTCTCGGCGCTACGGCGTGTGCGTGGATTGCACCGACTCCCACCAGGGCACGCAAGAGGGTCTGGAGGGCATGCAGGACCTGGAGTTTGCCCGCGATGAAGACTTCGATGAACCCGGAGATGGAGACGAGGACATGGAGGCAGAAGGGGAGGAGCACAATGAGATTGACCAATCCAACTGCGAGGGTGACACAGGTGGCACCCCCAAGGTGGACTAATTTAAACATAACCTGGTAGAAAAACAAATCAAAATGCAAAGAAAAAAATAGCTGGGAAACAATCAACTATTCCAAAGTGCTATCAAACCTCTTTGTTGCACGTGAAGTTATGTCAAAGAGATAAATAGCTTTGTTAGAGAGAGGGAAACCAATATTTAAAGATTGTTTTATGTGTCAGAGTCTGGGCCTTGTGCCTGTCAGAGAAAGAGGTATAGTGATATATAACAAAAAATCAGGTTTTTCTGTGGGGGGGGTTTTTCTCTCTCTTTTGTAGGGGTTGAGGGTGTACAGCGTTTTTGAGTTACAATAGGCCAATCATATTAAAATAAATATTAATTATTTAATTTATGAAGAAAGATATTATGGTCTTATGAAATGATAGAAATAGATTTGTTTTGTATGTCTGCTTATTTTGTTTCAGTTTATAACTGCGCTTCCTGAAAGATTTCAACGTATATTGCTCAAGAGGAGTATCTAGACAAAGGAGCATTATAGAAATTTCGCCAACAGGAAGATTTTTTTTTGTGTGTTTCCTTTCTAGCTAAATATTGTCGTGAAATTTTATTAAATAAATATATATTTTCCTTTCCCTGCACAAATCTTGGAACCAAAAATCTGTTTTGTGACTCTAATTCACCACAGCCATATTTATGATTAAGTTATACGGGGCTGTTAGACCGTGCCAAGCAGAACGCACACCAAGATTTTGCAGGACACAAACTACTGAAAATGCTGAGAGAACATAAAGCAGAGAAATAGAAAAAAAAAATAGCATAAAAGAGAAAATTATAAAATATAAGGGGAATATATTATTGCTAGCTTTATTTGAATCACGGCATCACAGTAACACTTTATTAAGCATTTTTACATTCACTTAAAGCTTGAATTTTGCCAAATGATGGAAAAGTTTGGTGCTGTAAGGCTTTTATTTTTTTATTATTTTTAAATCCTGGACCTACAAGCTGAATATGATGTTAATAATTGTAAAGCCTACTCAACTCAGTTATGCTAATCAGCTTTGTACTTTACACTGTTGTGCTAAGGAGCCTATCAGGTATGCTTTTTCCGTTTTTAACGTCTTTTCTATTAAATGCACATACAAACACATACATACCATTTTTGTTGTTAAAACTACTGGCAGTACTTGTATAGGTGGAACGACCTGATGTCCTTGACCCTCCTGAGTTGGTTAGTGGTACCGAGTGTACTTGTAATCACTTGAACGACCTGTGTAATGTTTTTGAAGAATGCAGATCGAGATTGAACGAGGTTGTTTGCAGTAGATTCCCCCCATAACATTTGTGACGGTTTTTATTTAGATGAGAGATTATTTGGACTTTTTGTGTGTCTGCTGAGTGGAAAACACTTTGCTCGTGCTAATGTAGAGCGGAAGGTCTATGGTAACGCATAGACGGGCACTTACTACTCTGCATTCAATAATTTCTTATTTCCCCAAAGCTGGTCTGGATGGAAATCGATTTAAACTGTTGTGTTTTTATTCCATGCGGAACCTCTTTTTGTTTCTTTTTTGAGATTTCATTATTTAATGCTATAAATATACTGACTCCAAAATGCAATCAAGACTGTTAATTTCTATTTGTCCTACCAAAATCATTGTTTAATTGTTAAAAAATAATGTATAAGAAAACCAGGTAAAATATTTAGTGTAGATCCTTGCTTGTGTATGTTGTCTGAATTAAATGTTTTTATTCTAAAATCAATCATTCACTTTACCCTTAGATGCATATATTGTTTTAATTGTCCTTCCTTTTAAGCTTTTATTTTGTTTTTGTTCATTCGTTGTTTATTTTATTTTAAGCACATATTTTATAAGAAATATTGTTTGTTGGTTAATCCCTAGGAAAGGAGTTGCTGTTAATATGCAGTGGATATATTGAAGTGCTATACTGATACAGAAATAGTCTATCTTTCCCTTTACTCGAGATGAAAGTGTATTTTAAAAGCTGTATAGAAGATCCTGTTTGTTACCTTCAGATCACTGTGGGAGGGATATTATATACTCTACGTGTACATATATATATATATATATATATATATATATATATATATATATATATATATATATATATATATATATAGTACTGTGCAAAAGTCTTAGGCACATAAGATGTTTCACAAAAGCATTTGTCTTAAGATGGTTATTTATATTTTCAGCTTTAGTGTGTCAATAGGAAATATAAATGTTAGACTCCCAAACATTACTTTTGCAAATAGAAATGATTAGAATAGAAGAACAGGGAGTCCTGCAACAGATATCATGGCCCCCACAAATCCCCCCACTGAACATCATGTCAGTCTGAGATTACATAAAGAGACAGAAGCATTTGAGACAGCTTAAACAGACGAACTGTGAATTCTCCAAGAAGTTTGGAACATCCTATCTGCCAACAACCAAGAAAAACTGTGTCTGGGTGTTCTAGTGTAATTGGTAATGTTTTAAAGACAAAGGTGGCCACAACAAATATAGATTTAGCTTTTTTATGTTTACTGGACTTTGTATGAAATTAATTGATAAATGAAAACTATTTATGTCATTATTTTTGAAGACATCCTCACTATGCAACATTTTTCACAAGTGCCTAAAACTTTTGCGCAGTACTGTATATATAGAAATTTAAATAGTTGTTTTAAATGATAGCACACCGCTGCAGTTAACTGGTTTCAAACCTTGTCCTGGCTTTCATTTTCACTGACGTTTTCTCATTCTGTTCACATGTGCTCATTCACCATCATGTTGTTTATAATTTTTCTTGTTTTGTCTGTGTATCTGTTCAATTCACAACAATGTACTCTTTAGACTTAATGCTGTATATGGACATAACACACACATACACAAAAAAAAAAAAAAACACTACAGATGAAGTTTTTCCAGCTTAATTTTGTAAAAGCTGTTTCAAAGATGTATTTTTCAACTCTCTTACAGTGATGCAAACAGGGCCATGGGCTCACCTTGAACACAAATCAAATCAGGTTATTCTTTTAATGTTGTTTTTTTTTTTTTTTCAAGGTTTTAAATGAATACATTTTCCTTCTCTTTCAATTGTACTACTGTTCCTCTATTATAACTTTTAAAATAAAAATTTGATATTTCTCTCTATTGTACTGTCTTGTTACACCAGCGAGTTGTGAGGGGTGCTCTGGGGCTGATATCATTTATATTATTGAATGCTATTTGATCTTTTAATGAGGATTTGTCAGCGTTGACCTACAAAGTTAGCCCATGCCTGTGGATATGTGCAGCTTCAATACTGTTTTGTTGGCAATTACTTTGTCAAACCTTGCTATAGATAGATATTATATACATACTTTTGATTCCTGCGTGAAATTGAAGGACGCTCAAAACAGCAAATATCTAGTATATTGGTATTGTATGCATGTATTATAGTGCACATAGTACAAATGCTTGGTCAGTATTTGCAATAGAACTAATTTGCTTTTTAGATGTATGAGAGAGTAGGGGCACTTGCAACTCTAAAGATCTTAAATACATTTTTTTCTTCTTCATTTTAAACAGTTTCACTTCTGACCACTAGATGGCAGACGATTTTTTCTTCTTCATTTTAAACAGTTCCACTTCTGACCACTAGATTATTTTTAATTTAAAAAAAAAAAAAAATTCAGACAAACATGGCTGCATAAAATCTGTTTCTTCAGAATAGTATACAGAGAAATATAGCCAGAGGGAGCAGCTCTTAATGCAAACATAGGAAATAAATATGTAATCTTAGTAACAAAAAAAGGATAATTTATAAAAGGAAAGAGAAACATTCAAATAAATAAACGGTAGAAAATTATAACATAAGGGGAGAATTCAGTCTTTGTTCAGCTATTTACCTCAGTTGGGAAGTGTTTTAGGGTATCATATATTTTTTGTGCTATAAAGGATTTTATATACAATTTAAATTCATTTAAAAAAACAACAAATTTGGGAGATGATTTCACAATTCTACATTTGTGAATGAAAAATGTATCTAGACATACAATTGTATTACTACAGAGCTCATCACCCTTGCTTTGCAATATCAAACCAAATGTGATGTCGTCTCCAGAGATAGAGGATGGGAATGAAGACATCTGCTGCTTAACCCATTTATGTATATCACACCAAAATGTCTGTATCACATTACATGAGAAAAATACATGGTCCGTAGTTTCGACATCATTTTCACAGAATGTACATGTGTTATCATCTATACCAAAGCGAAGTCTAAGTAATTCTTTAGAGGGGTAAATGTTGTTCATTACTTTGAAGTGTGTTTCTTTCACTTTGGGGGGTATAGGGAGTGTTAGATACATTGTTCTTAGTTTAGTAAGTGAATCTTTATCAAATTTTTGTAGGATGTTATTTTTATTTTGCCTTTCAGGGTAAAGGTATTCAGTAAAACAATGTCTAATAAAGTGATTAGAGCATTTTCTATCCAGAACAAAGATCCCTTGAATTGATAGTAGGGCCAATTGTGGTTGTATTGGATGATATGCCAAAATATTTCTTGTTAGAAAGACAAATTCTTGGGGTAGTGCTCTATGTAACTTCTGACCACTAGATAGCAGACGATTTTTTTTCATACAGTTCAACTGACCACTAGAGCACATATGATGACGAATTTCCGCCTTATTTACCAGCGTAAATCTAGCCTTTTTTAGATTCATCTGGATTTTTTTCCGTTTGCTCTTGGAGCAAAAGCATTAGTGAAAATAATATTTGCTGTGATCTCCCATTCACCACAGTCGAAGTTTACTCTGCAAATGTTTATTTCCGCGTTCCAAATCCCAGAGTGTGGAAAAAGGTCTCGTGTTTTTCATTTTAAACAGCCATTTCTGACCACTAGATGGCAGGCAATTTCTTGTTTTTATTCACTATTGCAAAGGTCGACACCAAAACATTGTAAAACACCATAAACTTTGTGTATGTAGAACTGAAATATCCAAAACAGGTAGAGGTCAATAACTCGCCCAAAACATGTTGTTCATCCTTCATGTAAGTTTATGTTACTGTACATTGACTTGTAATCTTTTCTATGAATTAAACAGAAATGTTCCTTATTGGTTTGATTTGATAATAATTGAGAGATTTTCATCAGTGTAACTTTGAAAATCACCTTGCAAAAATTCATAAAAATGTTTTAAAAAAATTATTTGTCTATATATTACTAGGCCTGTATATTTTCCTCACTTGAATGATTGACAGTTATTTGGTGTTGTCTTAAAATACAGTACAAATTTGTGTATGTGTGCGTAAGTGTGTTTGTTTGGCCAAGTTAATTCATCAGTATGAATGTTTGTGTGTTGTGTGTGTGTGTGTGTGTGTGTGTGTGTTGTTCAAACATGCCCCGGGCAGCCACACACTGGCTCATTCTGCTGGCTATGTGAGAATGGATGGCTGCCTTTCTTTTTGTATGGAGCTGGCCTCATTGTACCCGACCACTGTCCCTTTTGACACAGTACCTTCTCTTTGCCTGTTCCCATGCTCCAACCCTCTGACTTGGCCCGTCAGAGGCTGAAACCGGATCCTTTGAGCAGTGTACCGGTTGTACTCTCTCTCTCTCTCTCTCTCTCTCTCTCTCTCTCTCTCTCTCTCTCTCTCTCTCTCTCTCTCTCTCTGTCCTGGTGCCATTGTTTGCTGCCGTGTTTCATTCTGAACTGTGGTTGGGCAAATTAAAGAACAGCAGGTAATGGTGTGGTCACAGCTGCTGTTGTTGACAGTGGCCTGTGGCGGCCGTTTATTGAGGGCAGCAGTGAATGCTTGCTGTTGGTTTCACTCTCCTTTATGTCTCCTGTTGCATGTGGTCATGTTCTCTGTGATGGCATAGTTTCACAGGAGCTGATGAGGTCAGATTGAGGACGGATGGACTGAGATTGAGTTAGTTTTGAAGGTATGTAGGGAGATTATCGCTCGGGACCACCCATACCGTTACAGGCAGGCGGGGTGGATTGCGGGTGTTAACTTGCGGAACAATCTCAGCTTTATCACACTGATTTGACTCCTTGGTGCTGTGATTTTTATGACTTCAGTAGTAGTTCAGCACTATGCTTTTCGCTTCATGTAATCAATAAAAATAGTAAAAGTAATCTTAGTTTTTTGGAGGTTAACCTCATATAGTAGGGTTGCTCTTAAATTACATATGAAGAATTTTCTTTAGATTTGTCCAATGTGGTAACTGAAATGAACTGTTTTTACTGACTTAATCAGTCAGATTGATTAGGTTACACAAACAAAAGTCATTTTTAAAAGTCAGATAAGGTAGACATAGATCCTTAAAGGTATAGTTGACACAAAATTCTCTCATGATTTACTTACACTCATGCCATCCCAGATGTGAATGACTTTCTCTCTTCTGCAGAACAGAAATGCAGTGTTTTAGAAGAATATTTCAGCTCTGTATGTCTATTCAATGCAAGTGAATGATGACCAAACCTCTGAAGCTCCAAAAAGCACATAATTCAGCATAAAAGTAATCCATATGACTCCAGTGGTTTAATCCATGTCTTCTGAAGCAGTCTAATCGGTTTTGGGTGAGAACAGACCAAAATATCTCCTTTATCACTATGAAATACCTGATGAAGGTTGCATGACTGAAACATTTTATTTAATTGTTTATTTTCAAGTGGAAGCAGTGTGCAGGTTTCAGTTTCTGGTTTATTCACTATGAATCTTGACATCAGCAGTCTCCTTGGTGATCATTATTTCAAGCTCAATTACACTTACTAGTGCCATCTAGCACTCTGTACATTGAATCACTTCTGAAGACATGGATTACATCACTGAAATCATATGGATTACTTTTGTGCTGCCTTCATGTGCTTTTTGGAGCTTCAAAGTTCTGGTCACCATTCGCTTGCATTTAATGGACCAACAGAGCTGAAATATTCTTCTAAAAATCTTTATTTGTGTTCTGCAGACGAAAGAAAGTCAAACACATCTGGAATGGCATGATGGTGAGTAAATGATGAGAAAATCTTAATTTTTGGGTGAACCAACAGTGCAATGAGATTCAAGCATACAGATTAATAATTTTATAAATCCTTTACACACCTCACTAACAATTACATCACTACTTATTGTTCCTTATTTTCACAAGTACTTATAGCATCACAATGCGCAAACTGCTTCAGTGTGTTGCCAAATAACAAAACAAAACAAAAAATAACACATACATTTTTCTGTTATTCACCTTATAGATATAATTATATATAGTGAAACTGGCAATTCTTTATAAAACAGTGTCTGTGTTACATTTATTACATGTTTTTATGATTTAATTCCATAGTTATATCAAGAACAGTGTACATCCATGCAAATTCACAGAAAACATACATATTTAGTAAATGTTATTACCAGTGTTCTGATTACAAAAGTAATTAGTTACTGTAATCTAATCACCTTTGTGTACTGTAGTGCATTACATTTTAAATCAGAGTAATCAGATCACAGTTACTGACTTTTGTGAAGTTAATTACTTATAAATTCATTACTTGTGGGACACATTTTTAAAATAGCATTATTATGTACAATTTAAAACATGAATTAGGGTCATGTGTACATCTCCTTGCGTTTCTGTGACAGCTGAAGGGCATACACCCCTAATAAGTCATTGTGTGGGAGAAACACGTAGTGCCTGACTTGCATACAGTATGAAAACGGAGGACTCATAGGCACTATTTTCATTTCATTGAGCAAAGAACAGAGACTTTTCATTGAAGAACTAGTAAAAGTAAAGTAATTAGTAATGTGCTTACTGTTTGATTAAGTAATCAGTAATCTCTTCACAATTTATAGAAGTGATTAGTTAGTTGTAGTGGATTACTTTGAGTAACTTACTCATGGTTATTACTCAGAACTTACTGTGTAATTACACTCTAACTAGAACTTTAATGTAACATGCAGCTAATTAAGTTTATGTCAGCACGACTGTGATTCGGCTTTTGGAACGAGGCCTGAATAACAGCACAACTGCGAGTGTGTGGTGTTGCATTAACATAACAGTTCTATGTACAAGAATTTAATATTGAGGATCTTACATTACAGACACAATCTGACCAGTTATTGGCAACATATGATCTCACTATGGTCAACAGATGTATATAGACTTCCATATTTGATGTATGAGGAGTCATTGCAGACTTCATGTCTTTATCATGGGCTGTGCTGCTCTACAGAGAGATGTGAGAAATCTGTCTGTTATGGCATCTCTTGGCCTGGGTCACAAAGGCTGGTTCAGTTCACACGCTTGGGTTGTGAATCATGGGGGTGATTTTTGAAGAGCCCGTTGCTCTCCTGCATTGGCACACTGGGTGCATTAGCATGTGAAAAAGGAGGAAATAAAGTTGTCAAGTTCACTCAATCCGCACTACCTCCCCCTACTCTCCTTTATTACAACTCTGTTTTCCCTGCAGAACATGAAGTCAAGGAGTGTTGCCAAACACCTCAAACACACTTCTAAAAACTCTTGTGTTACCAGTCAAAACTTTGGGCATGATCTTGAAAACCTTTTGATCTGAAGGCTTGTGTTTCAATGCATAACATTGTGATGTACTAAAACGCATCACAGGTGGATATCTTATGAAATTTACTTTGGCTACTTTGAAGAATCTAAAATGTAAGATAGTTTTAATTTCATTAGATTATTATTATTATTTTTTGTTTTTGGTCAGTACATAATTCCTGTATTTCCTTTTTGTAAGGATTACCCTGGTGACCACCAGGGGTCGCTATGTATGTTTATTGTACACTTCTTGTCTTTTGGTTTGATTGTGGGTTTTGTAGTTCTTTTCCTTGTTATTGTTCATTGGTTCTTGTGTTTATTCATCCCAGGTGTGTCTTGGTAACCCTATTAGTCCTTCTGTATTTAATCCCTGTGTTCCCCCTGTGTTCTTTGTCAGTTCTTAAACTTTCATGGCTGTAGTGGTTTGTTCTGAGTTTATATTAAAACGTCTGATCCTCTTTCTCTCGTCTTGTTCCTGCAAACATTGCACTTTTGTGCTAATTCATAGTTCTGGTGATTTTATTATTGGGTGTTTCTTAGGGGGTTGATTTTTATTTAAAACAAACAGATTATTATTTATATGAAGGTCTTATTAAAACTGAATTGGAACATTTCTACTAGGCCTTCATTTATTTTTGCTACTTTTCAAATGACTTTTATGCATAGATTTGACTGTTTTAGCCTTTCCTAGGCTTTTAATATTAAAACATGAGAATCCATAATAAAAATATAAATGATTACGTTTTTTGTAATTTATTGTGTAAAAATGGTTTCCATAAGTCATCCTTTAAAAAAAAAAAAAAAAAAAAAGCATAAAAAAAGTAATCTCCTTTTCCATAAAATTACATACAGTAAATCCACTGTGATGCATGTACACTGTTGGTTATTGTAGTAGACAAATTCAACTATTGAGAATGTGAAAAAAAAAACATAAAAGTGCCTGAAGTTGAAGAAAATCTCTATTATTCAAAATTGCACAAAAATGTATATTAGAAAGAATATGTAGTTGTGTCCAATTTTCTTTGACTGGTGCTGTAAACACAAATTCTGTTAACCAGCCCATCACCCCCTCACAGTGCTGAGAAAGCAAGAAGTACTTGTGAGAATTTGTGTCCAACTGAACTAAAGGTTTTAAGAGACTCTAAGTTGTAAGAGTGTGCATGCATTTAGATTGTTTATATACACATACACAATATTAGTAAATGTGTCAGGAGTTAGGAGATGTATGCCATACAGGCAGGGTTTGGGAGTAACAAAATACACTTAACTGGATTACGTATTTAAAATGCAAAATATAACCGTATTCCACTACAGTTACTATTTAAATAATTGGTAATTAGAATACAGTTACATTCAAAATGTATTTTGATTACTTTGCATTTTAGTGTAATTTGTTTAATTTAAAATTTAGTTCTTTCAAATTTATACATATAATGATGCAATCCAAAGTGCACTTGACACACTTTTTTTGTTCAAGTGAAACACTTTCTTATGATGTGTTACATTCACACGAACAGACAGAGAAGTAAGTTTGAAGTAAGTTTGGAGCAGAAGAAACAGAAATAAACCTTGTCAGCTTTTTTTGTTAGCTTTACGCTAAGCTAAAATGCTATTTCTAGCCATTTTACATGCACATGCTACCAGACAAAATCATATTTTTGTATCAAGAAAATTCACATTATATCATAATTTCTTTTTTTGTAGTAAGACCTTTGATACAAGGGCAAAAATCATATCCTTAATAATATTTTTTGTATCATTTTCCTGTAAAAATATCTGAAAATCCTTAAATCATGATCTTGTTTTAGAAACAAACAAGTGAAAAAATCTTCCAGTGCTGAAGAAGTAATCCAAAGTATTTAGATTACATTACTGACCTTGAGTAACGGAATATGTTACAAATTACATTTTACTGCATGTATTCTGTAATCTGTAGTGGAATACATTTCAAAAGTATCCCTCCCAACCCTGCATATATGTGTGTTTATGTCTACAGCCATGCATGCAAATATGTGTATGTTTGTGACGACCTGTCAGAGCCTGTTTGTGTACATAGCACAACTGCATATGCGAGCACTTAGCCATGTGTGCACACGTGTGTGTGTGCCTGGCGAGGTGCTGGTTCCCACAGCTCTGATCTAATTCTGCTGTAACCCAATCTCCGTGTGAGCACCGCTCGGCTAGTGCTCTCCCTCCCACCACTACTATGTTTGTGTGTGTGTGTGGCACTCACTTCCCCTGCCAGTCCCCCAGGCCCCTCGGCACAGCGGCTCACCCGGATTGGTTTACTATGTCAACTCTGGGAGCGGGTGGCAGCAGCCGCACTCACATGCCCTGATGCATCCTGTGTGCACACCATTCTGACACCTTATACCTGACATTCAGCAACTGCAGGAATGAGGGAACAGCAGAAGGGAGGAGAGAAGGAGGGAAGTGCGGTGGGTGGGGGGCATCAGGTTTCATGACATTTTGCCTGCCGGGACCATTGGGAAGAGAGAGGAGATGAGTGTGTGTGTTTATGTGTGTGTGTATTGGTGAAGTGGGGGTTCACAGACAGAGAAGAAATAAAAACAGATGTGGAGGAGTGTGAGAGAACTTCATATGTGTGTGTGTTTGGGACGATAGAGTGCAAGCGTGTGTGAGTGGAACAAAGGCTTAGTTGACTGAGTTGAATAACAGGAGTCCTTGAAAGAATGCTGGTAATAATGGACCCCCGGGCCTTTGGGTGGATGCTAGTGGTGTGGATGGCTTTGGTTTGCTTGTTGAGAATTTTATCACAGCAGCTCGAAAACACAAGTCCAAAACACGTTCAAAGTTTTACATATTCATTCTGATATTAAAGGAATAGTTCACCCAAAACTGAAAATTTAAAATATGACTTTCGTTCTTCTGTGGAACACTCTTTTCCACAAAATGAAATTGAACGGGGCTGGTAAAATTGTCCATATGACTTGTGCGCTATATTCCAAGTTGTCTGAATACCACACAATTGCATCATTTTGTGAGGAACAGACCAAAATGTACGTTTTTATCCACAGAAATCTTGCCGTCCACTATAACTATCAAATCTCAATCGCATCATTCAAATGTGGCCCCTTCAAGAAGAGTTACAGGATTTTTATGTCAACCAGTGCTTTTATATGCACATTTGTAATCGAGCTACAGCAGGTTTTTGCATAGTTGATCTTAGTGCTGTGCATTGATACAGATTTCCTGATTCGATTCTAATTCACAAGCTCTCGATTCGATTAGATATCGATTCATATGTGTATATTTCAGTTATAATTCTCCTTTTGCTTACTGTACATATGAAAGAAATTCTCTCCCAGATAGAATGATGTTAATTAAACAGGGTACCTTCTAACTAGGTACATTATGATTTTTTTAAATAAATAAATATTTTTCATAATTTTGGTCACATTTGAGCTTTTTTACAAATGAACAAATCCATGTGGTCCATCAATAAATGTGATACTATTTTATATTTTGTTTCATGTTTAACATTTGCATGCATAGTTTGTACTATTTACAAGTATATACATTGATTTGTTAAACATGCTAAAAATCTGAACTGTCTCTTTAAGAAAACCATAATTTCAGTAAAGAGTGACTGTAAATGAGCGCATGTTAACGAGCGACTCGAATGGCATTACCTCTGTGCTATACACGATTAGAATTACATTTTTATTTTTATTATCTTACCAACAAAAACAAATGAAGGTAAAGAACAGGTAGGATATTAAAAGAGACATTATTCAATGACAAATGGGTCGGGTGGATCTCGTCTTTGGACTCGGAACAACTTTTACCCTCAACATGCTGTGAAGGGATTTCGCTGCTGAATACTTCACCACTAAACTACAAATTTACTGCTGAGTGAAATGTAAACATTTTAGTCCCATAGCGCGAAATTTGGTGGCAAATGCGAGTGATTTCATCTTATTGTAGTAGAGGGTTGTGCATAGATATAAAGATCGATCTTGGGATTTAAGAAACAAGATCGTTCAAATGAAGGTCACGATTCATTGGAATATCAGTAGTTTTACCAACCCCTAGTTGAGCTACAGTCACAATGACATAATGCATAATTGAATATTTGAAGGAAGGATGTCAGCTGAGGAACTGTTAAATACGTGTCACACATCACCTCTGTCTTTCATACTATGTGCACAACGCCAAGGACAATTATGTTCCGATTATAGTGCATACAGTCTGACAGTTTGAACAACATTTTAAAAAGGCAAATTATGGTTTTATTACAATTGAAGTGCCTGTAAATGTACAGAATGATGACGAATGTCATTAATTCATGAGTGTTTTGTAACTGATCGTGATGCATTGGATTAGAATATGTAATTAATGTTATATTTTCTGTGTATGAGTGTGACGAGGAGGAGGGCATGGCTGGGCCATGATGGTGCATGGTCAGTGCTGAATCAGCTGATCAGCTGGAAAGCAAGATAAAGGGGAGCCGGAGGTGCCAGTTCGAGAGAGAGTCACACACGACCGGGCTGCATGTGCGTCTGTGTTTGTTTATGTTTTATGTTGTTTTAAGTTCATTTATTTAATTAAAGTTTATGTTGACTGTTCAGCCAGTTCCTGCCTCCTCCTTGTCCACCTTTACCTGTTACAGTGGTGCCGAAACCCGGGAGGGAGGAGGATTCCTCGCCACTGCCATCCGCCAGAAATGGCTAAATTATTTTATTTTCATTTTTAGGTGAACTGTTCTATTAATGTATAGCTTTAGCTTTCCAGTGATGTATTGTAGAGTGTTGCAGCCCAGTAACTGTTACAAAAAGTGCTCTGTCGTGAATCACCATCATCAGCGTCTCATCTAGAGTAAAGGTTCAGTTACACCGCTCACAGATCTGTCAGTCATAGAGGTCTGTGGATCCTGTTTTCTGTCGGGGCTTGTCTGTTTAACTTTGCCTCAGGACACACACACACACACACAAACACGTCTCCTATTGTCAGCGTCTTACGACTCTGTTTTAAACTCACTAGTTTGCTCCCCTTCCCCATGAAAAAACTAATTCTCAACCCCCGTCCCACAGCCCCCTCAAAATAAACATCAGGTATTCACCTTCAGCCATGTCAAAACACTTTTAGATCTCATATCCTTCTCTCACGGTCCTCAACCTACCCCCGTCTTTAACACAAGTACAAGAACAAATTTACATTTACCTAGCCGTCTGACTGCAATCATAAAGAATATGAGGGAATAAAGGATTTCTTTATAAGTTAAGCATTTACAGCATAGTAAAGCTGTAACACCAATTCATTTCCCAAATTCTGAGTGTGTGCTTGTGTGTACTTGCTTGTGTAACTCACTTTTGATCTTTCTAGATGTGAGCTCTGATGTACTTTCCACTGTTTATTGTTTATTCCACTTTAAAAGTTTTACATCTAAGTTACTTTTCACAAATTCAAATGATGTGTCATGACATGCTGTAAGTAATTAGCTTTCTTTATTATTATCCGTTCTGGTATCCTTATGCATATTGCAGAAATGTTAGCTTAAACATGGTCATGACTGGAGCTGAAAGAATGAGCAGGTTCAGTCAGTTTTCATGAGCAGGGTTAAGGCACGGTCACATTTAACTTTCCACAGCAAAATTCCATTGCCGAAGAAGGTGTGGCCAGATGTTGAGCGAGTTATGAAATAAAAAAATAACTAATTGCCAGGCAGCCTCTTATTAATGCTGCACTTTATACAGTGTGAGAGTTCAGTTGAAAATGTTATCCTTGTCCATTGTGAATATTCGGTGGCACTGTTCACGAAATCCACACGAAATCCATGATGGGAAATTGTTCGCCACAGGAAGTCCTTCGCACGGAATTCAGTATCTTGCAAATTCCTATTGAGATGACTGTATTTCGCCCGTTGAAATTTAAATGTGATCGCACCTTTACCATGCAACTTTGTCACACTAGTCTCTATATGTTAACACATATAAAGTCTTTAACCGTTGAAACTGTCAAGTTTTAGGTCAGAAACACAACTATTATGCAAAATTCACTTTTACATGGTGTTTGTACATAAATGTGAGTCTGCAGTGTGTACACAACCACCCTATAATGTTAAAAGTCCACCCACTCCTCTTTCTTATATATCTATTAATCAAAAAAAGTGTGTCAAAATTAATGGTTTTCATTTCTGCTCATATATATTCATACATATATGGCTGAACTCTGGTATTTATGCTTTCAGTCATATTGATTCTGATTTGTTGTTGCTGTAGTATCTGAAGCATGAGCTATAAAGGCACAGCTCTCCTCTGGAAAGGGGGCGGGGAGCAGCAGCTCATTTGCATTTAAAGATACACACACAAACTCAGAGTGTTTTTGATTCCACCCAAAAAGAGGCATTTATAACATAGCATAATAAATTATCCGTGGAGTATTTTGAGCTGAAACTTCACAGACACATTCTGAGGACACCTGAGACTTATGTTACATCTTGTAAAAAGGGGCATAATACGTCTCCTTTAAGGCCAGAAACACATTTTACGCAAATGTGCGTACACAGATGCAAGGTTTGGCTGAACACGCAAAACGTGCATTCTTGCGCTCTTGTGGCAGTATTCAAGTGGGCGATAGAGTTAGATTTAAAAGTTTTGTCATTAAACTGGATGTGTAATTATTCTGTTGAGATGACTGTATTACTCTACTGAAAAAGAAAACTCATCATAGGAGAGGACAGTTCACATTAATGTCTGCTTCAGTGCCCACTTGAGGCAATGTTTAGAATGCAACGCGTACTTACGTTGGGTTATGAACTTCAACTTGTCACATTTTGGAACGCCATTGAGCCAGAAATTGAGCTTGCATAGCTAGAAGCGTCTGCATTCACGTCAGGGTTGGACTGATAATCTGGCATACTGGCATACCGGTAATCTGGCATATCAATCGGGGCGGACTGGCCATTGGGAGAACCGTGTGGGCTGGCGGGTCGGCCGCGAAACAGACCGAATGGGCTGCGATATGCTAAAATGAGCTGACGTGTTATGCAGAAAGGACCACGAAACGGCACCGTGATATGCAGGAAAAAGGCCAACAGACCCGAATGTTCTTTTTCGGCCTTAACATTGTCTTGCCCCATAGATTTCCAGTAGAAGTGCATCACAATAAACATCCATTTTATGTTCTAACAAACTGAGAAACAATTCAAAATAATTTTCTGTAGTAATCAGTCAAGCATGGAAGCTCTGCAGAGTTTAACTTGCATTGAATCCAGAACCATGTGTGTGTGTGTGTGTGTGTGTGTGATGATAGATCGCTGAGTGATCGCGGAGTATTTGCTTAATTGAAACGAGTGGTGAAACAAACCCGCAGTTCCGCTTTTACCCACCACACGCTGCCAGATGAATATACATCTCTCTCCTCATCTGTCTGTCCAACCTTGTTCTCTTTTCTTTGAATCTGTCTTGTTTACTCAAACATCCACTCAAAAACACACATGCTCGGTTACCCATTTTGACTGGGGTAGTGTCACTGGCCTGTTGCTTCTGAAAGCTCCCCTAAGGTCCGGTTCAATCACACAATGGCCCCAGCGCTCGCCATGTCCCCTCTCCTCTTGTGCAGAGTGACACATGACAGCACTCGCAGGGGCCTGAACCCTCACAGGGCCATTCAGAGCACTCAGTTTGATGCTGTGACTCACATAAGCTCCAGACTAGCTTTCTCCAGAATCCAGACCATTGAGATTGCATCTCAATGGTCTGGATTCTGCATCTCAATGGGCAGAAAAGTCTAAAAGGCATCAAAACGTCTGGTCTCTCTCATTGCTTGAAGGTCGTTGTGTCTCAAACGAGTGTTTCAGTGATGGGAGAGTTTCATAAATTAGTTCTGTGACATTATAATAAGGCACTCTGAAAAACTTGAATATGATTGTAAATTGTGGCATTATATATTCTATCATTTAAAAAAATCATGGCATGATAAAAAATTATACTTTAAATGAAAGAAATTGTAATGATCGTGTTGTCTCAGGCAAGGGTCTTCATACAAAATTAAATAGTTTAAACTGAAATTAATTTTTCATGCCTATTCATGCAACTATCAAATCATGGTTCATGTTATATAAGGAAAGCCTCTTGGCTGTTTTTTAAAGGGATGGTTTTCCTGCCCAAACTTCCTGTTTCAACAGGAAATATGTAATATATTCTCATGACAACTCGTAATAATTCAAACGAGATGGCAAAATCGTAATATATATAATACGACTTGGCTTGTAAAAAAGGCATGACTTTTATTCCATTAGAGACCAATCAATCAACAAACAGAATTTCAAATGAATACAAAATTGGTTTACAATTATAACTAGCTTCCTATCCAACACTTTATTTCAAGAAAAGAAACATCCGTGGACAAATTTGGTCACTAATTCCAAACTTCATTTATGCAATAAATATGAATGATACTGTATGTCAATAACCTGTATTATGCTTCCTTCATCTCGTTCAAAAACCTGTTTTTTGGGTAAGGGGTTAGACTTTATGGTTAGAATTATGTTTTGGTTAGAGTAAAACTTAAAAAAAAAGTTTTACATTGTTCGTTGGTTCATTTCTTTTTCTCGACGGGAGTAAATGTTTTATGTGTTTTTACAAGCCCACGATTTCTTATGTGATTTTGCCATCTTGTACTATTATTAAGCATGGCTGGGTCTAAGTTATGAAGGCCCTGTTATTAGGCCTTCATCTTGACCTGAGATCAGGTTGGAAATACGTCAAATACAGGAAAGAGAACTGCACTTGGCAAGACATTTCATGAGATTTTTAAAGAAATGGAATAGGATGGCACAGTGCAAAAACAACAATGAATTGTTGGCAACATGTTGGAAAATGGTAGAATTGTGACAATAAATGCATCTATGAGTAACAATAATTCTCTAAATGAAAAATTTTATATTTTAAAGTGGCATACAGACAAAGAGAGCAAAGGTGATATGGTTTAGCTGGTTTAATTAGGGTGTGGGAGAAAAGAAACATAACTAATGGTCTGTCACAAATGTATCAAAGAGAATGCTCCTTGTTTCAGGGGCACCGGCTCATTTCCCAGTGTCCGCTCTGTGCCAGCTGTCTTGGCCCAGGAGTTCTCAGTTTTTCCCAAGCTCTAGCCTGTGGGAAAATCCACACTGGCCAATAATTGATTCCGCCCTGCCAGCTCCATTAGCGCACAACACGGTCAAGCGGGCAGTAATCTACAGACAGCCTGTGAGCAAGCGAGCAGCCCCTATCCCTCCCTCACCCCGAACTCTCTCTATCTTCTGCCTTATTTTCTTTAGACTCTCTCTCTCTCTCTCTCTCTCTCTCTCTCATAAATTTGACCTTCACCACAATTAGTGGCTGTGTGTGAAACAGACCACCACCTGTCTACAGGCCTGGCCACCTGACTGTCAATGTTCAGCCAATTCAAATGCTGCAGGCCTGCTCCTGTTAGCCCTGGGTTTATGCACACACACACACACACACACACACAAACACAGTCGTTAACACTTGCAGTCCCCAGCACACTCAAATCCAAGATGGATTGGATCAAATATACACACGTGCACACAATCAGCACCCTTGCACTGCCATCAACTATTAATATCTAGCTAGTGTCCTCCTTAGACACTTGCTGATATACCAACAAATATATGCAGGTACATGAAATTTGCCTAGTAATTTAAATAGGGACATATTATAGACCACTTATGAACTAATATATATATATATATATATATATATATATATATATATATATATATATATATAAAATATAATAAATAATATATTCCACCTAACTGCGTAGAAGCCTGGCAATCAAATTGGACCTGTTGATTTTAGCCAGCTCTTGTCATTTTGTCATTTTGTGTGCAATATGCATCTGACAGTGCATGAGCGAGCAACTGAGGTTAAGACTCAAACCCTAATCCTACCTTTAATAGAAATGTTTTGCATGTTTACAATGCTAGAAAATGTATGAGCCACTTTTCTCCTTAAGGACATCCCCACAAAATGATTTGTCAGAATTAGCTAACTTCTAAGGTTTTTTTTTGGTTTTTGTAGCATCTTTCAAAGTACACACATACACCCTGACACACATCCCACTAAGCTTATCTGCCTCCTCACCACACCCTTTTATCTTACTGATCGTGCTGTTGGGTCTGGCTCCCATTCAGTCCATGTATACCCGATGTCATTCCCCACAGAGCACCAGATTCTTCTCATTCCAGCATTTCATTTACATGAAAGAGTGATGCTCCTGCTTCTTCTGCCTTTCCACTTGCTATTTTCATTTCTAACATTTTCATTCCTCTCGGCACTCTTGGAGTTGGTGGAGTTTGGTTTAGGGCATCCTGATGCGGTTTTAGTTTTGACTCTAAGTGTGATAACTATGAAATGAAAAGCAAACAGAACCTTATGCCTGTGGATCTCAGCTAGTTTTACTTTTGCACAAACATAAACCAAAAATATCCTTTAACTGAAATGTATTCATATTACCATGAACTAAGAAAGTTAATGACTTAGGTTTTATAATGTCTTTTAAATGTAAGTGCTTTCATGCTTTTCTTAGAAAATATTTTACAACACAAAACAAATTGTGGTCACAAATATGATTACCCTTGTTGCAAGTGAATTTGCATTTACTATGATCTGGGTCATATTTTCTTCTACCTTATAGAGTTTTGTTCATGGTCTTTGAGGATGAGGGCATGCCAGTGTAATGGGAGCCAGCTGGTAAATAGCTGTGCAGTGTGTAAACCTCACTCTCCTGACCTCAAGAGGTGCACTAGCGACTGACGCTAAAGGCTGTAGCCTTTAGCCTCCTCATTAGCGCACCCGCGTCCCACGCTGGAGACGTCGGTTCGAGTCCCGTTCAGAGCAGGGGCGAGAAGGGCCGGCAACACCACACTAACATTCCACCATCACCACAGTCTGTGGACATTGCACACAGAAAATGGAGCTCACACGTTCCCATACGTTCAACCACACTTCCAGCTTCGGCCATTAGGGGCAGTGGCAAACAATTTCAGTAAGCACAAACCGATTTCAGCATTTTTAATCGATTCTGTATTCTGACACTAAAATCTACACGAGCCTACTTTAAACATAGATAGGATTATGGTCACACTGTCTCACTCAGGAAAAGGAAAGGAGTGGAGGCGTGGCGAGAACTCTTATCTGTAACGAGGCCTGTGTGTTTGACCCAGTGCTGACAGCAGTGTAATTGGGGTAATTACACCCATTTAAACCATGTGCCCCACTTCCCCCACATCAGGCTTGAATGCACCCCCATTTGTTTGCTATGAAATATTAACTGCAGTCAGCTGCACACATGAGAGATGGTGGCCCCTCCTGGGCCCCGGCACTCCCCATGCCACATGTCTGATGAAAGGTACGTCCCTGCCTTTACCAATTAGGACACAATAGTAGGTCTCCTGTCTCTCTGCTGCTCCTTCATGTCTAGTTCACTGCTTGTGCATCTGTGTCTGTCTGATCAATGGAGGGCAAATGAGCAGTGTGAGGAAGGAGGGAGATGAAGGGGTCAAGGGGTGGCAGCTAAGTCCTGTCCTGAACACTTGCCATGCTCATTCAATTTGACTAATTTGTGCATAACAGCCTCAAATGATTTTAAGAATGTTCACTTTTTCAGAAATTTTTTAAAGGTGTTTCTATACATTTTACTGTGAATTTAGGCATAGTTTGTTTATTTGTTTGTCCAGCTGTGCACATAAATCTTGAATTCATAGTTCATAGTTGAATTCATAGTGTTAAATGCATAGAATGTTTTGAGTGATTTAAGCAAGCACTTGAATGTATAAACGTATTTTGTTGAACCATATTTCATTTTTGAATTTCATTTCCGTTTTTTTCTCTCTTTTTAAAAACAAAATACACTACAATACATCGACTGCTCTTTTTTTCTCTTTTTTCAAACAGCCGTCAGAAAAAAACTCTAGACATTTGTATCCTGTGTGTTTATTTACAACCCACCGGGAAAAAACAAATTTATGTAAAACAAATTGATCTCAATGACCTAAAAATAGGCTTAATTAAAATATATATATATATATATATAGATTATTATTATTAATTAATTAATAACTATTATATTATTATAAATAATAAGTATAAATCTGAAATAATATTTTTTTTAAATTATTATTTACTATAAATAATTATTATAATCTCTTATTTTTTCTTTTAATTTTATGGAGAAATAAGATCTGTACAGCTGTGATAAGATTGTCATATGATTCACAATTATTTTTATATTAATAATCTAATATAAATCTATAATATGACAGGGCGGAGGGCGGGGCTGGGCCGTGATTCTGCACACCTGGCCCCTAATCAGGCTAATCAAGCCTCAGAGAGGGATAAAGGCCTACTTGAAGCTGCAGTGCGCGAGAGAGAGAGAGAGAGAGAGAGAGAGAGAGAGAGAATTACGAGCAGCTGTCCAACACCTTTGTGTGTTTGTCTTTTTGTTTAGTTCTTCATTAAGCTATTATTTATAGCTGGTCAAGCTGGTTCTCGCCTCCTTTCCATTAATCCCTTTACATATATATACAAACAATACAAATGCACAAAACAGGTCTGGCCTGTACATACATACATATATATATATATATATGTGTGTGTGTGTGTGTATGTGTGTGTGTGTGTGTGTGTGTGTGTGTAAACTGAAATAAAAATTGTATCTGCAGTTGTAAAAAGTGTTAGTGGCCATGTAAGACATAATGCATGATTTATAGTTCTGATGGTTTCTATTACTTTACACGTGTGTTTAAATATATATGCGTGTTGTGTACATGTGTGTGAGGTGAGAAGTGTGTATGTCTCAGCTAGCAGCTGAGAGTGCAGTCTTTCTCCTCATCTGTGAGCGCAGTGCCACATCGGGTCTCAGACGGTGCAGAGGGCACACAGCCGGTAACAAACTCCCCATACTGCTGTCAGCCTGGTGACATGGGATCCACCAGGCCTGCGCTCAGTCATGTCTCAAACTGCCTTCGCTTGCGGAGGTCCCAGATACCATGAATTCCACCATCCCCACCAGGGACGGATTACCGAGCGGCCAATGGGGCCAGTGCCCTTGACTACCAGGGGGCCCTTGACTGCCCGGGGGTGCCCTGGGCTTTAAGGCTGCACGATCTAGTTTGGTGACCCCAAGCTCTACAACTTTTGGGTGGAGGGGGGCACTTGGAGATATTTAGCCCCAGGGACTTTACAAGATATAATCCATCCCTGATCCCCAGCCACAGTGAGAAACACATGAAAAAAAAAAAGTAGGGCCAGAATAGCCAGTATTGCACAGGACGCAATGCTACAGGCCATCTGAATACAGTCCAGCCAGTCCTTCGCAGGCATACAGAGGGGCCATACACACTTATCAGTCACTAATGAGTTCTCTATAGCGCTGACATTTCTGCACGGCCCTCTGTGCGGCATCATTGTGGTCGCTCTCATGCACGATCACAGAGATAATGGGTGTCATCATTTATTCACAATCATGTTGTTTCAAACTTGTATGACTTTTTTTCTTCTGTGGAACACAGAAGTTAGGCAGAATGTTATGCTCAGACACCATTTCATTGCATCTTTTTCTCCAAAGAAAGTGAACAGTGGATGAGGCTGTGGCCGGCGCCACACTAGCCGATTTTTCCAGGAATTTTCAGGTGTGAGCTTAATTGACATAATCCCTGGTCAGGCGGATGGAGACGAAGAGTACATTGGCATCTGCCAGCGGGATGTCATTAATCACTCCCTGCTGAGTTAATGGCTTCAAGAACTGAAAAAACCATCAGGCTTGCTTGAAAAAAATTGTTCTGTCATCTCGGCGGGGTCTTGTGTTCCAAGCTGATTGAACGTTTTCATTGTATACAGCTGCATATCATCACAAATGCTGATTATAATACACAGTGATTCAGTCACCAAGCATTTTTCCTAACTTTTTTTCCAATAGGAATGACACGCTGTTGCACACACATCCGCACTCTGCTGGCGCGCACTAATCATAAAGTTACCTTTGGTTTGGCCATACGTTCATGACAGGGGCGGATCAAGGCACTGGCGAAATGGGGAGTCGTCCAGGGCGGCATGTTGCAGTTAAGGTGGTGGCGGCCCCCCCCTATATATTTTTTCATTCTCATTGACCTTTTTGCCTATGTATTTTCAATCGCTTTCCACTACTAAGTAATCGCAAAAAACTAAAAAAATTCATCCAATCAGAATTTATTCCATGCCCGAAGCCATGGTCCTGAGCAGAAGCAGCGCGTGAGTCTGAGCTCCACCCCATCAGGCCTTCAGAATTTCCACAGAATCCCCCAACAGTGTAAGTGAATAGGCATCTAAAATCAGATTGTCAGATTCATCAGCCAATCAGAGTGATTTATGTGTTCTTGGTGGGTGGATTTTTTGGATATGTCCTGGTGGAGGCCTTCTAGCTGGCCTTGAGTGACGTTATCACGCTTTAAGTGATGTACATAATTTGAAAGCGAAGAGCACGAGATCTTGCTGACGAGTCGGCTGTCATAACTGCTGGTATTGTTGTTGAGAAGAGATCCTTATGGATTTAAAAACCTAATAGATTTTGCATGATCGTGCGATTGATTAATTAAACAGGAAAGGAGGACTGATTTTCACTTCAAGCTAATTGGTAAGTGATTTTTGCATTGTTATTGGAACATCAGGAGTTTTCTAAGTGTAAATTAAGCTGCTTGAGCTTTCAGTGTCGGATCATGTTTTGAAAAGTAACTGTGTACTCTGACAAAACAAAATTTATTTCAACCAAAATTTAAATCACAAATATTATTAGAGAGCTTTTCTTCATATTAGACCTCCTTGGTTCTGGCTTTCATGCGTGTGTTTTTAAAATGGCAATTGGTATTGTTAGTTGACTGCTACGTAATGTATGATCGGCACATGGCGTCTTATTCATTGTGAAACTGTGTTTTCTTAATTACATGAATTGCACTGAAGGCCTTATTAACCAAATATTTTTTTCCCATATCAATTAAAATGACAAATATATATATATTTAATTCCAATTACCAGAAAATAAAGGGGTTGCGCTAAATATAGGGGTATGATGAACCACACACACACACACACAAGTGATGTTAACTTCTACAGATATCACCTACTCAGTGTATAGGGACATGTGAACACTGTGTAGGGACCCTGTGAATCAGAACATAGCTAGTGACTTACAGTGGAGCTGATTTGTTGTTGATCTGAAGAGTGTGTTTCTCAGGAAAGCCTTGCGGCTGGGATAAGGTTTGGCCGACAGCTGAGAGCAACATTTTCCCATGTCGTCAGGGGTCATGGGATCAGCCCGCAGGCCGTGCGGCAGTTGCTTTGTCCACACAAGCATGGCCTGTTTGTGGCTGCCAAACTATGCTGAGGGAGTGAGAAACAGAGAACGAAAGAGAGAGAGAGAATGATGGAGGCTGCTTATGTATAGAGAGACTTTCCCATTCTGTATACATGCTCAAAGCCTGGGAAATTGGGAACTGTGCCCTGGCGATCACCATTTTGTCCAGCTGTTCTGGCTGGTAGGAGATCCTTGATTCTATAACATTACACCTTTGGTTTACATGATCAGATTGGTTGTTGGAATTTATATTTGTTTTTTCAGTGTAAGTGTATTGCAGGGCTATTCAATTACATTCCTGAAGAGTTTAGCTCCAACCTGAATCAACCCCACTCCTCTCCAGGGTTTTGATACCTGAGCTGACGTCACTTCGGTCAAGCTAGTTCAAAGCTTATTAAAGATAAACCCAGACTCAAGGAGTACTTCTTCTGTTCATATTTTCAGAATGCAACATTAGCCCACGTTGTCATTCATCTATTATTACGCTTCACCACCTAAAGTAAGAAAACTCTGGTTCTTATCAAACTCTCACCTTGTAGGGAAGGTTGGTCACCAAGTGCAGGTTAATAAGCCATTCAAGCAAGCCTATGTTTCGACTCGTGCAGCTCCATGGTGGCGACTCCCAGTCATAAACACTTAACTGCTGTGCTTATGTAACGGGAGCCAGCTGGTACGTGATAGCTGTGCAGTGTGTGTAAACCTTACTCCCCAGGCCTCAAGAGGTGCACTAGCAACTGACGCTAGTGGCTGTAGCATTTAGCCTCCTCGTTAGTGCACCCGCCTTCCATGTTGGCTGATGCCGGTTCAAATCCCTCTCGGAGCAGGTCAAGCAGGACCGGTTACACTTATGTGATAAAGGGAGCATAATAAGGCATTATTAATAAGATTCAAGGATGATGCTGTGGCTTTGTGTGAGCTGCCTTGCTGTCTACCACACTATAAAATGTAGAAACTGTAATTGTTACCTTAAGGAGAAATTTCTACCTGATCTAACCCTTAAAATCAGAATCTAATGCTTAAAATTTTTGTTGGTGTAACATGTGGTGGTCAGGTGGATACTGTATAAATATATTTTGCAATTGTTACCTTAAGGAGCCATTTCTACCTGATCTAACCCTTAAAATTGTTTTGTTGGTGTAACATAATATATTCAGGTGGGTTGTTACGATGGCAGTTGTCACTTGTGTGGACTTTTCAGATTGTCCCTTATCACATCCAGGACAGTATTAGGATGTTTTAGCACAATGTATGGACTTTTTAGACGGTCCCTTACCCGCAGTATGAGCAATAGTAATAGTGATGCTTGGTTTAGCTAACACCTTAGTGGTGGTTGGGGTTCAGATTGACTGTGTTATTGACATTGGATGAAAATACAGAAAAGTAGAAAAGCCAATAGCATCCAAAACTGTGATTCCCTTCTCCTTGGAGCTAATTTTTTTGGTCAAAGCCAAGTTGTCCCTGTTCCCCTGGGCTGTTTGACAGGCAAGGCGCCGGGAGGACCAGACCTGCCTGACAAAACCTGCCTTTCCCAATGCATCAGGCTCCATGATCGCCAGACTAGTAACAGACTCATTCACTCTATACAATGGCTGTAATGCCTGACACATAAACCTCTGAGTCATTGGTGCAGTAAAGCAGTTCTGAATGAGAAGAATGCATGACCAAAAGTTCCTCCAAGGACGGTACATTAATGTCAAGGCAACCTGTATTTCTCTAGAACTTCCAGTCACCCTGGCAACTGATTCCTTCTTGATACCTCAAAATTTAAAATGGAATTTAAAGGAGAAGTATGCAACTTCTGCACCACTAGTGTCTTCACTGGTGTTTGGGATGCTCAAACAAAAAAATATTTGAGTGTGGTGTTTGGGATGCTCAAAATATTTGAACACAACTGCTTTAAGAATTAAAGTATTAGTGTTCTGCTTATTGAAAGGAATTCAGGCTTTGTTTAAAGACTACAAGAACCCTCTTAGAGCTGTATTAATGGCATGCTGAGCACAAAGTGGATTTCTGTACAGTTCTGTTTGATGCGGTTCAGGTTTTTGAAAACATTCCTGTTGAAACTGATAAAAAATAAAGAAAAAAAGAAGTGGTTTGAAATTGTGGCTTAACGACAAAGTGGCAAAAACCGAGAATAACCATGCTTCTTCTCACTGGCCCAGATGTGCTGGTAGGCGACAGAAAAGCGGGGCTCTGAGAATCCCCCTGACCACACCCAATCCACCAACAAGAATGAGAAAAAAAAACAGTGTTTATTTTTAAATATATATATTTTTTTAATTAAAAGCTGATTAGAGAGAACATGGATATTCTTGTTGTTCTCTGTTTGTCGCTGTTCTCTGGTTGTGCTCAGGCCTTAACCACATCACACACACACACAACTGGGACAACAGTAAAAGACGGGCCCCAATTAAAAACACAGTGGTCTCCGCATTGATCTCCTTTATAACTTGTTAATTGCTGAGAACTGTAAATGCTAAAAGCTACTCCATGCAAACACATGAATGCAAATAATTTATAGAGCCAAATGCAATGCATCTTATAATTTGTATTATTGTAATGTTTTGAATTAGCATATTATAATTTTATTTGATATTTTTCTGACTATATATTTTGTGAAATTATGCAATATGTATACTTGTTCATGGCTGATTTATTTTTATGTTTGTAGTTATGGTTCATGTTACAGTTCAAGAACATGTTGCATTCTCAGCCTCAAGGGGCACCATTGCGAGCATGAATTTAAATCTATTGTTTATGATACCTCTTAAACCCCTAAACCTTTTCTTCAATGGTCAGTTTTCACTTTTAAGTCAACTACTGTTATGGTGGAGCAAGAGTTTGAAGAGAATCTTGCAAAGCAAGTTAGTTAGACTGTCAACATGTTTTATCTATCTACCTAGTTTTTATCTAGCTACATAGTACATCAAGTTTGCAGCAAATGTTAAGAATGTACAATGGACACCACACTTGCAATGTGTTGGTCAAGCATTGGCATAGACTATGTTTTGGGCCTAATGATATGATATAACATTATAGTTATTTCTGGGCTGGCTTTAAAATTCTGTAACTAAAAGAGAGGCGATAAAGCGGTATGCAATTCTAAAGCCCCGACTTTGCTGAATGGAAATTATTTGCATCAGTTGATGCACAGCTGATCTGTTATTTGAAATGAATATGAATGCAGCTTCTCTGGATTTTACCGAGTTCTGATATGCAACGTGTGCTGTATCAAGGGAATATCTGTCTAGTGTTTGTACAATGCAACAATTTCAATCTGAAATTGAAATGCAGAAAAACTTTAATTTTAATAAAAAAAACCTCAGTGCTGCTTTCTCTCCTCTTCCCATTCTTTGTCTATACTCTTTATTCACATCATGTGGGGTTACTGAGATCATATAATGATATCACGTACAGTAGGCCTACCTGTGGAATTACTGCTTAGAGACACAGGCTCTGCCCTAAAACCTAGTGAGCTGCCTAGGTCGGCCAATATGGCAGATTAGAAAAATGCTACATATAGCAACATGCTAATGCCAATTAATGCTGAATTCAATTGTGTGCAGGGAGTAAGTTGCCACCCATCCTCTAAAGTACGGGATCATCCTGTTTTTAAAGATGAAAAGATTTGCCCCGAATTTTAAGCTGGTCAGATGGCGTCACGGTGAAATCGTTCAATATCTTTAACATTGATATATGTTGTAAATGTGCCTAATGCAGGTTAGAAGTTTATGCGAACCCCTAAACCTAAGTATAACATTTTTGTGTTTATCTTATGTGGAACAAGTTTTGCTACAAACATACTTGATACCTCAAGTCTTGTGGCTTGTTGAGGAGAGGTGTGCTTTTCTTTAGCAAAAATCAGTGTTTTAATTTAAAACACTGCCCTCAGTTGGCAAAGCGGTAAGTGCTCTAGGGCATATAGGCATGTGTGAGCTCCATTTATTTCCAGGAGAGATCGCCAAAAGCTATTTGTGAGCTATAAGTGAGTTCTTTTCAGCTGTACAGGATGTAAAACAGTGAAGAGGAATGCATATTTTATGGACTCTATCCCCCAACCCAAATCTAAACCTAACCATTAGTGGAGTAAAAATTAAATGTTAGGGGGGGGAAATGAAACCTCCGAATCATGCTCGTCACCAATAAAGTGAATACGATTACCTCTTGGTTTCAACGTGGATAAGAACCTGAGGCTCTCAAGCTGCTGACACAACGCACTGCCAGGAGAGCAACGTGGGAAGGTAAACACACTGAAACAGATGCAAAAATATCTGGCCGCCATACTGACACCGATCCTAGGGTACTGGAACTTTCGGAAACAGCATGCCGACAGTTTCCTGTGTGTTCATGTTACAGCAAATCCTGGCAAATGCCCCCAAGCAAACTGCCTTGCAATGTGCTAAAAACACTCAGAACAACTGGGCAACCATATAGCAATGCCATAGCAACCCTGCCAGCACACCTTAGCCACTTCATAGCAATACGCTAAAACTACTCAGAACAGCTCAGCACCCGTATAGCCACTATTATGACATATCACATGGGGTAAGTCAGCTGATTTAGTTTAAACTAGCCTACTACTTTTTTAAAGGTTCTCAAACAACCTACATAATCCCAATAACTTGAACCGAACCTGAAAAAAACATGATTATCATGATATAAAACACCCTTAGCATTGACACAGTGACAGGGTGTGTGTACCCCTGTTGGTGAGCGCATGTCTTCTGAGTATTATCACACAGCTCGGACATGTGCTGGGACAGCTGGATGCTGCTGTTGCCAACAGCTGCTCTGCTTTATTACACCAGGGGAAGTGACATCAGCGGACCAAGGCAATAATAAAGGAGCCAAAATCACAGCAGTCGACTTGTGGGACACATCAGTGCAGCGATTTTTCAACTGAACTGCAAACACACCCAGCACCTCCAGCTTTAGAGGATGTCATTAATCCAAGAACGTATGCATTTGGAAAATATTATTGGTGTAATGTCTGTGAATGACGTTAGTAGACATGCTTATGATAGTTATTTTTAGGGGGCCAAGCAGCGAAGGCTATTGTAGTTGTACTGATTTTCTTCTTTTTTTTTTTGCCCTAAAAGTGTTTGGGCATCAGAGACCGTAAGTCGTGAAGACACCAACCTTGGCAGGATGGTCCCAAATCCCCCCAACTACTTAGGTGCACAAATGCACACCCATCTGACCCTAGGTGGTGCTATAATAAACACTTAAACACTTTTACGTTTCAGCTCATATCTCTGCAACTGTAAGGGATAGAATCAAAATTATTTTTACTCTGTTTCCTTGAGAAAAGCACTACAAAATTTATATCTCCGATTTAATTTGTGTCTATAATTTCTTTTCATTTAGAAAAACCTACTTTAAAAAAAAAAAAAAAACCTACATAGACTGTTGGTCCGATCAGCACATAATTTTTTTAATCATCTAAAAAAACCCTGACAAACATTTTTCAAAAGAATTTCGATACATGAAATCATTCCATAGATATTAATGAGACAAGTCCTTCAGTTTAACTTGATTTGAGTTATTGATCAATATCTACTCAGCGCAAACTCCAAACGTAACCAAACACATAGTCAACAGTATGTTTAGAAGATGTCAGCAAAGTTTCATGCAATTCCGCCCCTAGGGGGCACTACACTAAAAAACTGTGATAAATTTGCAGCCGTTTGAGTGACATAGTTCAAATTAAATATGCATATTCTTTGGTTCAAACATATTTGTGAACCAATTTAATCGCCAAATTAATAAAAATGGCTGCCAATGGCCAATTAAATTTCAGCACCTTATAACTCGTATTGGGAATGGCCGTGGGTTATGGAAATTACTATACACAAGCAGGGTATCTATACGAAGCGGCATATTAAATTTTGTGAAAATCGTCCACACGGTGGGGCTATAATTAGCTCATTTGTGTTTTTGCTAATATCTCCAGAACCGTATAGACTACAATAAACATTTGTAGCTTCTCTGAATCCACCAGTGGACCAAAGCCGCTCTTCTGGCCCCACCTGCCAGCAAGCTTTTCCCCGCCTCTTTTGGGCTGGGGAGGCGGACGAGGAGAGGGAAAAACAATAAAAAAAGAGGAGAGGGAAAGGGCAAATCAGAGCGAGAGAGAGAGAGGAGAGAGGAATAACCTAGTTCGACGGCGCCCAGATACGCTGGCACCCGGCCCTTATCCACTCCCCAACCTCTGGCGAACGACAGCTCGCTCCTCCCCTGGTGGACGGTAGTGGGTCCTCCAGCCCTGGGCAGACAGTCATGCTCCTCCCCCTCTTTTCTCTCTTCTTTTTTTTTCTCTCTTCTTTTTTTCAGTGGGGAAAATGGCAGCGTGCCTCAGATCCTCGGCGGATGGTTGCGGCTGCTCCTGGGTTGGCTGGTAGTGGCGAGGACTCCACGACAGCGCATCCCTCCTCCTTCCCGGGTTTCGGCACCAATGTTACAAGGTTGACATGGGAAAGGAGGCGGGAACCGACTAAACAATCAAAGTAATATTTTTATAGGTATTTTATAATTTTAAAACAAACAAACTTAAATATTTATAAAATTTTTAGCCTAAAAAGTTTGTTGAACTACCTTTATTTAGTGGAACTTGGTTTGATATCTTTTTATCTAATGCAATGATATTCAGATATTTAAAAATCTGGCTTAAGTGTCCAAGTAGTTTTGGGACTACTTGTGGATATATAATATTATAGTAGATATAATATTATACTGGACTTGTCCGAGGATAAGTAGATGTGTGGGTGGAAGGCAGAAACTAGCTGACTGTCTCACTAGGAGATAGTGCCTCTTTTATGGGGCAGTCTGTGATTGTCCTTATTTCCTGTTGTACTATTTGTGACTCTGTGGTTGTCTCAAAGTTTTCCCACCAGATCGGATTGCTGCAGCACACAGCCTAGACAAAAATCCATTCAGCTCCTTACCAGGCCAGCTTCTCTCTCTCTCACCACCCTCTTTCCTGTAACCCTTCCCCAGTCAGGACCCAGCTGGAGAACAATGCGTCGTTACCTACAGTGCAGTATGGCTGCAGTGAGACAGAAACCAGTCAGTCTCAAGGGACAAAGGAAGTGTGTGTGTTTCTCTAAATGTGTTTCTCTGTGGGTTTTTGTGTAAGACAGAGAGTGGGAGAAAAAGTTTGTATTGAACGTATATTTGTAAGGCAAACACGCTGCTTTACAATTGTTAATTCATTTTGGTGTGACTTCTCAGTACTGGTCAAAGTTGAGGATCGTCCCTTTATGTGTGGCTCATGAACGTGTGCTTCACAAATAAAATGTACTAAAATGTACCATGTTACTACTATGTTTTTTTTTTTAAAGTATGGTATTACCAAGGTTTTTGGACATGTACCATACTACTTCCATGGTATTCTTTGAGGCACCTTGCAGTTCTATGGAAATACCATGGTAAAAGAATGTTTCTCATGATCTTAAAAACCTTTGGTCAGCTCATCAGATTTGTCAGTATCACCCTGAAGTGGTTTATTTAGCAATAATGGCCAGTTGTAGATTGTCTGTACATTTCTCTGTATTACATGGCTATTTACCAAATAAATAATTAAATGGACATTAAATATGGATTGGAATTTAAATTACGTAAATGTGTGACAAGAAAGAGATCACAGTGTCTCCAGAAACAGTGAATTCCACATCTGGAGATGGTTATACAGTGAAAATAACCATCTGGCATGTGACAGTATCACATTTTCACATCAAGATAATTGCTGAAGTTTTTATAATCACGGTGTACGGTATTATCACTGTATTGAATTACATAACAAAAATGCATTGATCAATACACTTTATTGTTGTTCTCTTAATGACAAGTTTTTCAACACCATACTGACCTTTTAAATTAACATATAAAAAGAACTTTAAAAAGAACCCTTAATGATTAAAACTACCATCAACAACATAGAAACATTGCCAAATATATTGCCATTAAGTTGATGTCTTAATATTTAAATGGTCATTATGCCACAGGGCCACTTAGTAGTACAGACCTACAACTTGTTTCGTTGAGGCTAATTTTAGTAAGTAAGGGTAGACTAATTTGATCGAGCCAGATACTAGAATACAATAATAGTATGCATGTTTTTTCTTGGTACCAAGCCAGTTGCTAATATATAGCTAGGCGCTAGCTACAACTTTAATAACAGCAAGTTCACTCACATTGTATGGTAATGTACGATTGCCTGGCGTTCTAACTTGAACTTAAAATTTAAATCATCATTGTGCCACATTGCCATTATTAATTACGGGGCTTAGTGTTAGCTGATTACAACGTTATTTTAATTACTATTGCCATTATTAATGACAGGGCGTAGTGATAGCTGATTACAACTGTATTTTTGTTACTAAAAGACACAAACTTTACTGTGTAGCAAGCAGAGTTTTAGTTACTACTCTTTGGTCACTTGAAATCAAGCTACACATTATCTGCAAATGGTAAAACAGTTCACTTTGTCATTTTAGTTGTCACTTAACTAGTTGTCTCTTAGAGTGTTGTCTTCTCATTTTTCAAAAACAGTTTGGAAAAACGAGGAGATCTGTCACAACCTGTCCTGCTGATGAGTGAACATGTTGAAGGAGTTTCCATGTTTTATTTCCACTTTTCTGCCACATGTTTTACACAAAGGAAACCATCTTCAACCAACAATCACTCTGCATTTTTATGGAACCCAAAATACTTCCACACTTCCTGCTTAACCCTTTTAGAAGGCGGATAAAGTCAGCTGAGTTCCTCCTTCAGCCATGATTCTAGTCCGCATAGGTTTTGTTTACATCAGAGCGTGCATGTGTCATTTGTGCCACATTTATTAGCTTACTTGGAAAGATCGCAGAATGATATGAGAAGTAGGAAGGATGACTTGCAATAACTGGATGAATGGCGAAATATCACTATTTCTAAATGTATGGTGATTATTTTGAAATATTTGTCCACAATCCCAATAGTTCCATTTGTGTTATTTTATTGTTTTATTGTTACAATAAATATTTGAGTGCTGTTTCATACCACTGTCAACATAGGTTTCAGTCTGCAAAGACAACTGTGCTTCCTTGTCCTTTCCTCAGCTCAAGAAAATAAATACACAGGTTAAACAAAGTCAGGGATTGTGCAGGAACTGTGTAAGCTGTTTTTGGATGGCATTAAGCAGCAGCCAGCTTCCATAAATAAGCAACACAATGGCATAAAAATAACATCTCCCAAAGAAAAATGTTTGTTTTCCCATTTTTTACTTGTGCTTACATTCCTTGGTACTTTCGACATATTGCCTGTTTCTCAGGCTTGTTGAAGGTCACCACAGAACCAGCTGCCCACTTCCTGATCGGGCAACTTAGCACTTCTGCTTGCAGCTACAAACTCACAACTCTAGACACCTCACCCGAAAACTGAAGCTTACTTAAACCATACGCTCAACAACACTTCTAGCTGTGGCCACTGGGGGCAGCAATTCGAATTTTGATAAGCATAGACCAATTTCAAAAGAACTTTCGACCTATTGTCGCCGAATTCACAAAGAGATTTATGTCCATAGCGCAAACAAAGTTATGTGCCAAAGTTTAATGCTTAGTGTTAGGGTTATGTTTATATCCATTACCTAAAGTATCAGCAATAACAATAATGGTGCTTGTAAAAAAAACATTTATGAATGCACATATCACAAATTAATAGGGCATGTAAGCAGTATATTCACGCACACGGCTTGTATGCACATGTAAGCACATTTATGCACACTTGTAAGACACACACACACACATACCACAGTCACTTACACTGATGACACACAGACTCCAATCACATCCTGCTCTGACCAGAGCTGACTCAAGGCAGGCGTTGGGGGTGGGCTGTGTGTATGTGTTTTGCATGGGAGTGTGGTGGCTACACATCCTTGGTTGTAATCCCTGACCCCCTCCCTCTGTTCCTCTCCTGGCCTGGGAAGCAGCGGAGGGGGGTCTCACACATGGGGTCATCGTGCACAGACAGCTGCGGGGCTGGTGGTAAGCAGCCGTTACTGCAGCCTGTCTATGGCCAGTCTCAACCTGATCCACTCAAGCTGTCTGACAGACATGGGTCCTGGGGGCCATGGAGGAGGGGCCCAGACTACACTGCTTTCTCTAGCACTGTGGGTGTGTTTGTGCGACTGTGTGACTGAACATGTCAAAAATCTATTTTCTCCTGAAGAGAAATAGTCCAATATAATTTATTGGACAGGTTCATGTTCGACTGTATGCAGATGTCGAGCTAACACGTAACATCCCTGATAAGGAAAGGGTGGGGCTTGGTTGTTTCACCATCTGACTGGGGAGGGGGGCATCAGACATTTCTGGGGGGAACAAGGAAAACCTGGTAGGTGTGGCATGGGGGCAAAACTACTATAAAAAAGTACTATAAACAAAGTCGACATGACTTAAGTGTTACTCAATATGTAAAGTATATGGAAAAGAGAAGTGTGAACATTCTGCCATACAAGAAAATGAAGTAAAAAGCATTTGGAGTGAAATGAGGATGAAAAAATGCTGACAAAATGTATATTTTTGGGTGAACTAAACCTTTATACTCAAACATTTCAGTCCATGACAAAGATCTATACCCTGAGTCATGTGAAAACTTTATGAGATAAAAAAATAACACATTTGAAGAGTTCACACAACTCTACTTTGAGTCATAACAAGGGCAGACAGTGGACAATGTTTTCATATTGCATACTCAGTGTTACAGGAACTTCTGTGCTGAGGTTTCGGGGCCTGGTTTGTGGCAGAGTGAAACCCAGTGTTTGTATTATGAAAGAGTGGGAGCTTTAGAAAACAGTGTGTCAGTGCTGAGCTGTGGCAGTAACATGGGCTGTCATAGTAATGACTGCATAAACACTAATCAGACTATCCAAATCTTAACTTGACGACCTCTATCAGCTCACATGTCATTCAAAACTCCTCATTCACTCCAGATTATCATAACAAAGAAGTGTGAGTTTTAGCACAAGGTAAACTTAGGTCAAGGTTTCTCACTGTCTCAAACTCCATAGAAATGCAAAATCACAAATCAAATCAACACTTTATTTAAATGTAAAGGGATAGTTCACGCAAAAATGTAAATTAATTAATTGTTTACTCACCCCTGTGTTGTTATAACGCCATATGACTTTCTTTTTCTAAACAAAAATTGAAAAAAATCAAAAATCATGCTCAGTGATGTCACACAATGGCAGTTTATGGTGACCACCTCTTCAAGCTTCAAAAGAATGCAAAATTATAATTCAGATGTCTAATAAATTATTCCACGAGACTCATGGTTGTTATGAAAGCATACAATATGGTGTGGTGTGAAACCAAACAAAATCAAATGTATTATTTAGTAAAAATGTTGGCCGATCGTTGATCTCATGTGTGTGTTCATGAGACTGCAAAAGAGCAACAGTTCATGCAGCACCTTCACCACTCAAAAAAAAACTTGTTTTATTTATCTAAAAACAGGTCCACCACAGCGTAAGTGACAACAGTACATAGTACAGCTGCACACAAACCAGAGAGCAAAAGAGTTTGTAGTTGAAGGATTTATGCATTTCTATGCCCAGTGGAAATCAAACTGAAACATAGAGGAGGCTGAAGACAGCCATATTCACACTGGGTCTTAAGAAGCCAGCATCTCATGAGCTGGTTAAAAACTACTTGATTTTGGCCAAGAATGTTACACCTACCAAATGTTTCTGCTGAGGCCTCACTCGCCCCTGTTCAGGTGGAGGTCTCAGGTCTAACTAGGACCAGGTAAAACCATTATTTTGACATCAATGTGACAAGGAGAGTGACAATACAAGTGAGTCAAGATATTACAGTAATGAATATAGCAAAATTAAATAATCCCTTCTTTTAATGTCACTATAATTGTCTATTTGTGTTGCAGTCTTATAGCATTTTTATGTTTTTGACTAATATAAGTACCGTAGCTTTGCTCTTCACGTAGTTTTTTCTCAAGTTTTCTGCATGAGCTATGAAGGAGCAACTCTGAGCAATAAAATTGTCCTCTGGGACTGGATCTTATAATACAACCACACTCGATGGTGTTATTTGAACCAGTTGATGCATCCGTAATATTACCAGTATCCAAGTGAAGTGTATTGAATTTCAAACTAAGAGACTATGGTGTCTATACCTGTCAGTTACTACTAGACCAGTACTGTATTTTAGGCATATGCAGGCATACGCCGAATGCCCAACTATCTTTTTTAGGATTTTGCGTATATGCCCACCTAAAATAATTGATGATACGTATGGCCGCCAGAACAACGTGTAGTCTTTTGACCTGGAGTGAACTGTGTTTTTTTATTATTATTTAAATAACATGCACAGAGCTGTGGTAGGCAGGAGCGCAACTGATGGCATAAACAAACACTGTTGAAAAAGAGAGTTGCGACACTTTTTGAACTCGCCGCTATGTGGTCACGTGGTTCATGTAGCTCTCAATAGTTCTAAACATATCCGTGCTGTCAACCTGTTTGAATGGGTTGAAGCAGGACAGACAGCATCAGCGACTATATTTGTAGCTTTTTGTAGTCTTTAATGAACCAAAGAGAGCACATGTTACACCACTCCTTGTCTCTCTCCACTGGCTACCAGTTGATGCACATATCAAATTCAAGGCTCTGATGCTGGCATACAGAACATTCACTGGGTCTGCTCCAACATACCTAAAATCATTTCTGCAGAGCTACACACCCAATAGAAGCCTACGTTCCACTAAGGAACGTTGCCTTGTTGTACCAACACAAAGAGGCACCAAAACACTTTCTCTGACTTTCAGCTTCATTATACAACGTTGGTGGAATGACCTCCCCAACTCCATCCGTGAAGCAAACTCACTCTCTGTCTTCAAAAAACTACTCAAAACGCATCTTTTCCAAGAGCACTTAACTAGTCACTAAAAAAAAAAAAATGCACTTGTGTATGTTTTGAATACTATTCTGATGCTAGTGAAACTTTGTAAAACAGCACTTTTGTACCACTGTCTCCTTAAGATGATTCACTTTTGTTTTCCTCTTTTGTAAGTTGCTTTGGATAAGGAGGGAAGGGGGGGATTCTATGTTATGGGAGCAATCCCCCCTTCCCTCCAAAATGAAATGCAGAAAATCTGATTAATGCTGACTCTCCATCACTCCCCAGAAAAATGCTACAATAAATGTAGTCAACATAGTAATCAATGTATATTATATGATAATATTTATCGAACATTTCTACAACATTTACATTTATTAATTTGGGGCAACACCAGACACTCGAGCACTACTGACCCGGGTTCGATCCCCGCCTACGGCAGCCTCGTTACAAACACCATGCAGATGTGCCTATTTGCAAGCCATCTCCATAATAACAAAAGTAACAACACAGAAACATTATCAGGGTGCAAATTCATCTGAGGGGATGGTCCCCCGGGACAAAACCTTTTTAAATATCATCTTTAAAATGCCTTTTGGGTCATTTGTAGATAACTGGCTTGCTAGATCATCAAAGTCAGTCACCCATGGTTTCACATGTCAGCTCTTCAACAGAAAAAATTATGTAAAGTAATTAGCTATCTGCAAGTATACTTTCTTTGTACTATGATCATTCACATTTATGCTGATAATCTTATCACTGATAACTAACAAATGATGTGTGTAAAGTCTAAATTAACCAAGGAACAACCTTGCTAGATACAAGCTAGCCATGTTATCTAGTTGAGCTAGCTACCGTTCATTGAATTTATGTGTACGGTACAGTCTTGTACAAAGTGTTGCTAACTTTAACAACAAATCTAATCACTGAAGATACTTTTTATGTTAACGAACAACAATAACAGCAATTAAGTTGAGGTAAATGTAGGCCAACTGACATCTGGTTATGGTAGCTAGTGAAGAGTTGCTCCTGTGAGCTAACTGCAATTAGAATCTAACTAGCCATTATCTAATGATAAACATTACCTAGAGCTGGTTATATAAAATACCACTATAGACTAGATTCATGAGAGGTCAGCTAATGTGGTAAATGACAAAAAATTCAGTCATTTCAACTTACCAGCAAGTGTGCTTGAGAAACACTGAAATTAATGGGATTCAGTACTGTAACTATTCAGTGTTTGGAACTGTCGGTTGCCCCATGACACACCAATTACAACAAATAGCTGTGTCTCCTTTCAAAGGTTGCACGCTAGGTAGGATGCTTCCTTTGGAGGCTGCATTATACCAAGCATTGTCCTTTAAACAAGCCTCGTTTAAACGAGACTGCCTTCATTGGACAATGTAACATGGTTGCTGTGACTGCAAGGTACTCTTTAACAAGTGTGAGCGCTTTGAGTGAGAAGGGAACAAAGTCCCTTTGGAAGGGAATGTATGAGGTACATTTTAGGAGAGTTGTAATGATGTAAAGAGAAAAGAAATATATTTTACAGGTAAACTTTTAGTTCATAATTTATAATATAGTCATTATTTTAATCATATATTACTATAATTATACATATTATATACTCTGCACCCATCTACTGAGGTACTTCAACTTGGGAATTAACATTCCTTGCATTTGAACACCATATTTCGAGCACAATTTAAGAATGGTGAGTTGTGAGTGCCCACAAAGGATACACCTCATGCTCTGAATTCCCATGAAAGAAGGTCGCATTTGAAGTCTACATTCGAAGTGTCCTACTCGCTTTTCTGAAATGAGACAGCCTCGATGACGTATGTGCCCAACAAATGCTACCTCCGGAGGACGCAACCTTTGAAGCGAGTCATAGCCAGAATGTCGCAACTCTCTTTTTCAATGTAGCTCGCACGACAATCTGACTAAACTGATCAACCAATCAGAACTTTCATACCAGATGTGACTGGATTTTTTCTAACCAATTATATTTTCAATTTTAGTAAGAGCTGCAACATTTCCGTCTAATGCTTATGCACAATCAGCCCTGGAGTAACCATAATTTGCACTGTAAATTTATTTTCCTACTAAATGTAAATATAGGGTAAAATGGGGTAAGACACCTCCCTTAGGAACAACATTCACTTACTTTTATATAGCATGTGCAGGATGATGATGCATCATCCAAACATATTATTAAGGGAAATATATAGAAACATTTGATAATTTTGTTGTCATAGCACAAAATAAAAAATTATGAATTTTGACTTACCCTACTATTGGGGCAAGATGACCCGCCACCTGGGGCAAGAAGCCCCCCAGGGTAAACTTGTCCCAGGTGTCATCCAATTTTTACAGAATATATAAAACACATTTGATATCATTCTTAGTCATGTATTTTTTAAATTTAAAGTTAAATATCAAATCAAATGTTTTATGTAATTGCTTACTTTCACAAATTAGATGAATAATTGAATAACTGAACAATAACAGGCTAACCAAACAACAAAATCCCAGTCAAAGACATTGATCCGAAAGGTAAACGTATTCTATGTATCAAATATTGTGCAGGCCTATGAATATCTACATAAAAAGACACCCATATTTTTAATTGAAAGCATAATAGCAATATTATGAATTTAGTTTGGATTTCACTCAATTAGTCTATTAGGTAATAAAAAATAGAGAAGACGTATGAAATGTACACCGATCAGCCACAATATTAAAACCACCTGCCTAACATTGTGTAGGTCCCCCCTCGTGCCACCAAAACAGCGCCAATCCGCATCTCAAAATAGCATTATGACATGGTATTCTTCTCACCACAATTGTACAGAGTGGTTATCTGAGTTACCGTAGACTTTGTCAGTTCAAACCAGTCTGTTCATTCTCTGTTGACCTCTCTTATCAACAAGACATTTCCATCCACAGAACTGCCGCTCACTGGATGTTTTTTATTTTTGGCAGAATTCTGAGTCAATTCTAGAGACTGTTGTGTGTGAAAATCCCAGGAGATCAGCAGTTACAGAAATACTCAAACCAGCCCGTCTGGCACCAACAATCATCCATGCGATTATCTAATCAGCCAATCATGTGTCAGCAGTGCAAACAATCATGCAGATATGGGTCAGGAGCTTCAGTTAATTTCAACCATCAGAATGAAAAAATGTGACCTCAATGATTTGGACCGTGGCATGATTGTTGGTGCCAGACAGGCTGGTTTGAGTATTTCTGTAACTGCTGATATCCTGGGATTTTCATGCACAACAGTCTCTAGAACAGGGGTCGGTAACCTTTGGCATACGTGCCAGTATTGGCATGTGAAGGGGTAATCACTGGTGTGCCAGCAACAGTCAAAGAGTAGTATACTATTTTATTTATATAAATTCCACACCAGCTTTCCAATCAACATCTTGATGTAATCCTTCCTCATGATCACACAGCATGTTTTCATGAGCTGAATGGGAGGCTAAACACTGTTAAAGTGTGACGAGACTCGCGCGAGTAAACTTTCCCACTTTGCTTCAGTCAGTCTGCAAAGATGAGAGCCTACATTCTGTGTTTCATGTGTTTCTTTTTGTTTTCAGAACAACACGTGATGTAATAAGGACAACACTACTATTAATCCTTGAGATTTCCAACCCAGCATACAGGTACACCCTCCTTAAACCATAGTCTCACTCAAAATAAAATTAAACGATTAAAAGAGGAAACATAAACCCACACTGTGTAGTTCAAAACGATTTGAAGTCTATTCAAATTATAAATTATACCTGGAAATAAAGTTTTAGGATTTTAGTGCAGTTCATCGAAAAGGGCTAAAGAGTTGATTGGCTTGTGATGCGTGAATGTCTTGCACGTGCAGAGTGAGTTTCATCACATTTTAATAGTGTTTAACCTCCCATTCAGTTGATAAAAACACGCTGTGTGATCATGAGGAAGGATTACATCAGGATGTAGAAATAGCCTGCTCCTCTCTCGCTGTTGCTTGCATGCTAGTTATTACATGATTACAATGACATAATAGAGGAAATATTTGCTCAGTAATCAAATAAGCAAATTTGTGACATTAACTGTTAACTCATTTTGTGCAAAAGGATGGGTTTTCTTTCATTAAAGAACTTAAGATTCTCTTTGAAAATTCACATGCAGGATCATGATTATATCATAATCATCGGGTTTTGCACAAAAGTTTCACTCAAACTGCTATGCTGATAATATTATTTGAAATGAAAAATAAATTATTAAAATAAAAAAATTGACTCAAACTCTTGACTCAAAGGAAAATAAAAACTAGCACTCCATGTCAAAAAGGTTGATGACTCCTGCTCTAGAATTTACTCCGAATGGTGCCAAAAACAAAAAACATCCAGTGAGCAGCAGTTCAGTGGATGGACGGGGGTCATCTTACCCCAAGGGTCTAACTTTACATTGTCACTTCAAAATAAAAACAATATGTTTTACTCCAAAAATTGTAATACTTTACTGTGTCCACAGCTCCCCCATAAAAATAGAAATAAAAACCTTTAATATCCAACATAATAGAATGTCTCAGATAACTTTTTTCCAATGACAAAAAATTCAAACATAACAGATCATGAGGTAATGACAACCCCCTCCCCCCACATGTAAATTATTCACATTATAAATAAGATAATGTGTTAACGTGAACATTACTACACTCGTATTATCTATACAATGCTTAACAGTTTATTGCGAATTATGTATTAGTTTATTAATTAGAGTAATTATAAAGTGTCAACAATTTCCATAGAAGCCTAATGAAAGTGACATTAATGAGACCTATTAATTTAAATACATATTTAACATCAAGTTACCATACCATGGTTCATAGTAATGTACTGTACACCATCCCAGCAAGATACTCACCCTGATAAACATTTTGTAAATTCATGTTGAACTATAATTAAAACAGACAATATTTTTTTATGGAAAAAATATATTTCTTATACATATGTACTGTATATAAATGTAAATACATATATACATTTTAGAGACAGAGTGCATGTTTTTTTCCCTTCATAAATTCACAGTATGCCCACCTCTTCAGACACTACTATAACGCTGAACTAGACCACAATCAGAAAGGCAGGATTGCACGGTAAACCACAGAGCATCTGAGATGTCTAGCACTTAGTCTCTGATCGCTGACAGCCCCATGATGTTTATGAGGCAAGTGTGACGCAGCTGCTGTCAGTGATCAAGCTCACAGCTCCACAGCACTGAAACACATCAGGTTAAACACTTGCACTGTTAAATAAGCGGCTTTGAGTGTGTGTGTGTGTGTGTGTGTGTGTGTATGTCACATGTCACATTTTACCCCAAAATCAAATAAGTAGGCCTATAATGTACAGACAACCGGTCTTTTATCGAAAAATTATCAACCTCTCGGGTTTATTTTTAATGAGTGACTGACTCCCGCTTATAACCCTGTTATTTACCATATAGGGTGTGTGAGAGGGGGCCTGCAATGGTCTACCAAAAGAAACCTAAAAATGGCTGCGGGAATGTGGGTGATGAAAAATGACTGAGGCCCCCCAAATAAGGGGCCTGAAAGTTTCTTTGCACTGAGGCCCGCAATTAAGCACATTTAATCTCAAAATTCTTATATCGTAATGCAAAAAAAAAATAAAAAAAAAAAAAATAAAAATTGCATTTTCCATACCATAATGAATCTGGATCATTTGAATCTCATTACTGTAAGACTATTATTAGTTATTATTTTTTTAAATTTTTTTTTTTTAAATTTAAATCAGCATAAATTAAAGGCAGTACAACACATACTCTGACAAATAAGTAATGAAAATACAGTATTGAGAATAAATGTTTTTGGGGTTTTTTGCAATATGATAATAATAATTTGGGGGGGGGGGGGGTGCTTTATTTGTATGATAAAAAGTAACAATGTAAAAAATCTTAATGTGATCTTATACTTTAAGAAATTATTTTCTTTATACAGAATGTCATTTCTTATTTATGTATTTTTTTTAAGGTTAAATATGTCACGTACGTGTTTTTGACAGCTTTCATGAGATTCACCCATATTTTATTGCATTCCACCAAAATAATCTTCAATGCAAACCATTTCTTCTCTGTTCAGTCTGTGACTACTCCCATACTTTCCCTTTTCAGGTTTCAGTCCCTCCCTTGTTCCAGACAGACAGAGACGGGTCACGGGCCGGTCCAGTGTGTGGGGCTTTTTCCTGTTATGTCTGCTGCCCTGTTGCTGCCCTGAGAGATTTATTTCACAGGCTCAGATGGGGCATACAGATCTCAAGTCATATTGCTGTCAAACAGCCTGCCCTCTGACCCCACGCATTACGCAGGTCATGGGCCGGTGCTCTCCCAGTCTGCCCGCACAAAGGCCAATATGCTACCATTTTGTCAGGTCAAAAGTAAATTACTAGCATGTTTTAATCATTGGTAACTTTATTAAATTAGAAACTACATAACTGAGATGTGCTGTAGTTGTGTTCTTGCGGCTGTGTGTGCCTGCAAACTTTGTTAAGTGTGTTTGAAAATGTCTATTTGAATACACTTTTGGCATTCAGGAAAATCCCGCTAAGACAAAATTCCAGACATCTAGACTCTATATGAATAATTGAGCTTGAATAATGTCATCTTTCAAAGCTCAGAAACCAAAATAATCTTAAGTCGTAATAATTTGTACGAGATGGCAAACAAGAGATTGTAACACTTTTATTTCCATAGAGATCAACCAATCAACAAACAGAATTTCATATGGATACAATATAGGTATTACATTTTAGTAAGCCTCCTATCCAACACTTTATTTTAAGAAAGGAAATGTCAGTTGAACAAATTACTCATTCCATTTTTATTTATGCAATATAAATGACTGATGTATGTCAATAACCTGTTACACACTTCCCTCATCTCCTTCCAATCCACACATTTTTCTTTTTTCCATAGTCAACAAAAGTTTTCATATTAAAATTATACTTTTGGTTTATGGTTAAGGGGTTAAACTTTATGGAAATATTTAGGTTTGGGTTAGGGGTTTAAACTTTGAACAAATTACATTGTTTGTTGTTTAATTTATTTTTCTTTATGGAAGTAAAAGTTGTACATTTTTGAATGAACCAGCCATTGAACTTGATCAAAATACTTCAGCATGAGCTCCATTTGCTCTACATTTAATCTTATGGCTGTCTATGAGACACAGTTAAGATATTAAAAAGATCTAATTTATTTATATTTATTTATTAAGCAGCCATTTTTTAATTCTTCTATCCAAATGAGAAAAAAACAAGCCGAAGTATTAACTATATTAAGGAGACTTCCCATTATCTTTATTATCTTATTTATCTATATTTTTAAGCTATTTAAATTATGGGGACACTAGAAATGTCCTCATAAATCACATTTATAGCATAATACCCTAGTAATTACCAGTTTGTAACTTATAAAATCGTCCTCGTAAACCACATAACACACGTAAACACGCGCACACACACACACACACACCACTAATTATGCAGACAGGAAGAGATGAAAGCAGGAGAGTTCAGAGACCCCTTTTCCTCCATGACTTCAGTCCCGTGGCTCATGTGTTCATATGGATGACCACCCACCTCAATTCATCCCACGACTTAAAACATCCAGTTACATTCAACTGCGTCTCCTGTGTGTGATCACAGCTTGAGGCAATATCAATCTCATTTTAACTACAAAAATCTTTGAAATCCTGTCAACAATATTACATCAGACACCCAAAATAAAACACCTCTCATCAGGATTTAACAGCCATTAATAGCTCAATATTTCAACCCAGCAAAACAGCCGTTACCCAGTTATAGGTTAGAAGTTGACAACAGCCATCAAATCAGCCTAGTTACAATCCTAAGGGAAGACAATGCAGGTGAAACTGCTGTTGCTGTATACTACTAAGCACTGAATACATAGATGTCGACTGTCACAGTACTTTTGGAGAAAAGGACACAAATATGGGAGGAGAAATCCTGCATCATAACAACACTTCCTCCTTTGACAGAAACACATGCAGCTATGTATCACGCATTGAGGAGTGCAGACAAATACTGTAATTTGTATTTCACTCTATAGGCAGTTTTCCACTGCACGTTACGGTTCGACTTGCCTCAACTCTACTCGCTTTACTTTTCTGAGCTTGCATTTCCACTGCAGTTTAGTGCCCCTCAACGTGGGTGGGATTATAGGTTGATTGTCATAGTTTCGCTGCTTAAACTGCCGTGACATTCCTTAAACATGACACAAACTGACCAAAACAATAACACAACCGCTAGCTGTTAGCTACTAGCTCATTGTGCTGCATAAAGCAGTTGTTGCATGGTGATTTTACACAAGTGTAACAGTTAAATTGGCCTGTTTGTTTTAGAAGCAAGCTTCCAGTAGCTGGTCAACTAAATAAAGTGAAGCTTTCAAGCAGAGTATAGAGTTAACTTAACAAAATGTACCATCCTCCATTGTGGATCAACACCAGATCAGGGGACTCTCCCTCCCATTGCTCGCCAGCTTAGATGGCTTCCATTTGGTCGAACCACTTCCAATTTTCCTTGATGGTTCTGTAGTCAACTTTAAGTTTTTTTACCTTTACCCTACACTGTTGATAGGGCCGGTGGTGCGGCCAACAGCTGAGACACTTCCTGAGAGACTTTATCTTTTCACTCATTGCTAACGAGTGGACCGTCTGTACCTCGTTTATTGACCACAGCGTGGTTTTGAGCACAGCCATTTGTTTTTTCACAATTCGAAAGTTCCGTGAACAAAAGATACTGTTATCGTTGTTGCTAACTTTAAAACTAGCGAGTTGATGTCACGTGTCGGAAATCCAGTGACGCAGGTAGTGACGATTCTCTCTGACCAATCAGTGATCTGCAGGATTTTGACATCACATTTAGTATCGGCTCAGCTCATTTGGAACCTCGACAGAGGTGCACTAAAAAAGTATCAGGTACCAGGTACTATCCACAGTGGAAACCCCCCCAAAAAACGAGCAGAATCGAGTTGATTCGAGTTGTACCATGCAGTGGAAAAGCTCCATATGTTGAAGAGGGAAAAGTCTAATAACTAGTTTCAAGTTACTTTTTATCAAAATGAAGAATAAATCCAATGGAAAATGAATACGAAATACACACAGTTTATGATATCATAGTATAGTATAAACCTGTTTAAATTTATTTTCCAAAAATATCCGGACCCCTGTGTGCAGAACCGTAGCTAGTAGTGTGAAAGGTGGTAACAATTCTAGGGGCCCAAAGGTCCAGGGGGGCCCACAACAATTCAAAACTGTATTATTTTAATAGCTATGAGGCTCAGAGCAATATACTGTATATTCACGGAGCCCAGAATTCCTTGCCAGCTCCCTGCGTGTGTGTACACACATACATACTGACATACACGCGCAAACATGCACAAATGGCACAATGCAAGGTGTCACACGGATCTGAGAGAGAATAAAGCTCTACTTCCTCTCTCAGTGTGAAGAACAAAGCCACTCTTCCTCTCCGATGTGGACTGAATGCACCGCTATTTATAAACAATAACATGTCTCCCTGCTGCTGCTCCTCCTGAGGAGGACAGGATTGTTTAACACATTGTTTCAGGGAGCTGAACATCTGTCTGCGCAAGACGCAGGACGCCACAGCACAGCGTGAAGCAGTGGCCCTCACTGCCAGACAGTCTGCAGGGATACAACTGCAAAATGAGTCGATTACATGTGATCAGCTTCAGCCAATGAGACCTTCTACCCTGCTTCTTTAAACACATTGACATAACCGTAGATCATAGGTTCTCAACAGGGTGTTTGTATTTTCCAGCATTTAAGAATCTAAGTGTTATTTATTTATTCTTGAGCACGATGAGAAAAGGGGGAGCCTTAACAGTGTTTAATGTTGTTCTTCTGGAATTTAGAACCGATTCTGTTAGGCTAGGTAACTTTGTGGTGAAAAGTGGAGTTTTGCTTATGAGGACGGGTACACAACAACATGCTGTATGTCGCTTTACTCATGGAGCATCTACTACTTAGCAGTTAACATGCTAATGTATGCTATTGCAAACTAAAAGTTAGCTAACTAGCATAACCTTATTTAATGAAACTGTAATGTGACACTAAAATATTATGTAAAACTGAAGAAATTAATCGCGTTAGGGACTCATATAAAATCACTTTGGAATAAAGTAATTTAAAAATAACTTTATTCTATTATGTTGAAATTGTGTGAACAAAATACATTTTCTGGCACAGAATTAATGACCTAAACCAAGAGGAAAATATATGTACCGATGACATCATGTCAATTCAACACTTTTTTTAAAAAATTTTTTTTTTTACTTTTTTTGGTGATTTTTGGTGCTAGGAGACATCCCAAATAATTTTAGGCTGGTTAAAGAGTTTTTTCTCTGCTTGAATTGCTTCAGGACCCATATTTTATATAGTACACCATGTGGAAAACCAACACAGTGCCAAAAATGTCTTAAACATCAAGAATCAAGTTGATCAATGTGTCCATGCTGCATAAGCCCAACAATTTTCAAAATTATTAACATGGCATATGCTGAATATGAAAATTTACCAAGATGAATTTGCAGCAAAGAAATTTAGAGTTTTATTGGAACGTTGACAATATTTTTTTTTTTTTTGCCTTATGTAATGCAATAGAAACATTAAAGGATACAAATGAGCTTTGGTCATCAAAATAAGCTAAGACATAACCCCCCAAAAGCAGTGTGTCCTTTATAAACCCCCTTGTGTGGGTAGACTGCACTTCTTGGCATGGACATAAAGAGTATGAAATGAAAACATGGTGACATGGAGACCCACTTGGAGAGGCAAAAACCTCAAGCTTGGAATGAGAAGAGGCTCTGGCATGCTTTGTGGGGGGAAATACTGTTGTTTTGTGGGCCCACACCTTCAAAAGGGAGCACTATCACAACATGTGATGAGACACAAGAACAAAGACAAACGTCAGGAGAAAATAACAGCGTGGGAAACCTCGGTGAACTTGAGTTACAGAGACAAAACGAGCCACCCCCATTTCCAAGCACATACAAACACACATATGCGCACACAAACAACACACCATGGCTCTCCATCCACCCCACTCTCTCTGTCCACCAAACATGAAGAAGTTCATCCATACTGTCGAGCCGAGGATGGTAGCAATAACAACATGAAATCAGCCAAAGAGCTTCCTCTCATTCATGTATGCAGTACAGATGACAATTAGGCATGATGTGCACTGGCTGATAAGGATCCAGATGCAGGAGGTACACTTCTTGGTTCTCTTGCAGTCTCACTTAATAGGTTAATAGGTAAATATATGATGGTTACTTCAATATATAAGACATATATACATGGCCAGGCCTAAAAGGGGGGTCTAAGGGGCATTGCCCCGTAGATTTTCCTTTTGCCCCCCAGCAACGTCTGACACACCCCTGCCAGCCCGATGAGACAAATACTTTCACACCCTTATTAGTATCAGTGTTGCATATGTATGACATATATATTACATGCTGTATATTATTTAATAATCTGTGATTTAGATCACAAGCTCACACACTCTCTCACAGCTGTCTTAGTTGATTGACAGAATTACATTTAATGTATTTTTTTATTGTAGTTATGACTGATTTTTCTAAATGAATGAAGATGAGATATCTAAATACATATACAAGATATGTATTTATTTTTCAGTAGTTACTTGTAACTTAGCATTACTAATTTAGAGTTGCTATCAAATAGCATATGTCATTAGCATAAATTCTGATATTTTGTGTTGTATTTCTACTGTATGTAACATGCACTAAATACTGTAGGCCTACTGTATTTATTATGGTAGCTCACAAATAACACAGATATGAAAGTTTTTAAAATCAAGACTTTGTGTTTAAATGTATATATACTGTATCTAAAAGACGAAGTGAATACTGTATATAAGATACCACACCACATTTTATCAGTGTAATTAAATTTTTGTATTAATTAATTTATTTTGCCGTTTACTTAACCCTCCTATTGCATTTGGATAATATTTGATTTGGGAGAGGTGAATAATAATTTTTAAGTGAAATGTAATTTTAGTACAGGAACAAAACTTAAATGACATTTTTTTAATCAAATTATTATCAATTGTTACTCATGACTTTGTGCAGATAACTTTTGTACATTAACTAATTAAGTATTTATTTAAAATACTTAACTTATATTTAGTTTCTTTACCATGATTTCACACACATGTTTTCTCCCCCGATGGGACTGCATCTTGTGTACAAACACTTACACACACAGTCTCACACACACAAAACAGACATCACAGATGTAACAAACATAACAAATAAAATATATAAAAATGAACTACTGTCTAAAGGGTGTGTGGGAAGAGAAAAGTTCAAGCACATAGTCTAAATAGGGCTTTTGATGTGAGAAAAGGTCCACATTTTACTCTGCAGCCATCTGATGATGAACCGGCATCAAGCATTAACAACTGGCAGTTCATGCAAATAAACAGAATACAGTTTGTTTAAAAATGTTGAAAAGAAGTATTGATGTACATTGATGTGTACATTTGATTTTATATTGTATAGTTAGAAAAATAATATGTTTGTTTTATTGATTTTGACTTCTAAATTGTTTTGAAAACTTATTAGCTAAGAGTTAATACTGTAGGTAAATCATACAAATTACAAGTAATTCTCACATTCGATTTTTATATACATTTTACATAATGTTATGTTCAAATAAAATTTAATATAAATCTTGTATCACACTTTTTTGGCTATAGTTAAAGGAATAGTTATCTCAGAATAGAATATCTCAGCTTTGTAGGTCCACACAATGCAAGTGAATGGTGGCCACAACTTTGAAGCTCCAAAAAACACATATAGGCAGCATAAAATAATCCATAAGACTCCATTGGTTTAAACCATGTTTTCAGAAGTGATATGATAGGTGTGAGTGAGAAACAGATCAATATTATATATATAATAATATAATATTATATACAATAATATCAAGTCTAATAATATAAGTCTTTTTTTTATATACATTTTGGTTAATTTGATTAATTTGTACAAAATTTTGGTATATACATTTTAATAATAAAACACTTCTTGACATGTCACATTAACTACCTTGTATTTTGATATTAACTTAATATTATGAAGTAATTCTGATTATTTATTATAGTATACATTCATATAAATAATTATATAAAATAATCTAATAATATGCATTTTTTTACAAGCTGTTTTTTGAGTGAAATACCCATTTAAAAAAAAAAAAATTTTAGGGTACATGCTGGATCTTCATGGGGTACATTTAGACTCAGCAGCTTCCTTGTACACTGTACTCCTTTGGATGAGTTAGTATTAAATGGAGTTAGAATTGTTTCTAATTCAGAGACAAATGGAAAGAGATTCACAAATAGAAAATTGGTTCACAAATAAATGAGATTTACATGTTGGAAATTAAATGGAGTTAGAATTGTTGCTAATTCAGAGACAAATGGAAAGAGATTCACAAATAGAAAGTGATTTCACAAATAAATAGAATTAGAATTGCAAATAAAAAATGTATTTACAAATATTATTTTTACGCACAAACACAACTCTATCCAGCATTCATTTGTGAATCACTTGCTGTGCATTTGTGAATGACAGCACACATTTGTGAATTCTGAAACAATTCTTGCATTAGAGCTTTGGGCAATCTACAAATAGATGGACTCCACCCATCGTCTACTCAAACCAATCAGATAACGGCCACATTACTCAGGCAAATTGTAGCACATTATATCTTGACCCAATCACGCTTCGTTTTACTATCAGGGCAGGACCAGAGTCACAGCACTCTCATGAGCATGGAATCAAGCACATACAGATAAGCTCCAAGGCTGCAAACTTTTAAAGAAACGGACGTCATCAGAGGAATACTGTGACTTAAGGTTCATATCATTTTCTCTCAGTTATAAACATGTGTAGTGTCTTATTAACTGAAGTGGGTAGAGTAATTCACTGAAAGAAATAGAGACTCAGGCAAACATTCTGTCTAATATCTCCTTATTGTGTTGCATGGAAGATAGAAAGTCATATGGGTTTGAAACAATATGATGGTGAATGATTTTCCATTAATAATAATAATAATAATTCTGTAATACATGTTAAATGTGTATTATTTAATGGAATATAGGGGAGTTAACGTCCATTATGTCATTTAGTAACGAGATACTCACTACTTAAGTACTTTTTTAATTGGATACTTTCTTACTCTTACTCAAGTAATTATTCATGTTAGTACTTTTATTTCTACTTAAGTAATAATTTTTTTTAAGTAATTGTACTTTTACTTGAGTACAGTTTTTGGTTACTCTACCCACTTCAGTTAATAAGACACTACACATGTTTATAACTGAGAGAAAATGATATGAACCTTAAGTCACAGTATTCCTCTGATGACGTCTATTTCTTTAAAAGTTTGTGACCTTGGAGCTTATCTGTATGTGCTTGAATCCATGCTCATGAGAGTGCTGTGACTCTGGTCCCGCCCTGATAGTAAAACAAAGTGTGATTGGTTGAAGATAGAACATGCTAGGATTGCTCTGAGTAATGTGGCCATCATCTGATTGGTTTGAGTAGACGATGGGTGGAGTCCACCTATTTGTGGATTGCCTGCAGCTCTCATGCAAGAATTGTTTCAGAATTCACAAATGAATGCTAGACAGAGTTGTGTTCGTGAGTTAAATAATATATTTGTAAATATTTTTTTTTTTATTTGGAAATATAATTTTATTTATTTGTGAACTCACATTATGTTTGTGAAACTCCCAACATATATTTGTAAATCTCATTCTTTTCATTTGTGAATTCATTTCATATTTGTGAAACTCCTTAAATTTATTTGTGGATCTCATTCAATTTATTTGTGAACCAATTTTCTATTTGTGAATCTCTGTCCATTTTGCACTGAATTAGAAACAATCCTAACTCCATAGTATTAGTTTACAAGTTCACACGCTCACTCGCAGACCGCCCGTCGCCCCAACCAATTGCACCATTCATTCCAGCTCCGGAGACAGCCGTCGCCCCTGATTGGTTATCAGCGTTCAGCTAAGAAACTTTCCCACGGCTCGCGCGTGCTGACAGCCGGCCAGCCACTCCTTTCAGCTGCGCGAGATAACACAAGCGCCGGCGGAACCCGGGGGCGGAGCTCAACACTCACTGCCTGATGTTTAGTGTAGTTAAGAAGAGGGGCGGGATTAAAATGGGACGCCGGCAATTTACCTGCCACTCAAACTAGGATGTGTTCGCTAATTGGCTATCTACGTGCCCGGCCCCGCCTCTCTTGGCGAGCTCTGGCGTTGAAATGATACCGTGGGAAAGCTTGACGGTTCATACAAATGAACTTCTGGCTCGACTGAGAGACGAACGAAGAGAAATCGCACGCTCGAGGATACGCGTTTACAGATTGTCGCGAAAATGAAAAGAATTCACGATTTTAGCTCTTCAGACAGCGAACTGGATGAGAATATTGAAGTGGAGAAAGAGAGCGCAGATGAAAACACGTAAGTTATTTATTTGGTGTCTTTTTAATTTAGACTAGTCTTCGAGTAAGGATACATGAATAAGGATAAGTAGGCATGTACAATGTAATATGTGGACAGTATATTTGATCGACGCTCAATGTTAATATCGAATAATATCAGTAGTTCTGTCGACAAAATTACGTGGAATAATGCCACTGAAAACAACTGAAAAACTCTACATGTGTCCGCTTGGTGTTGTTCACGATAATAAACACTGCTTCAAAGAATACATATCTTATTTGTGATCTTTTTTTCGTCATTTAGTGGTGTGAATTCTCCTCTTGGATCAATGTCTCCATCCACAACCTCTCAAGTGCAAGCGAGGAAACGTCGCAGAGGGGTAAGAGCATTTCTGTATGTAAAACCAGAGAAACTACAAGCGAATTAAAATGCAAAATAACTCTCCTTGTTGTTCTTTTAATGATGATTTCACTCTCGCTTTCAACAGATCATTGAGAAACGCCGTAGAGACAGAATAAATAACAGCCTGTCTGAGCTGCGCAGACTGGTGCCCAGCGCCTTTGAGAAACAGGTGAGTCTCAATCACTGCACCTAAATCACATCTCACTCTTCATGTATCAGCATCATGTATATGCCATTTACCATGTATTAATATATATACATATATATTCTTGTTCTCAGGGCTCAGCCAAACTAGAAAAAGCTGAGATTTTGCAGATGACTGTGGACCATTTAAAGATGCTCCACACTGCTGGAGGTAAAGGTAAGGAGTCAAGTCAAGTCCATTTTATTTGTATATAGCACATTTCACAGCACACAGCTTTTCAAAACAGCTTTAAATAAAATTATGCAGTAACAGAAAATGATGCCGTGATGTCTTAAAGTCTTCATTGTGCGGTTTTAAATTAATAACGCAATTGAAAATCATGCCTTGAAAATTATTATCTTTAGGCCCCCAGTGAGTAAGCCGAAGGCGACTGTGGCAAGGAACACAAAACTCCATAAGATGTTGGTTAATGGAGAAAAATAACCTTGAGTGAAACCAGACTCACTGTGGGAGCCAGTTCCCCTCTTGCTAAACAGCATAAATATATAATGCTTATATTAGTTTTCCTACAAGTCTTGTTTTATGTAAGTTAACTGAGTAGATGTTGGCAAGCAATGTTTAAAACTGAAGTCAATTAGCCATTGTTTTAAAGTGAATATAAAACATTGGTTAACACTTTATATTAACTTATTAATGAGAATTAAAATAGTAATACATTATATTGATTGTCTGTCTGACTGCCTGCCTGTCTACGCTATAATGTATAATGAAAGTTCTTATAAAGTACTACCAAAAATTCTCATTTAAAATCTTGCAAAGTTTTTGCATGGATTTAACTTTGCATTACAAGATCATCTCATGTTTGGGAATCTGTTTAGAGAATTTCCAAACTGGAATTAATTAATACCGACACAACTGAAACAGGACAAACCAGACATGTAAACTTTCTTTTAATATCTCCTTGCTTATCTTGTGCAAATTCAGTTTTATTCTCAGCCACTCCCAGCATGATCCCTTGACTTCACAATAGTGCAGTCTTTTCATGAGCTATAATCATCATAAGATAACATCACTAAACAACTCTCCCTCTCTTTTACAGGTTACTTTGATGCTCATGCGCTGGCCATGGATTACCGTGGGCTGGGTTTCCGTGAGTGTCTGGCCGAGACAGCGCGTTACCTTACTATCATCGAGGGACTGGATAACACTGACCCCCTCCGTATCCGCTTGGTATCCCACCTGAACAGTTACGCATCCCAGAGAGAAGCTCACTCTGGTCTGGGTCACTTGGCGTGGGGATCTGCATTTGGAACACCTCCTGGCCATCTGGCTCACCACCTTCTCCTGCAACAGCAGCAGCACCAGCAGGGGGCGCCAATCCCACGCAGCACCAGCAGCCCTCCATCCTCAAATTCTTCATCCCCGTCCTCTTCATCTCCATCTGCATCCTCTACAGAGGCGCACGCCCCAAGCAGGCTGACTGGCACAGTGATCACCGAGGCAGGGCAGACCGGGCCACTCAGGGTGCCGCCTAGTAACTCGCTGCCCCCTGGACTCACACCACCGTCTGCATCCAAGCTTTCTCCCCCCCTCCTGACATCACTTTCTAGCCTATCAGCGTTTCCCTTTCCACTGAGCGCATTTCCTCTGCTGTCCCCGAGTTCACTGGCCCCTGCAGCTCCCTCCAGCAGCCTGGGGAAGCCCTACAGGCCTTGGAGCATGGAAATAGGGGCCTTCTGAACTCTAAAAAACATTAGATTCTGAACTCTCTGGACACACAGTCAGTTAGAAATGACTTGTAATTTTCTGTAATATCTGACTATTTGGAAGAGATGGAGATGCAAGACTTTTTCTCTATAAAAATGGAAAAGGCTAACGCAGAACTGATGTACTTGTCTTATAAAACAGTCTCATGTTGATCAGAGATGGGTTCTGAAGATGGCCAGGTTCTCGCCTATCAGTTCCAATCTAGTTCTTTTGTCCCTGAGAGGTGCAAGGTATGAGGCAGGTACCTGCTTTACCTTGCTATTGTAGTAAAGAGAGAGAGAGAGAGAAAGAGAGCAAAACAGAGAGCGAATATGTTCATTTAATTATTTTAAATATAATCAGAAGGTTTTGAAATCTCTTTGATCACATAAAATATCAATATGCATCCTATAAATAATTTTGTTTATGGCAAGATATTGTAAAATACCTTCAGACAGAGAATGATTATTTCTATTGATAATTATTTGCAAAAATATTTTTTTCAACATCCCCATGATATTGAGCAACTATGAAATCATGTTTTGTGACACTGATATTTTGCAACTTTCCCTCTGCTTATATATAAATCCTATGCAACAGAACCTGTCTCAGCTGAACTTGATGAATAAAAATGTACTTTATTTTTTATAAGAATTTAAGTAATTTTGGTCAGAGACCTGCAATGTTTGTGCCATGTTTATTTGTTTGAAATGTAACGAATTTGCTGTTGGCCTGGAGGGACCACTGTCTTACCTCCATCTGATACTTTTTCCACACGTGACAATCTCTTAGAACTGCACTAATTTAACTATAATGAAAGGCACTAGGTCAGTGAATAACAGATTTGTGTATTCAGGCACACATTCATTCATCCTTGCCCCAAATCGTTTTTCTCTTCCTATGTGAACTGTACTTGATGAGTGTTTTGGAAAACCATATAATTTTTGTATTGTAATAGGGAAATCAGAAATCTCCAGTAAGACTAGGGGAATAGATAGTAAAGGAAGAGACGGTGTGGTACTGTGCCTGTCCCTCACTAACCTGTGTGACTTCCCAGTAATAAAATTATGTGTAGCTGATATCCCTGTATTTGTGTACTCTTTTTGCATTTCCATTTGTAGCATTTTCAAAAAGACTAAATAGAGAGACTGCATCATAAACAATCACATAGACTAGTTTTCAAAAAATTTAACATTTTGGTTGTGAATTAAAATCAACACTTGATTTTTCTGACTTCATTCACTGTCAGCTAATTCAGCAAGATTTTTAAGGGTAAGTATAAAATCTGAAATCAATTAATCAGTATTCATAGATTTTGATCGTCTGGAATTGTTGGTGTGTTTGAAATTTTCCAGACAGCCCTTTCTCACAAGTGCATAGCTGATACATAAATATGTCTTTCACGAACACATGCATTAATGCATTGATGATGAATAGTTCTTTTCATGCCATAGAGATTTCTACAGGCTTGAACCCATATCAAACACTACCCAGGGGCCCTCTCTATGTACAGTATCCACCTTTTTCCTGGGGGTCTTACTGGGGAAACTGTTGTGGTTGGCACTTCCACCAAAAGCAATTCTATTGCTTCCCTAACTGGCTGCAGTCATTTTAAACCCTGTTTACAGCTGGTAATAAGACACATTTCGGATGATCCAATCGCAAATGGTCAGCGCTAAATATAGTTTATGTATGTGTTCACAAAAACACATACAGAGGTAGTCAAAAACCACATTGCATTTGATGTGGACACATATGATGCATCCTGGATGGCAGCAAAGCACCACCTCTCACCAGTCAATCATCCGCCGAACAAAATTTTAAACTTACATGTGGATTTAAACGCAAATAACTGTCTGATTGGAAAATTTGAAAAAGCGATTTCATACCCAAGGGCGAGAATTTCACGGCTCTTCCTCAGTGTGCCTGTCTGATTTGAACACACAGAGTGACAAGTACAAAGCACACTCACCTTAAGCTGAACTAATACCGGTACTCCACTAAACAACCAATAATGTTGCTCGAAATGTTGTGTTTGTGCTTGGATTAAATCTCAACTGCATCTAGGAGAAACAGCATGCTGGTTTTGTTTACGCTTTGCCATTATTACTTTTTGTGAAGTTTATTATCATTCAGTAACACTGATATAGTGATTGATGTATGTCCTCATGAAATCAGACACCCTCTGGTCGAAATCCCAACACCACAATGAAAGAATAAATGGACGAACACCGCAACAACTACTGTGATTACTTGACAGCGGAAGTAACGCCCACATTTCACGCTAAGCATCATGGGACGTAGGAAAAAAGTGGATACAGGAAGTCATTAACAGCCAAGGGATATCCTGGACAATGGCGACCTGGCTGGCCTGGACTGCACAGGGAGGAATGAGAGCGGTAAAGAGGGAGGAGTGAGCTGTACTGTGCAGCTTTGACCCAGAGCAATCACAGGCGTTCACTGAGCTCCTGGTGTGATGAACTCCCACGCTACCACCACGGGTAATAAAACTGCCAGCCGAAGCCGTAAACAGATTCAACTGTTTAGCGTCATTTAAACGTTTTTTAGAAGTTTCTTATCACCTTTGTCCCCTCGTTTTAGAGGAGTTGAACCCTCTATTTCCACTGAGATTAAGGAATTTTAATATCTTTTTTTTTTTTTTTTTATCTGAACTGCCAAAAGTTTTTTTTTTTTTTTTTACACCAAATTATAATGCAAATGCAAACTAGTCCTATTTATTTCTGAGATGACAAATGGGGCGAATTCCAATTGAAAGCGATCATCCATATGCCCTACTCTCATCGAACAGGGGCGGGGCCAGACGGGTGGCATGGGGTGGCAGCTGCCATCCTAAAAATGAGCTTTGCCACCCAACTCGGACCCCTTAACCCGTCCATGTCGCGCAGGGTCCATAACAACGTTACGCCTCTGGCAGGATGTTCAGCCTCAGTAGACAACATTCACATTATGAGGTCAAGTGAAACATTGTACTGTTTGAAATGTTTATCATTTGATATTGTACAATGTTTCACTTGCAATGTACCACTTTTTAAGAAATAGTACACAGTTAATTGTATACACTGCACAGTATGCAATATAATCTTCTAAAGGACTAATAAAACACATTTGACTTTTTTCATGCAACATGCCTTAATTGTGTATTTTGATTCAAAGTCATTTATCGCCACCTGGTGGTAATCTGTGGTGTTACACTTCAGATTCTCCAACACTTGCAAAAGTTGTTAAATTATAATTTAATTAAATGTTTATATTAATCAAGGAAACACAGTTTGTCTGAAATGAAAAGGAGCCAAAGAGAGAGAGATTCTCATCCCAAAACCTTTATTCACCACTGCTTGCTCCCAAAGTTACACGTGTTTAGGGAGTAAAGCACACAGCTGGCAGAAAAAGATGTGGATGGCCGGTGTTTGACATTTCATGCAAGAAAATTGGCAAATTCTAACGCTGTCCTCCCACATTGCTCAGGACACACACACTTACACACATCATTCTGTCGTGTCCATTTTAACCACGTATATCCCCCTTTCAAACCCAAGAGTCTAGGTTAAATCTAGGTTCCCTATGGCACACTTTGATTAGAATAAGAGAACCACTAACAGACATTTCTCAAGCAATGAGAAGGTTACCGAGTTCAAATAGTGAAATAAGAGTCAAGAGGTGGTCACATGGATTCTGTGTGGCTCAAACCACAGATTTAATAAGCTCCTCGTGAGAAACATGTCTTTTTTTTTTTTTTTTTTTAACTAAATCACACCGAGCATATTCTTAAAGTGTGTAAACTGTGACGTACACAGAACGGGGGCAGCAGGGATCGATGCGAGCCCCTGCCCCTTTCATTCACAAATCTAAAGGTGCCCTTCTTGTTGACTAGAAAAAAAGTAGACATTTTAATAATTAAATTAAAATAGTTAAATAAATCCAAATAAAAATCTCGCAATAGTCTCACAATAACAGTAGCAAATTAAGCAGAGGTGCCTGTAACAGCGCGCGAAACAGCAAATCGGAAACTCTAATCACAAGTGATTCTCTATGTCATACTCACTCCTAGGTGCAGAGCCCTTGAAGTGGGTGCTCTGAAGGGAACACTGAATTACTGTATGAATGTGCCATTCGTCTTGTGGAAGGGCCCATTCCTTTTCTCACTTTGTTGGAACAAGCTTTAAGGTGCGTCCCCTCACGCAGCAGTGCCCTTTGAGGGAGCAAAAATTGCGGAGCTGTTCATTGTGTTTCATGAAGTTACAAGTGAAACGCGACAGAACATATCTGTTTACAGCACATACACTCTAGATGTGTTTTACTGCAGGCACAATGATTTGACTGTATGTTTGACGGTTTGTGAAGAGTAAATAATCATACTTCATACATTATGGAAACGTGACGCGACAGGTATACTAAATAATATGTAACTAAACATGTTTACATACTTTGAACTCTCGTTTGATGCTACAGTAGCCTAATTTAATAAATACTTTTGAATCCAGAACTTACATTGCTTGCATTTCTTTTGTTTATTTATGAAAGTTAGCATTTTGGCTGAGTACTCACAGAATGACGCAAACACATCAACGCAGAATTAGAAATGCAAACCAACACAGGTCAGATAAAATGTCCACTCTGTGATTGTGTTGTGTTGTAAGGTCATCAACAGATTAATTCTCGACTGATAGCCTACCACATTTCCGATGTCACATGGCACACCTGCAGTTTAGACAGCTTTATTAATTATTATGGGAGCGGTCGCATCCCTTTCAGTCATAGAAATGTAATACGCCTTTTAAAGAATAGGCTACTGCCATTAATTGAAGGAGCTTTCTGATTCAGGCAAAGCCAGTTTGGTTTTTGTTTAAACTAGGAGACCAAGGTATTACCATTTTTGGACACGTGGGCTACCCATTCAAAACCATGACGATGTCAGAATGGAAGCAGCAGAGATCAAATGGTAAAGTGAGTGTGCAGAGATGAGAGAAGTGGAAAGATTGATGAGACAAGAAAAAGATTAGAGCACCATAACAAAACAAAAAAAGACACTGTGCCATTACCAGGGTAATATCATGGTACTGAATGATGTCATAGTACTCCAAGATACTTAAAAAAAAAAACTACCATGGTTTTACTATGACACATGTCAAAAAAATGGGATTATCACAGACTATGTCTGAAGAAAAAAAAAGTGTAAAATATGGTGCTTTTTGTATGGAATATAACAGAATAGGCTATTATTTGTCAAAAAGGAAAAAAATGATGTTTATAATACAAGAACAATGCTGAAATAGTCAAAAAGCAAAGAATAAGTTAAGTATATATAAGTGCTACTTTTTAAAGATAATACAATGAATAAATAAGTAAAATGTTCAAAAATCTGTGTTTTTATCCTTTCAGCCCTGTCCCTGCTGAGGTCTGTGCACGTCACTGTGTGTATGTGTGTGTGTCTGTGTGTTGTGAACATACAGTATACTACATGATTGTATGAAGAAAGAGAAGGAGTAAGAGTTGTCTTGTAAATGCTTTGCTAGTTACCTGTTAGAGTCGTTTATATTGTGTGAACCTTTGTGGCTTTACTCTCTTCACTTTGACAGACACTAACATGATCATTGGATTTAGAGAAGACATTTCTAGCCAGCAAACTAACAAACACCAAGCCTGGCACAAGATAAACTGTAGCAGATTTGATAAACAGAGAGAGAGAGTAAACGAGTACATCCACTAAAAGAGAAAGATACAGTGATAAAATTATAAAATGACACACCGCAATACTTTTTATCATCTCATATAAAACAAATAGGAAGTATTTACAAAAAAACACAACAACCACTTTCATTTGTTCGGTTTAAAATTGAGCAAAACAAAAAAAAAAATTATACTTTTGTGTTATGAACTATCAGGGGAGGATGCTGATGGCAAGGGGGGCAGGGTAGATTCCCTTTCTCTGGGCAGGGTGGGCAGGACAGGGAGTGGGGCACCAGAGACTCTACAGGGCTGCAGTGATAGGATGAGAGGAGGTCTCTCGGGGGACAGAGGGTCACAGGTAAGGGAGGAGGAGGGGTGGGGTGATAGGACGGTGGGTGTAGAGCAATGTGCTCATGCTGTCAGCTCTTTGTTTCTGCGCACCTCCTGAGCATGCTTTTCCTGAAAGAAAATAAATACATTTATACATTTTAACTTAAACATTGTAATTCACATGTTAAAGTTGATGTATTGCCAATGAAAATTAGTATTAAATGGACACCCAAAAATGAAAATTCTCTCATCATTTACTCACCCTCAGGCCATCCCAGATATGTATGACTTCATTTCTTCAGCAGAACACAAACAAAGATTTTTAGAAGAATATCTCAGCTCTGTAGGTCCATACAATGCAAGTGGATGGTGATCAGCTTGAAAAAGCACAGACAATCGTAGTAAAGGTAATCCATTCAACTCCAGTGGTTAAATGAATGTCTTCTATAGCAATATGATCACTTTGGTTGAGAAACAGATCAATATTTAAGTCCTTTTCACTATAATTGTTTACTTTCGGTCGCTCTCCAGAGCACGTTAATGAAGGGAATCAATTCATGCTCCGTCACACATGACAATAAGCATGCTGACATGTTTAAATGAGAGCAAAACCAATGGTGCTTGTGAACAGTGTTCTCTTGAAAACAAATCGAGCTGCATTTCTGTTGTACCACATCAGTTCTTGCATGACCGTGCGCTTATGTCATGCGAGAGGATGCGTGAACTGATTCCCTTCAGAGATGCGCACTGCAGAGTGACCGGAAGTGAACAATTATAATGAAAATGACTCAAATATTGATCTGTTTTGCACTGTATTGCTTTAGAAGACATTAATTTAACGACTGGAGTCGAATAGATTACTTTTACTACGATTGTCTGTGCTTATTGGAGCTTTAAAATGCTGATCACCATCCACTTGCATTATGTGGACCTAAAGAGCAGAGATATTCTTCTAAAAATCTTTGTTTGTGTTCTGCTGAAGACACATCTGGAATGGCATGAGGGTGAGTAAATGATGAGAGAATTTTCATTTTTAGGTGAACTAACCCTTTAATGCTTCACAATTCAACTAGATCCTTCCTTCCATCCATCCATTCATCACTCCATCCTTCCTTCCTTGCTTCCGTTCATTTGTCCATCCATCCTTCCTTTCCATCCATTCTTCTGTCCATCCATCCTTCCTTCCTTCCAGTCAGTCAGTTCAATCCTCCCTTCCTTCCAATGTATCCAATCCATCCTTCCTTCCTTCCTTCCTTCCTTCATCCACCCATCCATTCTTCCTTCAGTCAGTCAGTCAGTTCCTTCAGTCAGTCCATCTATACTTCCTTCCTTCCTTCATCCACCCATCCATTCTTCCTTCAGTCAGTCAGTCAGTTCCTTCCATCAATCAATCCTTCCTTCCTTCCTTCCTTCCTTCCTTCCTATCAGTCAGTCATTCAGTCAATCCATCCATCCATCAATCCATCCTTCCTTCTTTCTTTCCTTCCTTTATTCAGCACTCTCAAGCATCTCCTCTGTAGACATCCATCCATCCATCCATCCATCCATCCATCCATCCTTCCTTCCATCCTTCCAATCTATCCAATCCATTAATTCATCCATCCATCCATCTTTCCAATCAGTCAGTCATTCAGTCAATCCATCCATCCATCCATTATCCATCCTTCTTTCCTTCCTTCCTTTCTTTCTTTCATCCATCCATCCATCCATCCATCCATCCATCCATCCATCCATCCATCCATCCATCCATCCATCCATCATCCATCCTTCCTTCCTTCCTTCCTTCCTTCCTTCCTTCCTTCCTTCCTTCCATCCTTCCTTCCTTAAATTCAGTCTATTCAAAACTTCCTTATATATATATATATAACTTCTAATATATCCAATCTATCCATCCATCCATCCTTCCTTCTTTCCAGTCAGTCATTCAATCCATCCATCCATCCATCCATCCATCCATCCATCCATCCATCCATCCATCCATCCATCCATCTTTCTTTCTTTCTTTCTTTCTTTCTTTCTTTCTTTCTTTCTTTCTTTCTTTCTTTCTTCATCCATTCATCCAGCCTTCATTCCTTCCAATCCATCCATCCATTCTTCCTTCCTTCCTTCCTTCCTTCCTTCCTTCCTTCCATCTGTCCTTCCTTCCTTCCTTCCTTCAAATCTATCCAATCCATCCATCCTTCCTTCCTTCCTTCCTTCCTTCCTTCCTTCCTTCCAACTATTCTTCCTTTAGTCACTCAGTCAGTTCCTTCAGTCAGTCCGTTTGTCTGTCCGTTCAATCCATCCGCTCGTCCGTCCTTCAAATCAGTCAGTCATTAAGTTCTTTCTTTCTTTCTTTCTTTCTTTCTTTCTTTCTTTCTTTCTTTCATCCATCCATTCTTCATCCCTTCCAATCCATCCATCCTTCCTTCTGTCATTCCTTCCATCCATCCATCCTTCTTTCCTTCCTTCCATCAACCATCCATCCATCCATCCATCCATCCATCCATCCATCCATCCATCCATCCATCCTTCCTTCCTTCCTTCCAATACAGCCATCCATCCATCCATCCAACTATCCAGCCTTTCTTTCTTTCATTCATCCATCATTCCTTCCTTCTGACCATATGTCCGTCCATCCATCCATCCATCCATCCATCCTTTATTCCTTCCTTCCTTACATCCATCTGTCCTTCCCTCCTTCCAGTCAGTTCATTCAATCCTTCCTTCTCATCTATCAATCCTTCCTTCCTTCCTTCCAATTAGTCAGTCAGTCAGTCCATCCGTACTTCCTTCCTTCCTTAATAAAATCTGCTTCTGCTTGTTATTTGCTCTTATTTTCTTATGTAATGATGATGTAATGAGTAAATGAATAAATCAAGACTTCAAGCTTCTAACAAAGCAACCCTGAGAACTCTCACTTTCTCATGCAGTCTTTCCAGCATGGCTGCAATGAGGGCATCACGGTTTTCCTTGATCTGCTCCATCTTCGTGTTGAGTTTCTCCTCTGCCATCCTGCTGAAGCTGCTGTTCTCCTCCATGGCCTTTAGCATGACTTCCCGCTCGTGCTCACGCTTCTCAGACAGGGCCCTGAGCACTTCGGCCTCCTGGGACTGCAGAAGAACAGAGAGAGATGGATGACATCTGTTTATTAATTCATAAGGTATATAATCAAGAACTCCTTGCCTACAGGGAAAGAAAACTAGCCATAACTTAAAACAGATACATTTACAACAGAAAACATTAACCTTTAACATGTGCCTCATCTATAGGATGGAAGGAACCTGAATTATATATGATTTAAAGATTTATATCTGAGGTCTTCAGTATATAATATTACAAATATCAAATATAAATTCTGATACATAAATATGGGATAATGTGCATTTAGCCACATTATAACAAAAATATACTCCAACAGGGCTATTAGTACCACGCAACAAAGCCATTTATGGAAGTAAATTCATGACTAAAGTCTTTGAAGCATAAAAGCATGTCGAATTGCTCTAACTGAAAAAATAAGTGCATTGTATTAGCAATGCTTGCATTTAAAGTCCATGCATTTTGGGAGGCTGAAATTTAACATGGTTGTATTTTTAAGCATTGAATATTTCATTTGGAAACATTTCACAACTAATTTCATTATTAAAAATTCAACAACAAATATTCAGCTTTTCAACAATTCAAAAATATTCAGTTAATTTGAAAATACCCATTCTATATTGCTAAACAAAATTTGCTTCCTCAAATTCAGTGATTCAAATTTGGATGGAAATTGAACCTTCCACATCTGGAATCTGCTGAGCAGAATACCGATGCACAATCTTCATCAGATGCTAGTCATTCTCATCAGTAGGTGGTGCAATGCAACGGGTGTTGACTGCTGAAGACCAAAGCTACAGTTAGAGAGAACCGCTGTGCCCGTTTTGATAGTTTGTTTTTCAAAATTGTTCATAGGTAGAAAATAGATTGAAATTTGATTTATTGGAACTACGTATTATTTCTCTCTCATTAGGCAACCAAACTAAGGAATGCCTCTGACTCAAACCGTACTAGTCAGGGAAGGGTCTATAGTCACGAAGCCCTGTCTGTCTTTTGTGTAGTCATTGGGTAGTCAAACCTATGTATGCCAGATACATATTAGTTGGCTGTTTTAGAAATAACCTAATGATGTTCCTTGCATCTGCACTCAAAATTACATAGCCTAATTCTTAGACACACAGCCTGTTTTATTTAGCTGTCAGCTATCAAAATCTCTATCAAAAGGTGTAGAGAAGCTGTGCATATACTACCATCCATCTAACCTTCCTTCCTTTCCATCCATCCATTCATCCATCCATCCGAGCAGATGTATTTACATTGTAATGAAGTGCAGATTAGTATGTGGAATGCATTGGCTTTTAAAAATATTTATAAAAAGATTGCCAATATATTGTCCAGGTTATTACATAACTCAGATGTTTGAAGAGCTGATTTCTGTGTAGGTAGGCATTACGTAAAAAGTAGTAGGGTGAACAGTCATGAATTGGAAACTTTTATGTCTCGTTTCATCTATTTGTCCATGGCTGGGTTTCCAGAGGCACAAAGTAGAATGTTAGTATTACTAAAGTAGTACTTAATCTCTATGGCATGTTTCCCAAAAAGCATCAAAGTAGTTAAGTAAAAACTTCGTAAATTAACGAGGGCTTTGAACCGATCTAAAGCCATAAGTGCTACTTAAATGTATCTTTCTCGCATTTTCACAGTTTATCAGAGAATAATGTTTAATACATGTATTGATATATTTGGATCATTGGATTGCTTACAGAACATCTGCCAAACTCAGGACATGATCTGTAAACCTCGATTGGACATGATTTCTTCTGGTAATCCATAGAGTCTGAATACTTGGTGAAATAGAGCATTAGCAGTTTCCATAGCCATGGGTAAACCCTTGAGAGGGACAAGTCTACATGACTTTGAGAATCAGTAAATCATTTCCAGTATGGTGGTGGCATTTCGGTGACAAAATTGATGGACAGGTGGGACCATGGTCTTTGGGGTATTGGCAGTGGTTGGAGTAATCCTGTGGGCAGTTCCCTGGGGTCTTAGACTGTGCACACACAGAGTTACATATATGACAAAAGACTGGAAAACAGATACTCCTCGGGCTTTCAATGCTGGTGGTAAGACAAGGCATGGAGCACAATGTTCATAACAGAAACTTGGCCATTTTGTGAGCTCACACTGGTTCCAGGATATAGAAGGATTGTGAATGACCAGCCAAGGATGACCCAGGATAAAAGCATGATTGGGTGAGTTTATGACATACAGGCATACATGTTCTCCATATGAAATAGTCCAATCTTGATGTGGCAGGGAGGACAGCAGGGCCAGATCATGATGCTGCACACCCGGCCCTTAATCAGTCTAATCAAGCCCATGAGGGGATAAAGGTGACCGGAGGCAGCAGTTCCAGAGAGAGAGAGTTACGGGCAGCTGAAGAAATGTGTGAAGATCAGTTTTCAGGAGAGTGCTCCCTCTGGTGGTTGGTAGGATGTGAAACAGATGTTACACTGTGAAAGGTCTGTAGCCATTTCTAGGCAAACCCTTAGCACTGACTAAATTAAATTATTTTTCAGAAGTACATAAACTTAAATATAGAGAGTGCAAAATAATCAATACCATATCCATACCACATTTTGAAATAATAATGACACTTACTATTACTTACTATTAATATTCATGTTAAGATAAATTCTAGTCATTTCTGAAACTCCAACACACCAAAAAATATGCATTTTCCAATTCCCTGCTTTTTAATAACATTTTTTATTAACATTCATTATACATCATATTCATTATGTTATTATATTAATTATACATTTTCAATGTTTTAACTACAAATATGAATTGTCTATTAGAGGAACACGTCAAATGGTGTTTCTCCATGAATCAAGTTGAATTCAGCGTTACTGTGTTAAAGTTCTTTAAGCTTGTTCCCTGTAAGTCAAACATCTAGATAAAGGACTCACATGCATGACTTGTTGGGCAAACAGAATAATTTAGCATTTTATTTGATCACCTCTCAATTTCTCCTGTTCTTGTTTTTGCGTACAGCTCATTAAATTATGTATTGAGTCTCTTGAGCACAGCTGATTGATAGGGCACGGTGCACATTGCAGAGGGAACATTACTTCTACCCAGAAGATGTATCCAAGATTTTGCGATAGTTCACCAGTAGTGATGATATATATCAGATGCAAGTTTTTTTTGTTGCAATGCTGTCAACATGTGAAATCATATCACTCACATGTTGAATGGGTTAGAATTTCTAATTGCAAGTTTTTAATTGCAGATGTGAGTGCACTGCTCATATCTGGGCCTCATTTCACAAAAGCATCGAAAGCCTAGATCATAGAATACATCTTACGATTCATCTTAGTTTTGCCTCCTGTTTCTCAAAGCCATCATAACTTAATTAGTACTTGAAAATGCTCATAGATTTACGAGTGCTCTGGAGTAATCCTACAGAACTAAGAGCATCTTAATAGACAAATGCTGGGTTTCCAGATAACGTTGCAACTTTAGCTTTAACGATTCTTTTAACTGATGTCGCTCGTTATTTTACGCTAGAGTAACACCTGTTTCCTAAACCAGCAGGTAGAGAGCTTGCTATGATGTTGGCCAGTTTGTCCAAGTGTTTGTCTTCTAAAAATGAAATGGTGGAAATACTGACAAACATGGACATTGTTTGTAACCTTGTCAAGGCGCCAAAATGTATTACCTAACTATTACAGAATTGAATTAAATAAATTAGGCATCATTATGCATCATGCCATTTGTTACCTCCTTGTAAAAAGACTATAGGCGAGCCGATTTGAACCAGCCATTGGAGGAAGGAAGAAGAGGTGGAGGAAGAGAGAGGGAACCTCTGTAATCTCTCTAATCTCCTCTGTTACCCACTTTAAAATTATTTACTAAGGCATATTTATCTAAGTTTTAATCTGCATGGTCACATTACTCACGTCTTCTTAAATAATCAGTTGAATAAGAACATTTAAACTTTCTATTTCCATTACAATTATGCTTATCAAAGAAGGCTAATATAATGTTATACTGTATTAAATGTCTTGTAAATATAAACCTATAGTTTACAATGGCTTTCCAATTATCAAAATATATTAATACAATTTATTAAATGTCCCATTATCTTTGATAAACTGTGAAAGATTCCAGAAAGATATAGATAGATAAATTGCACTTAATGGACTTGAAAGGGGTTAAAGAGCGTTATTTTACAAACGTTTTTACAAACTACTTAAATAACAATGCTTTTGGGAAACACACCTTAGAGATTAAGTACTACTTAAGTGCTTCTAATGTACTACTTACTGCTTTGGGAAACCCAGCCAAGGTTGTTTTTAATAATAATAATAATGCATAAAATATACATATAAATGGATGAATAGATTAAATAAAATCAGAGAGCAGAAAAATTTTAATTCTTTCAGACACCCAAGTGCGCTCTCGCCCATACCACGCATAGTGCAGCTCCACATTTCTGTCACCGTTATCACCTCTAGCAGTACAGAGCAGACCTCTTGATTGGTGAATGTCCCTAAAGCGCATGTTTCACATGCCTCCTTGTTTGGTGCTCTGCAATAACAACTTAAGTTATAATCAATTAATGTCATTGGCGGGATTATACGGCCTACTGTGTTCATTGATCCTGGAAGCTTTCATCTCAACCCACAGAGCAATTTGTGAACACTAAACACTACAAATGCACATAAATGCACACCTGATGAATGAAGCATTGCTTGTGTAAAAGAAATACACAATCGTTCTGAACAAAACTATTGCAAAACAAAATGTATTTGTTGTTAATTAGGATGAATATATCTTTAAACATTTCCAGGGAGGTAAATTACAAATGTTTTGCACAAATTTGATGGGGGCCTAGGTAGCTCAGCAATTATTGACGCTGACTACCACATCTGGAGTCACAAGTTTCAATCCAGGGTGTGCTGAGTGACTCCTGCCAGGTCTCCTAAGCAAACAATGAGGAGGGTAACCTCCTTGTGGTCACGATTAGTGTTTATCGCTCTCAATAGGGCGTGTGGTAAGTTGTGCGTGGATCATAGAGAATATCATGAGCCTCCACATGCTATGAGTCTCTGTGGCGTCATGCTCAGTGAGCCACGTGACAAGATGCGCGGGCTGACTATCTCAGAAGTGGAAGCAACTTGTTCTGCTCAGCAGATAATTGATAAAGTTTTGTCTCTATCGAAGTACTTAATATCCAACACACAAACAACAGCCACATATGAGCAGTAATAGGCTGACCTTATCCTCTTTTACCCGAGCCTGTCCTTTTTTTCTGACTTCTGGCCTATTGTCTATCATAATCAATGTTCTCGTGTACCCAAGAAGTAAAAATATTTTATCTTTTTCTGAGCCTCTGCAGCAGTCATTGAAAGGCTTATTGTTCACAGACAATCAACAACAATTTACTGAACTTATATCAGATTGCTGAAAGCATGGAAGAAAAGATAATGCATAATACATACATACATACATACATATACACACACACACACACACACACACACGCACATACATACACATATGCTGTACATACATACAAGAGACATAAAAAAGACTAAACTGTGTATTGCACATGATTATTGCTCAATGGGGTAATTTTAACTGTTCGGTAGATGGATAGCCTGAGGGAAAAACTGTCCCTGTGCCTGATGGTTCTGGTGCTCAGAGCTCTGAAGCCAGAAGGCAGTGGGCTGGGTGAGTGGGGTTCAGAGTGATTTTTCCAGCCTTTTTCCTCACTCTGGTAGTGTTTAGTTCTTGAAGTGAGGGTAGGGGGCAACCAATAATCCTCTCAGCAGACCGAACTGTCCTTTGAGTCAATGTGTGTCTCCCACTTCACGTTCTGTGAGATGGTAGTGCCCATGAACCTGAATGACTCCACTGCTGCCACAGTGCTGTTTAGAATGGTGAGGGGGGTCAGAGTTGGGGTGTTCCTCCTAAAGTCCACAATCATCTCCACCATTTTGTGCATGTTCAGACTGCACCAGACAGCCAGCTGTTTTACCTCCCTTCTGTATGCAGACTCATCATCTCTGATGAGGCCGATGACCGTGGCGTCATCTGCAAACTTCAGGAACTTGACAGAGAGGTCCTTGGTGGTGCAGTTATTTGTGTACAGGGAGAAGAGTAGTGGGGAGAGCACAAATCCCTGGGGGGCACCAGTGCTGATTGTACAGGTGCTGGAAGTGAATTTCCACAAGCTGTTGCCTGTCTATCAGAAAGCTGGTAATCCAGCTGGTTTCTTTGGGACTGGAGTGATGATTGAGCATTTGAAGCAGCATGGGACTTCACACTGCTCCAAAGATCTATTGAAGATCTGTGTGAAAATGGGGGCCAGCTGGTTAGCAAAGGATGACACACAGGTGAAACAACATCTGGGCCTGAAGCTTTCCTAGTCTTTTGTTTCCAAAAGACATGACACACCTCTTCTTCACAGATCTTAAGTGCAGGTTGAGAATCAGGAGGGGGGAGGTGTTGGCGTTTGTGTGAAGTGAAGGTCAGAGTGGGGTGTGAGATTGGGCCTTTCAGATCTAGAGTAGAACACATTCAGGTCATCAACCTGTTGTTGGTCCACCACAGGGTTGGGTGTAGTCCTGTAATTTGTAAGTTGTTTTATGCCACTCCACACTGATGCAGGGTCGTTAGCTGAAAACTTGTTTTTTAGCTTCTCAGAGTATCTTCTTTAGGTACTCTGATTTCCTTATTCAGTGTGTTCCTGGCCTGACTGTACAATACTTTATCCCCACCTCTGTAAGCATCCTTTTTGGCCTGACAAAGCTGCCTGAGTTCTGCTGTAAACCATGGTTTGTCATTGTTGAACGTTAAAGAAGTCCTAGCAAGAATGCATATATCCTAACAGAAACTGATATATGATGTAACAGTATCTGTGAGCTCATCCAGGTCGGTGGCTGCAGCCTCAAAAACACTCCAATCAGTGCAGTCAAAGCAGGCTTGTAGTTCCAGCTCTGCTTCATTTGTCCGTCTCATTACAGTCTTTACTACAGGCTTGATTTTAATATCTGTTTTAGGTTGGAATAAGATGAACCAGACAGTGATCAGAGAGTCCCAAAGCTGCTCTAGGGACAGAGAGATATGCATCCATTATTGTTGTGTAGCAGTGATCCAGTATATTTCTGTCTCTGGTTGGGCATGTAATGTGCTGTTTGTATTTGGGCAGTTCACGTGTGAGATTTGCTTTGTTAAAATCCCCGGATATTGTTGTTCCGTGCCTGTGATCTGATCAGCCAGCTGTTGCAGCACGGCACTCACACATGCGTGTGACGCGATATACACACTCACCAGAATAAACGAGGAAAACTCCCATGGCGCATAGAATGGCTTACAGTTAATAAAGAGTACTTCCAAATTAGGACAGCACATCTTCTTTAACGTTGTTACATCTGTACACCAACTTTCATTGATGTAAAAGCAGGTTCCACCACCTCTCATTTTCCCCATTAAATCCACAATGTGATCTGCTCTGAACAGCTGAAAGCCCGGCAGATGAAATACGCTGTCCGGAATGGCTTCACTTAGCCAGGTTTCTGTGAAACACAAGGCAGCAGAGTTTGCAAAGTCCTTGTTTGTACGGGTGAGGAGATGTAGTTCGTCCATTTTGTTAGGAAGAGAGTGGAGATTCGCTAGATGAATACTTGGCAGCACAGCTGCACCTCCAACTAAAATGGCCAGCAAAGCATCCGAATATTTTCAATTAAAAATGGCGAAGTTCGCCAAATGGTGAATAGACTGCACCCTTGAAAATTAATGTTGGTTGGTACAACATTTCAATCATAATACAGTTGTAAAATATTGCATGTTTAGTTAGATACGTAGCCTAAATATTAAATGACACACACACCTGAATTGCTAGCTTATGAGCGGCACTGGAATAATACACAAGGCTCATATTTAGAGTCTTAAACTTGAGTACCAATTCATGCACAAAGTAAAGCCTATTGTTTATTGATTTAGGCCTTATTTATTTTTCATTCTTTCGTTTATTATTTTTATTGTAATATATTATTATATTTTATTTAATTTTTCTCTTGATTCTGCTCATTTCTTTTAAAATTGAAAAAACAAATCTAAAAACATACACAGTGGTTCTCTCTACCTGTAGCTTTGGTCTTCAGCAGTCAACACCCGTTGTATATCACCATCTACTGGTGAGAACAAATAGCACCTGGTTGAGATTGTGCATCGGTATTCTGCTGCTTTTCCAGCAGTTCCTGGACATGGAAGGTTAAATTTCCAATTAAATTTGAACCACTGAATTTGAGGAAGCAAATTTTGTTTAGCAAAATAGAACGGGCTGAATTGTACCAGTTGAAACAAATTTGATGGTATTTTCAAATGAAATCAATATTTTAGAAATGAACTTTGGAAGGTGAATATTTACTCTTGAATTTTTAATAATGAAATTAGTTGTGAAATGTTTCCAAATTTAATATTCAATGCTTAAAAATACAACCATGTTAAATTTCAGCCTCCCAAAATGCATGGACTGTAAATTCAACACATTTAAATGCAAGCACTGATAATACAATGCATTTATTATTTTGATTAGAGCAATTCAACATGCTTTTATGCTTCAAAGACTTTAGTCATGAATTTACCTCCATAGCCAAGTCACCACCCTAAAGCGGTTTATTTTGCGATAATGAGTGGCTTAATGTACATTTATTTATTTCATGGCTACTTAAATAGTTAAAAGATGGATATGAAATTTTGATTTGAGTGGGAATTATTCTACAGTATGTGACAAGAAAGAGACTTGCACAGATATGTAGGAAATGCTGCATTGGACAACAGTCAATTATACAGTTTAGCAGTAATTTTTCATAGATTCAATAGAATCAAATATTCCAGAGAGCTGTGTTACAAAATAGCACATGTATATACAATTTGTTTCTATGAACTCTAGGTCACTTACTCTCCTCCTGTCCTCTGCTGCCTTCAGCTTCTTCTGGATGTCCTCCAGAGACACATCCCTCTTCTTGGGAGGAGAAGTGATGCTGTAGCCTCTGTCAGTCGTGGGCGAGGGTGGCTTAAGGATGACCTCAAAGGCCTGGCCAGAAGCACGTTTATTAATGGGTTTAACCTCCATGTCTGAGCATGCAAGACACAAAGTGAGATGGATAGCCAATATTTAGAGACTGCAGTATGCCAGGCAACAAAGATTCATCTGCACACTGGTGAGTTTTGAACATCCGAATGCAAGAAGTCAAATGGACAAACTGGCTTCTGCTCATGAAATGAGCTCGTATAACTTTGTTATACAGACATCCAGAGCATTTATCATGCATTTATTGATCCATCTTAGCTGTGAAAATGTCTAACAAATTTATCATATTGCTTAACAGTACATAGGCCATATAAAGGCCAATAAAGAGTTATATTATGAAATTAAATAAAGATGAGAACATTAAAGGAATAGTTCGCCAATTTTTTTTAAAACTCTCATGTTGTTCCCAACCCATATGTCTTCTTTCATACTTTGAACACACAAGGAGATGTTAGACAAAATGTTAGCCTCAGTCACCACTCACTATCATTGTGTGGAAACACATGCAATGGAAGTGAATGGTGACTGAGACAAACATGCTGCCTAACATCTCCCTGTGTGTTCCATGGAAGAAAATAAGTCAGGTGAGTAAATTATTATAGAATTTTCATTTACGGTGAACTGTCCCTTTAAACCAAAGAGCATTATTGTAAATTCTTCTGCACAACTTCTCATTACTGATATAATATTTTCATTTCCTACCTTTAAACTCTCCCATCAGATTGCTGCGTGCCTCTGGGTAGAGACAGGAGCAGATGAGGGAGACAAGGGACAGCTCCTTCATCTTCTCTTTGTATGCTGTGGGGGATACATAATATAAATATACTATTCGAGATTGCATCTCTAATGTTGCAGAAAATAACCCAAAACTTCTAGAGCCTGAGGACTGATATAAAATATCAAATTGTATTTAAAAATATAGAAATATTAATAAAAATATTCAAAATATTATAGAAATATTATAAACATATATATATATGTTTATTCAAATGTTTTTCCTAAATGTAGTTAATTTGTTCAAAATCTTTTTAATTATTAAAAACTTTTAAAGACTTTTATTTCATTTTGGGGTGATTTGCAGGGTAAAATCATTCATTAAACAAACGTAAATCTCTTTCTCAGACAATTAATGGCATAATGAATCTTGAACATGGCAAAGGGTTTAAAGAAATTAAATAAACACTAGTTTAGCATAATGTAATCATGTTTGTCAATATTATTTATTATACAGTGCTTCTGAAAAAAAAATATTAGGGGGGTCCCTGGGTTGGAACATGTTTACAAGGAAAAATGTCTTTTCTTCTGTGCTTTCTAAGGACAAACCAGCATCCGTGTCCTCACATGCTCTGGTTTCCTAAAATACAATGTTCACCACAAGATCCCCCCCATTCCCCACTATTTTAACCATCATCTATGTGTTACATTATTTATTGAAATCCATTTTACCCAGACTACACTACTGAGGGTGTGCGTGGGTAGTGAGTTGGCAAGATCAAAGCAGACTCAAGACGAGACAGACAAGATGGCTGTTCAAACTGGAACTAATTCACATCCCAAAATTACATTTTTGCCTTGTTTTACACTTAAATATCTAAACATCCTGAAAACAAGATGAATTTACTTGAAAAGCAAAACTTATTATTTAAGAATAGATCTTGAATTAAATATTTTTCTCAACCCATTGGCAAATTGCGCCTTTGTTTTAAGCAACTTTTATGTTAGACTACGCTTAAAACATAACAAAGATGGAAACACTTTACAATAAGGGTGTATTCTTTAGCATTAGTTAATTGTTATGTATCACTAACAATGAACATAGTTTTTAACAGCATTTATGAATCTATGTAAATGTTAATTTATAACCAACCTACTTTCTTCCGCCAAGAGGGTGCCTGGAAAAATCTGATAAACTCCTCCTCACTCACTAGCAAGCTTTCCTCACAAATAGAGGATGGCAAAAACTAGAGAATGAGGAATGAGAATCACTGTGTTCACTCCCACTAGGATTAAAAGCCCTCAAGCATGCTGCTTGTAATTTTGGGGGCTTAAATTACAGAAATGAAAAGTAACGAATTACAACTACTCTTGTTACAGTACTTGAGAAAAGGTTTCAAATTTTCTACTTTTTTAAGTATAAATAAATAATAGTACTTTTACTCGAGTTGATTAAAAATTAAGTATTCAACTTCGCTACAGTTATTTTTCACTACAATTACGAAGTACAAAAAAATACATAATATTTCTGAAGAAATCAATCTGTTTATAAACTAAAACATGTTGTGTGCGGAGCGACGCATAAACTGGCGCCGGTGTCCTCTCTAGCTTCTCCAAGACTTCTCTAAGACTACTATTCACAGACGGGCTCTCCGCTTCTATCAATCCGCATTTGGTATTGTGCTCCCACTTTAAATTCCACAACCTTTCGCCCCTCTTATTCAAAATAAAGTGTCCCACCAGGTAACACTCTCACTCACGGTAATGTACTGTATTTCCCTGACCTGTGCTGCTGTTTATCTTTCTGAAAAGCCTCACCCGCTAGAGGCCAAATGTGCACAAGTGATGGATGTTATATAAAGAAGGTATGAGAAATCACAAAACATAATGTATCCAAATGCTGCAATTTACATAATAACATCTCAATATGTTAAATAACCGTAATGTAAATTAAGACTTTATTCTTACAACTGTATTACAATAATACATATACAGAACAACCACTTTTAGTGTTTGAATCAATCAAATCTCTCACTAAACACTGTGTGAAATGTTTATTTTTGCATTATTTTTTTCAGTTGACATGGAGTTGGTAACAGGTTGCTTAATAATCTTATTCCATATCTGGATAATTGCTGCAATATCACAGAGGATACATTTCCTTGATATAGCATTATAGCCAAAATACTTGGACATGTGAATGAGAATAAACCTGAAATAGGATTGTGTTTCAGTCACAATGCACATTATGTAGTTTAGAGATGATTTAGACACATTTAGAATGTTGCAAATAGCTATTTCTGTTTGAATAAATGTTTTATTCTTAAAATGTTCCGTTTCTCCAAGAATCATCTTGCAGCAATGCAGGTCTTTGGCATTTAGAAGCTGCTAGTTTAGGACCTGTGAGGAGTCTGTTTCTAGAGACTGTGATTTATTTGTCTTTTTGTTGTGCATCTGGGCCGTCCACTTCCCTCCCCAGTAATCCATGGATGAAATAGCCTTCATTTCCCTAAAACAATAGACTTTATGAGAAAATAGAATTTCAGAAGAAATGTGTTTCTTTTTGCCTATATTTAAAACCAAATTTTGACTTGCAAGTGTAAAGCAACTTGTAAGAACTCAATACCTCAGCAAATGAGAAAAAAAAAAAACACTGTATTGTGATTTCTGCATGGTAGTGCAACCATTTTCAATTGCTCCAATAATAAGACCATTTTCTTGAGTACCAAATAAGCACTTTAGAATGCTTAAGGAATAGGTGACACAGTATATGTTCACTTAAAATAATTATTTCAAAACGTAATAATAATTTGCAATTAATGATTTTTGATCAATTTAATGCATCATTGGTGAAAAGAAGCATCAATTTATTTCAAGAACTAAAATTCTTTTTGTTAGAAAAATGGAAGTGTATATACTATACATAATATAATTTTAATAAAGTAACTTGTAATGTAATTACTTGAGAAATTTTTTGGCAAACTAGTTATTTACTCATAATTGAGTCATAATATATCTCAGTACTTCTACTTGTACTCAAATTAATTATTTCTTCAGTAGCAGTACTTTTATTTAAAGGTGCAATATGTAACAATTTTCATGTATTTTTTGCCTTTTTTGCCAATATTTGAACGGCTTGGAACGCAACTTAAGAAATGAGCCTTCCTTTACTTCCTAGGTTGCCTATTAAAGCCTGTAGACTGATTTTCATGTGAAGTGAGTGGGTCGCTATTGCCGGGAAAATCCAAAGGATATGGCATTTATGCGCGCTCCCGAGAGCACTGCCTCAGACAGTAGCTTCTCTTCCGCTATTCAACAACGACAACAAACTGCAACACTAGGTAACGCACAACACCAACTCCTAAACAAACTCAGAGTAAGCCAAAAAAAAAACAAAAAACATTTATCTACTGATGAAGCTGATATCTGGCTAAGCGTGAACGTGATCGTGGTTGAGCAAAAACTAGAGTGAAAATCGGCAGGGCATTTGATTCCTGGAGGAAACTTGTTCGGTTTTGGGGATCAAAATTGACCCTGATTTGGCATTCTTCTTATTGGACAGGTAAGCTTACATAACTGCCAATATGTGAAATATAGTGTCATAAGGATTGATCTGTGTCATTTTAGCCAACTTGAGCTTGCCTGATAACACTGAGGAATTGCAAGCTACCTTGCTTCATAACTTTCAAATAATTTCAACGATCTTCTCTTTATACTAAAAGTCAGGTTAATGTCAACGTTAATCTTTAATTATTCAGCAAGGTAAAATACAAAAATACATTAAATGAATGCTAGACAATGTTCAGTATAATGCATAAAGACCCATTCATTAGTGTAACATAACTTGGTTATACAGAAAATATATACATTCTGTTATTATAAAACAATAGTGCATCAATATATCAAAATGACAGTTGTGATGGAATCACATCAATACTGAATTGTTTCAACATATTTATAATATACAGTCTATTTTATAAACAGCTACTGTCATCATCCACCAAATTTTAGCTAACAGCTATTGATAAAGCTGGCTAGCTAGGTAACTCTGGCATAGGCTATCATATAAATACAGTTAATGAATCATTCAAAGAAAAGTGATTACTTCAAACAACAGTCTTGCATAGTCAGACCTATATCCACACTTTGTTTTAGCCCTGTTCCAGCACTGGGGAGTCAAATATAATATTGTAGAGCGGAGGAGGGCGGGGCTGGGCTGGAACAATGCACGCCCGGTCCCCAATCAGCCTGATGCGGGCGTGCGAGGGATAAAGGCGGCTGGTGACGACAGTTTGAGAGAGAGAGAGAGAATGACAGGCAGCTGCGCTGTGTGTTTATGTTGGTGTGTTTTTGGTTCAGTTCATATTAAAACTATTATTTATAGTGTGAAGTTGGTTCCCTTATAACCCCTTACAAATATACATTCTCAAAGTTTGTAGTAAAACAATCATAAATGGGTAATTGAAATTATGCTACCTCATCTGTCAGCATGATGTTGGTGAATCACATTCAGCCTCTTTGTAGGACACGTCATTGTTTTGGTCGATGCTCACTCGCATCTCTGTGGATTGCGTGCACGAGCGCAAGCAACAGGTAGCTGGCTGCAGTTCACTTAATGGCCACAGGTTAATAACAAGGGTTTCTGAATATTTCATACTGCACCTTTAAGAAAAAAAAATGTCACTCTTTCCACCACTGTTAATTAGTAATTACTGGAGCAAACCATTCCTGCTGGTAAAGTAAGGGGTTGGCAATGGGGGTTTAGCATGGTGATATTTGGTGTTTATATTGTTTGTTCAAAGATCTCTGCAAGCTTTTTCCTTATGCAGTCTAGTCACAGTTAGATAAGGATAATCAGCTCAGTGAAGCAGGAAAATTCAGGCCAAACTGCTGGTGAGCATGTGAAAAGGATCTCAAACAGATGACTGAATCTGTGTGCTTACACTATTCTGATCTTATTGAGAATCAGTAGGAACATACTAGAGGCTTGTAATAAGGAAAGAGAAGCCACTGTGTCACCCTCCTAGGACCACACCCTTGACTTGACTTGTAGCTATTGTGGCCAATATTGACTAATACTGATTTACTGATACTAGACAATAAACAGTATTTAAAAAATGGTTGTCCATTTTGTCACTGCAAATGGTCACAGCATTTTATCCACACATTATGCCACTGATTCTTAATATATCATACCTTAATACATACAGTGGTATTGATTGAACACAAAGTAGACGAATTGTACATAACTTAAAATCTGTAGTCGGAAACATGGACCAACGGACAACGTAAATGTCTACTCTTTGTGTGGTTTCTTTGATAATGCATCAATATCCACCCTGGAAATCAATAATGGCCTCTCCCACCTCTCTCTCTCTCTCTCTCTCTCTCACACACACACACACACACACACACACACATGCTCTGTCCACTGCAGCTGGGCAGATGTCCCCAAAGCTGAGCTTTCACTATTCAGCAGAGTCCATGATTACATCCGTTCACACTGCAACCACTTGATACAATATGTAACATTTATATTAAAATTACTTTTGGTTTTGGTCTTTCAGATACTAGTTTGTATGAAATATATTTCTCATATAGCAGTCATTAAACCCCAGAAAATCACAAATCTCACAAAGCTTTGGGTGGCCCCACCCCAGTGCTTTGCAAGTGCAACAATGCTGAATGTGTATTTAAGCACATACTGTTTTAGTTACTTATAGGCCAAAGACTAAAGGGGCTTGATTAGTCATTCTGCACTCACATATCCAGTAATCTTAGATGATAAACATGGATGGGTGGTACATGTGGAGATCAATAAGAGATTTAGGACAAAGCCCTGGAACTTAAAGTTTTCCTACAAGCAACAGGCAGCTCTCTTTTGGTATAAAGCCAATTCAGTCAGGCAGGCATTATGCTGTACCCAATTAACCAATAATTAATGAAAATGCACAATTAAAATTCTCATTAACTAAGCCAATCAACCGTGCTTTAAGATGAGTCATACCAGGTCATCAATATGACACCATAATGAGCAAGTGATTATGCATAGACTTAAGACTTAACTGACATTATATTGCACAGCAAAGCTTGATTATTATTTTGATCTGGATTGCTTTGGAGGGTAATGTTGCTGATGAATGCACCAAGGTCTTTCTGACAGGATCTTAAAGCCCTATAAATATTCTAAGTGGATTGATTATATTGACTGGCATGGTCTTTCTCATTAGCACAAGTATTCCCACAGGCCTTTGTCAGGACATTTCTTATGTGTTTTGTGAAATGAAATGAAATATCTGCAGACACTGCCCCATATAACTGCATAGCATGTCAAGATTAAATGTACATAACTGAATTTCCATAATAGATCTCTTTCAGTGAGCTGTCATTGAACTTTTCAAATGACATGACAGCTTGAACAGAGACATTCACCCAGAGTCCATCAGTGCACTATTGCCTTGCCCTGGAGGCGTCTGGAAAATACAGCCATCATGCACCTTGTGCATGTTACATGCCCCAGTTTTGCCACCGACAACTTAATTCATCATCACAACTGCATGGAGACATACTCCGCGGCGAGACAAACACAGCCCTGACATATTTCCAGTTAAAACATCAATCATTGTATACTGCGGTCTGCCTTTAATATAATGCCACAACACTAGAAACGGTGTGACCAATAGTATGCACACAAAGATCTTAAATGTCATTCTAAAATAATTAGTTTAATCATCAAGGAGATTTTTTTTAATGGTGAATTAGGTTATGCCATTTAAATAATGACATCTATGTTGGAGACTGAATTTCACAGGAATGCATTGAAGGTGTGAGAACCATGCATTTTCTTGTTATTTACCCATCATAAATAAGGTAAATCTCAGTGCAGTCAGTGTGTAATCTGTGATAAACTCACCAGCTAATGAGTCATGCCACAAATCAGTGACTTCAACCAATTAATCACCCTGTAATTTGTGATAATTGCTAATTATTAAATAATTTTGTCCATGCAACAAGCATACCCACGTGGATAAAAACGCCCTGTTTCATTAACCAACACGTCGCATTTCATTATAACAGCTTTGTTTGACAATACATACATCTACAGCTACATCTAATTTAATGTCTCAAGATGGCTTGAGAAATCCGGTATAGCGACTGTCAAAAGCTTTGAACTGTTCTGAGTTCGACATTGTCAAGCTTTATTTGATTTTCTGAAGGTTGAAACAGAGCACGAGCTTGGGTGGGGTCTTTCTGCATTATGCTGAAGATGCATGAGCCGGCAGGTGCACTGTCACCATTAAGGCACATAAAACAATTCAATATGTTTTCTAGAATGCATTCTCTATTATAACACAACTGGCTGTTGTTTTAATGAACGAAGACCACCTTTTCTGTGGGAAAAGTCACCCTGCGTGCACCTAAAATGCCATCTTTGAAAATAAAACAGCCTGGGTCTAAAATAAGGCAGCAGACATATAGTCCTGAAATATCCCAGTGAGTAGGTAAAACCCTTTTTATTTCGTTTCACAAGCATCAGCCTATGAGTCTCTTTTGTGCGATCAGAGTCTCATCTACCCCCTCGCGCGCATCTCTCAGCATCCTTTAAACTGCATCGCAGAGAAACGATCTAGGATGCAAAACGACATGAGGGTTTGTCTTACCGATTGCAGTTTTGGACATGGCTGGAGTCGTTGCGTTGGTTGGTGCTTCTCAGCTCTGTTCGGTGGCGAGGAACCTGTTCGCTCTAATAAGGCACTGAGTCAGCAGAACGGCGCACTATGGGAAAGAGTGCGCGAGAGTCCGGGGATGTGAGCGTGCGTGTGTTCAATCAGATTGGCTGCTGTTTTTCTCTTCACGCGCAAGAGAAAGGCAGTCGCGCGCTCACCGATCAGTCTAATGTACAGAAGGATGTCAACGGTGTGTAGCTCACAAGGTGACTAATTGTGTCTCCCCCCGTTTTGCAGCAGTGGTGCAGCCTGTTCATGTAGTTCTCAATGATTTATAACCATTTATGGGGGAGCATGTAGACTACATCAAGAGGCTGTGAATATTGGAAGAACCTTTGGGAATTTGCATAGCCTACAGTAGGCCTATATGGACCTTTATACAGTAGACTTATGAAGCACACATTTTCATATTCTTATTATTTTATTTTTATTTATTCTATTTACAATAGCTAAATTATGAAATCTCATGGTATGTCACATGCAGTTGAATTTCATTTTATTATACATTTTACAAGCATTTTGGGAGAATTGTGCTAATAGCATTGACGAGGCAGCTGCACTGGGACACAAAAAGTGCCCCTTCCAGCTTTAAATGGGTCCAGCGTCCCTTGAGATGAAGTGCCTGTCTTTAGTTTAAGCATTAGGCTTATTATAACGTGATGCCTTTATACCTCCTATCAAATGCATATGAACTATGATTTTCATTTGTCAAGAAGATTATTTTAGTTATAGTTGATTTATGTTTTCCACTTCTTTATACATTAAAATTACTTCATTCAGTTCAAATAACTCAGAACAAGCTAATCAATATGTAATTAATATTTATTTGGTACATTTGGGCAGTAATAATAATAATAATAATGCTGATGATAATAATAATAATGCTGATTTTATTGTCATTATTGTATGGCAGGAGGACTCATTCAATTATGGTATACAAATAAACACCAACTGTAGTTAAATTATAAAACAATGGGCCTAACTATTGGAATCAATGACATGACAAGTTTATTTGTTTTGTTTTTGTCCCAATCAATTAAGTTATTAAAAATGCATGCAAAATGAAATTCACCCCAAATCATTAGGCCTATATGATATAAGACATTTTGATATTTTAGAGATTTCTGGGCCTTAAAGTAAAAAACAAAACAAAAACAATCAAGTGTTGTAACCATCCAGAGACAGTAAATTAAAAAGGTTTAATTTACTGTATATCTGAAATTCTTGTAAAAAAGTAATTTTGGCTTAAGTAGTTTGGAATAATATATATTATTTCTTAGTTAGGAAGTTAGAGAGTAGTCAGGAATAATGTATTCTTATTATTTCTTAAAAATAGCAGTGAAACAATTAAGGTTTAAGCAACATAAAGCTAGCCATTCTGTTGTCATGTCACAAAAACATATAAAACATAGAGCACCTCTTTAGAGCATCATACTTGTGTGTTCTTTTTAAATGTTTCATTTATTTTATTATTAAATGTTTTTTATGAAAAGGCACATTTGTTCTGGTAAAATGGAGTAACCAAGAAAACTACTTGATAGTCATGACTCAGCAATTCTTTATAATTGTACATTATTTTAATTATGTTTGAAATGAATGAAAGTAAAATAATAAAGTTGTGTACACTCATGTATATTCAAGGTACAAGGAAAGTATTTTAATAAATTTTTCTTGATGGTTACATTTTTAAAGTCACACACACACACACACACACACACACACACACACACACACACACACATATATATACACATATATATATATATACACATATATATATATATATACTGGCGGCCAAAAGATTGGAATAATGTACAGATTTTGCTTTTATGGAAAGAAATTTATACTTTTATTCACCAAAGTGGAATTCAACTGATCACAATGTATAGTCAGGACATTAATAATGTGAAAAATGACTATTACAATAAAAATAAAAAAATTCAGAACTTCTTAAACTACTTCAAAGAGTTCTCATAAAAAAAGCCTTCAAGTGCAGCAATGTCAGCTTTGCAGATCCTTGGCATTCTTGCTGTCAGTTTGTCCAGATACTCAGGTGAAATTTCACCCCACACTTCCTGTAGCACTTGCCATTGATGTGGCTGTATTGTCGGGCACTTCTCACGCACCTCACAGTCTAGCTGATCACACAACAGCTCAATGGGGTTGAGATCCATAACACTCTTTTCCAATTATCTGTTGTCCAATGTCTGTGTTTCTTTGCCCACTCGAACCTTTTCTTTTTGCTTTTCTGTTTCAAAAGTGTCTTTTTCTTTGCAATTCTTCCCATAAGGCCTGCACCCCTGAGTCTTCTCTTTACTGTTGTACGTGAAACTGGTGTTGAGCGGGTAGAATTCAATGAAGCTGTCAGCTGAGGACATGTGAGGTGACTACTTCTCAAACTAGAGACTCTGATGCAATTATCCTCTTGTTAAGTTGTACATCTGGACTTCCACATCTTTTTCTGTCCTTGTCAGAGTCAGTTGTCCTTTGTCTTTGAAGACTGTAGTGTACACCTTTGTATGAAATCTTCAGTTTTTTTTGGCAATTTCAAGCATTGTATAGCCTTCATTACTCAAAACAATGATTGATGAGTTCCTATAGAAAGCTGTTTCGTTTTTGCCACTTTGGACCTAATATTGACCTTAAGACATGCCAGTCTATTGCATAACATCTATTTCAAATAGCTTTCAACTGTGTTTGATATAATGGCAAGAGATTTTCTGGTACCAAATTATCAATTTAGCATGATTACTCAAGGATAAGGTGTTGGAGTGATTGCTGCTGGAAATGGGGTCTGTTTAGATTTGATCAAAAATTACTTTTTTTCAAATAGTGATGGTGCTGTTTTGTACATCAGTCTTGTTCTGACTATACTTTGTGATCAGCTGAATGCCACTTTGGTGAATTAAAGTACCAATTTCCTTCCAAAACAGCAAAATCTGTATATTATTCCAAACTTTTGGCCGCCTATATATATTTTTTGTATATGGCATATAAATGTATACGGCACAGAGTAGTGCTTGATAAAGTATAAAAGTTAGTGCATTGAATAAATACAAAATTATGTCATGAAATAATTATTTATAATATACACATACAGTATACATCTATCTAGTCACATTCAGTCATGATTTATCACTACATGCACTTCACTACACAAGCATGCACTTCCAGTTCAGATCCCAAAATCAATTATGAAGGAAGTGCTGTCTGCAAAATGATGACTAAACACAGAGGGTTAGGAATTGCGCCACAGTTAGTGGACGATAACACATGTATCATTACTTCACATCAAAATATAATTAGCATGAACAGAGGAGACACTTGTAATATTTTATTTTAAATCATCCATTGGCCACACTGATATTTAATCAGCAAATAATCCTGAATTGACATTTTTTCATATTTAGAATACATTAAATACATTCATATTATATTTTCAGTCTGAAAGACTAAACTGAAAGAAAATGTTATTAATGCATAGATAACCAACAGTAAGATATGCCAACTCAGGGTCACTCACTAAAGATTCACGATCAAAAGGAGCACTGCATTTTTATTTTCAACCACTAAGTGGCATTATATACTTCATATTTTTTTTTTTTGGCAAAGTCCACATCATAATTTTCAATATTTCAACAGGACAAATGTTCTAGGATAAGAAGAAATGGTAATAATGTTCAGTGAATAAATATCTTTTGTTAGTGCAGCACTAATCAAAGTCACAGCTGCTATTGGCTATATGGTAGATTAACTAAACATTTAAAGGACAAAGCCAATGAACCTTTTACTCATTAATCAAAAGGGTGGCCTTAATGTATTTATAATTAGTTTTAGTCATGCTTGAATGACACTTCTGGTTCCATGTATAAAGACATCCCAGCATTTAAGTATGGTCAGTGAAATTACATTTCAAGAGAAGAAGCTGGCACTCGTAAAATACTAATAGTAATCTCATATTGTAAAAACTACTTTACTCAATTTAAGCATACGTTTTTACTGTTCTTACTAGTTTTAATTAAGATACATTTACTCTCTTAACCCTAAAGTTGGCATCAATAAAACATTTAAGGGGACTTAATTAAACAGTACTTGAAATGTCACATTTTGGAATCATAACTCAAATATATACATTCTTTAAACTTTGGCTTCAAGTACAACTAACTCAGAATTATCAAGTACCAAATTGCAGCCTTGTGGAATACCCATAAGCCCTTACACTTGAACGAGGAAACGAGGAAACTTATGTAGAAAAACAACAATTCTTTTATTTTAAAATGTATTTAGTTTTAATTCTTATGACTATTGTTGTTGTTTTGTTGTAGCTGGTTGATCGTTGAGATTTTTGTGAAGTCACAATGACAGTGATTACTGTTACCTCTGGTGAACTTGGAGCCCGTTACATTTAAGTCTTTCTTCTTTACTCAATTGAACTTTACAAAAGCTCAGATTTATGTGCACTAAGAAGTACTGAGTATATTCAGAGTGTGCTAACCAAGAACCCAGTCATAATTTCCCCCTTAATGTTAGACATGATAACTCCATTTAAATAATAAATATAAACAATGATACTTTAATCACAGATGAGTTAAGTTTACTTGTAACTTGTTAATGTTACTTAAAAAATTAGTTCAGTTTACTTGAGCCAAATAAGTATATTTACTTACTTAATTTTTTCTAAGTAAGATCAACAAATTAGCATTTACACTTCAGAGGCAAACCTATATAACTATAATGTTGACAGTTACTCATTAACTAAAGGCCCAGAGGACCATGCTGAGCAGGACTGGGGGTCCTTTATTTATCCAGCAAGAGCCAAGAAGCTATTATCTAGTATGTTCACAAACCCACAACATACAAGGACAAAATATTTGATTAGTGTGATTAATGACATCAGGCTGGGTAGATTTGTTTAACTAGTGTCCTTTGAACAGGGAATTCCTGCAAACAGATCTCTTTTAAAACCTGTTGCCTGGCTCAGCTCAGAAAAAATGTGGCTGCTTTGGATTTACTTTACACTGTAACCTTTGCGAATGCAAACACCTTATTTCTGCTAAAACAATTTAGCAGAGCAGCTGAGTGAGCAGAAGCTTTCTTTCTTTCTTTCTTTTTTCTTTCTCATATGCACTTTGTTATATTTGCTCTTAAATATTGCTTTATATTTTATTTTCTAACAATAATTTAAGTTTTACACACCTTTAATAAAGTAATATTAATATTTACACATTTCCAAATTCCATCAAATTTAAATAATCTTTAAACAATAAAAATAAAAAACTGATATTTTAAGATTTATTAGTTTAATTTTGAGTGTAGAAAAAACATTAAAGTGCTTTAGTTTCTTTATGTGAGACTGTCATGGTCACCAGAGGACAAGCATGCGATTCTGAAAAGTTATCATTTAGGAATACAAAATTATTCATACCTATCCTCCTGAGACTCAAGCGTGAAAATGTTAGATTACATCCGCTTGTCTTTCCTCTTGCGATGATACATGATGTTTTCACAGATTTCCTATCAGTGAACCTGAGTGACTGAAGTTATGTCTGCTCACTGGAATATCAAAACACCCAAAATCACTCAAAATATTGAAGGTGTGCAGTGAACATTTTTCTCCTGCTGATGTCTAACCAGCCAAGGGATCTGACAATATCAACAAGCCAACGTGCTTACATCATGCAAGAGGCAGCTTGAACTCCTCTCTAATTAAAGTGCAAAAGATAACTGGCCAGAAGCGAAAATCTTCAGTAAAAAAAAAAAGTTTTAAATATTGATCTTTTTCTTATACTCACTTATTACCACTGGAGTCATATTGATTACTTTTATGATGGCTTCATGTGCTTTTAGGAGTTTCAAAATGTTGGCACCCATTCACTTGTATGGACCAACAGAGCTGAAATACTTTCCCAAAAAATATTAATTTGTGTTCTGCTAAAGAATGACAGTTATACACATCTGGGATGGCATGAGGGTGAGTAAATGATGAGAGAATTTTCTTTTTTTGGTCAACAATTCCTTGAACCCCCAGTGGGCTGTCTGACTGCGCTGGTCTCAGAAGAGTTTGAAATGCACCTTAATTTCATCCAAACTCCATATAAAGCCTCTGAAAGCCAAAACAAATTCTCAATATGAAAATGCACAGTAAATATAAGATTTCTAAGGGAAAATTAAGCCTACAGTCTACGTCAGTATTCCTTGTGTTTAACAGCGAGCCATTTTGCGATAAATCGATCAAATTTTCAAAACTACAAACTAGAGAATCTTTTGACTCCAACGGGTTTAAATGTTAATTTAAACATAATGAGGTTTCTTACCAGATGTAATTTTGTTGGCATTTCCCCCAAAGACAAACTCTTCTGTGATCGGCACCATATTGTTATGTGACCTGTCTCTGTATGTCGAAATTTCAACCCTTTACTGACAGCCCATAATGTCCTGAACTGAGATCAGTCAGTTTAAACGAAATTGAATCATGCAGAGCAAAGACAAAACACAATGTCCACACAGAAGGACACAAGGTCCCACAAGGCTATAGATATCAATTAGTATCAACAATAAAAAAAGTTTTTAATAACTAAAGACAATAGCATTACAGACATTTTGCATTTAAATAATGTTAAATATTGTCGTCATATAATTTGAAAGCAAACATGGATGTTTTACACATGCACAAGCACCTGGAAGTGTTGTGAGATTATAAAATATCTCAAAGCACATATTCAAATAGCCCACCAAAAAACGACTACACAAGAATGTGGCAAGAACCTGTATTGGAATAAAAACTCGAGACAAGTTAAAAACAACATGTTACCATTCAGCAGAAGCACACTGGGCCCCTGGAGGTGGAGGAGGATGGCCTAATGGAGTACTCTGCTGAAGGATGTAATAAGTCTCCACCTCTAAAAAGTAATCACGACCTCCTCTTTTGCAGCTCCACATTGACTTCGTCCACGCACATGGTCCACTCTCCACTGAAAACAGGTGAGATCTTGTGTGAGGGTAAACTATACTTGATGTTTCATATTCCAACTTCATCCACTGTGTTAGCTAGTAGCTCGCAGTATGACTACTGTGTGAAACAACTAGTCCTACTACTAGCTAAAAACAGTGGATGTAGTTGGAGTTTATTGATGTTATTTGTGTGGGGAAGAACTTATTTTTGGCTTTAGGGTTAAGTAATATTAATCTTTAAACATCTGCAAGGAAATTGTGAGGTTCGTAATCTTTGTTTTGCGACCAAACCAGAACAACAACATGTCAACTTCCTCGAACGTGTAACGTACTAGACACAATAACAAACAGATAGTTGAGAAATAGACGTTTTTTATCAACCAGATAAAGCTAAACTTCTTATACAACCCGTAAATTAATATTGTTGTGCAATATTGTCGCTTGGAGGATGCTGTTTTGGCGTGCGCGAGGCGTACACTTAAACCCGCACTCGTATTTGACAGCATGTCGCGCGCTAAAACTTTTAATCTGAATTTGTTCACAGAACATTTAAAACACAAGCCAATAAAACGCGCATTATGTTAGTTAGCGAGGCATTTGTGAGCACATGTTGTGGCTCATATGTGTTCTCTCATTAAAAGGGAGAGTCATGTAGTGAACTGGAATATCATTCACCACAGGTCAAGTAGCAATAAGGAAATATGACTGTAACACATTGTGTTTTTATAACCAACAAGAAACTCATTGAAAGCAAGGTTGTAATTCAGGCCCAGTATTTTGTAAAATAGTATAACACTGAATGTGAAAACAATTATGGAATCTCTATTTACTAAATCTGTTTGTCATATTTAAATGTGCCAGTTATAATTTATATTATATAATTAATTCATTAAATGCATCCACAAAAAGCCTGTTTCCAAAAAGGTTTTGCATTTATCTTTTAGGAAAATATTCCATATGTTTCAAATGAACAGTAAGAGCAGAATATCAAAACAAGCTGAAGTCTAGTGTAGGAGGATGCCATCTTGTCAATGTAGTGGTTTTATGACTAAATGGAGGACTTTATCTCTAGTAGATTTATCTCTAAAAGCAGTTGATTCTGCAAGTTCGTCTAGATGACTCCATGCGCTCTGTGCTGGCTTTTCTCCTACACTGAGCATACATTTGTTCAGTACTGATGTTACTGCAATAGCTCCAGGCATCGCTAAATGATTGAGGTTCAACTAAATAACTTAAGTCTTTATAAGTATATTTGTACTCAAGCAATTGAGTACAAAATGTAAGCTAGTGTAATAACCATAATACCTTGCGCTTGAATTATTTATGTTTCCTTGGTCAAAGGGAACATATGGGAGCAATTAATTGTTATAAAGAATTCATAGAGGGTTTTATCTCTTTTGAAGTATTATTTATGTTGTTTTGTTGCAAATAGTTGTTTTGTGTGATGTCTCCATTAGGGTGATCTGTGTCCCCTTTGGTCAAGTTGGACACTGTTAAAGGAGTGTTCTGGGTTCAATACAAGTTCAGCTCAATCGACAGCATTTGTGGCTTATTGTTGATTACTAAAAAAAAAAAGACATTTTGACCCGTTCTTCCTTTTCTTTATAAAAAGAAAAAAATCGAGGTTACGGTGAGACACTTACTATGGAGTGAATGGGGCCAATTTTTGGAAGGATTTATGGCAGAAATGTGAAGCTTAAAAGTTTACAAAAGCACGCATTAAATCTCATGTTAAAACTTGTGTATTATTTGAGCTGTAAAGTTGTTTAAATCATCATTTTTACTGTCATTTTAGAGTTTGTTGACATTACATCGTCATGACATTACATCGTAACAAAGTTATGGCTATATCTTTACACAGAAGCGGTTAGTAAGCGATGTTTACATGCATATTGTTTCTCTTGTGGCTAAACGTTTGAACAAGTATTTTAACATTCAATAATTGGCCTCCATTCACTTCCATTGTAAGTGCCTCACCTTGATTTGTGCTTTTTTCTTTTCTTTTTTTTTTTTTAAGAGGCAAGTCGAAATACATTTTTGTGGTAATCAACATTATGCCAAATGCTGTTGATTGAGATTAACTTGTACTGAACCTGGAACATTCCATGTAATGTCCACAAAACCTAAAATCCTAAAATGATTGTAAAAAATTATGATTTAATCAACTTTACGTCTCAAATAATACATGAGTTTTAACAGAAGAACTAATGCAAGTGCTATTATAAAATTACAAGCTTCACATTTCTGCTTTTAAACCCTTCAAAAATTGGCCCCATTCACTTCCATTGTAAGTGCCTCAATGTACCCAGATTTTTGCCAGTTTTTTTGAGGGACATGTCAAATAATCAACAAGGTAATCAACATTATGCCACAAATGTTGTCGATTGAGCTTAACTTGTATTAATCCCGGAACATTGTATATACTGTATGATTGACCTAGAATCAGTTTTAATCTTCTTTATTTGAGCTTCAGTCAAAATTGTTGAATTGAAACAACAAATTGAAATAGCAAATCTGAGTTAAGTCTACTTGCATTTAGTTACCTCAACAGGACCTTTGCACTTTTTAAACATTGCCTTACTAAAGATAGCATCACTGCATCTATTTGTTAAATACTTGACATGTATTGCTTGCTAAATAATATAGGCATATGTTCATGTACTGTAAAGCTAAATGAGAATGGGCTTCCCCTGTTGATTTTGGTTTCTCTCAGTCCCCTTCACTAACTAAACAGCTTATGTTTTTTTGTTTTCTCCTTTCCATAATCGCCATTGGCTTGCTCACTGGGGGCTTAAAGACATTAAGGCATTACAGTATGATTTCCTGTAAAGCTGCTTTGATTCTATGTGTATTGTGAAAAGCGCTACAAAAAATATAAATGACTTAATTTTGACTAGTTTGGGTACACTGTATTTTGTGTATGTATTATGTTATGTTTCTACAGGACTACAGGTACCTTCATAATCTAAGGAATAAAATTCTAGCCATCTGTGAAAGGCTAATTTTTACAGTGACATCTGCAAATAGGAACTAACGTCTGTTTTTGCTTGATTCTGCATTGACGGCACTTGGTGTCACTGCAACAAACAAAAATATGACTTTTGATGTATTGTATTGTGCTTAACCTGGAACATGCTATTTACTGTATTGCTTTTTAGATTTGTAGCAGGGGGGGAAATGAAGATGAGATTTCGATAAAACTCCAGGCTTGAGGTGAACAGACCTCGACATACTCCTCATATCTGCACTACTTCTCCCTGGATCCCTGCCTTCTGAGTTCCTCTCACCTGTACCCTACCCAAGATCATCATGGGGGACTCTGGCTCCACCAGCTCCATGCGTCTGAAGCAGGAGATCTCCCTGCTGCATGGCGTGTGCCTCATCGTGGGGAACATGATTGGCTCGGGCATCTTTGTGTCCCCCATCGGTGTTCTACAGTACACAGGATCTTATGGTCTGTCGCTTGTGGTTTGGGTTATTGGAGGGATCTTCTCTGTGTTTGGTGCCTTGTGCTACGCTGAGTTGGGCACCACCATCCGCAAGTCAGGAGCCAGTTATGCCTACATCCTGGAGTCCTTTGGTGGCTTCCTGGCCTTTATTCGTCTGTGGACATCCCTTATGATCGTGGAACCAGCCTGCCAGGCGGTCATCGCACTCACTTTTTCTAATTACTTAGTAAAACCCTTTTTCCCAACCTGCCCAGCACCAAATGAAGCAGTACGGCTCATTGCAGCTCTCATTATAGGTGAGTGCTCTTCCACTTTTGAATTGAAAGATTGTTTTGATAAAGACACATGTAACAGGATCAGCATATTAAACAGTGTACAAAGTGCCATAACAAAGGCCAGATTTATAAGGAAATCTCTTCCGTTTACTGTACACACAGCACAGAGTTTATGAAATGATTCTGTAGAGGGCACTTGATGTCAAAAATGTTTGCAAGTTTTATGCCATCCAAAAATATTATAGCACCAATTTTTGCTGCTGCCGAGAAGTACTATATTTGCATATTGCTAATGGAAGAGACTACATTCAGGCAACTTCTAAATCATGTGACTGGCAGACACTTTATTCCTATTTGTTTGTTTAATTTTCACTTCACTTATTGTTCTATTATTTCAATGAACAATTTTTTTGTGGCTCACTCAAAATCAGAATATAGTTAATTTACTGTATATGCAGAATATTTCCGAATGCTTGGAACTATTGTTTTCCTTATTTCACAATTTTCACATTAACGATAGTGTGACATTTAAAACTATTTTAAACAGCATTTTCCTAATGCTGATGTAATTGTTGTTTAGTTTATATGGCATCATATTACTGTAATTTTGTAATGTCTGTTGAATGCTTGATTCTGATTGGTTCACGGACATTCTAATGTGTGCAATTATTTTTACAGTAGACGCATGTCTATGAAGTAGTTCCAGGTCTTGACTGCATAACGGTTACATATCACTTTGCCAAATTATTTCAGTTGTTTCAAAGAACCCTACAGGCTACCACAGCAAAATAACAAATTCAAACAAAAACATCATACATGTCATAAAAAACAATATCCTACATATTTAAATTTTGGTTAAAAAGAGCCCTCACGCTCCCTCGTCACACCCGCACTTATACACGCTTACACACTCAGTGTTGCCAACTTAGTGACTTTGGTGCTAGATTTAGCGACTTTTCAGACCCCTTTAGCGACTTTTTGGACAAACCGTAGCTACTTTAAGTAGAAGAGTCACCAGTACTGTCATAGTCGCTAAAGTGACATTTTCAAACTAGCAACGAAGGCTTGAGCTGTATCAAAGCAAGATACACTTGATCAATACAACAGTTTCTATATTATCTGATATCTGTAGGAAACACCCTCGCGCCCCCCTCCCCCATCACACACACACACTCCCACACGTGTGGACACACAAATTATAAGCATACGCACACACTTTATTTGTCCTTTTATTTATTTGTCCTTTATTTAACCAGGAAATAAAACTCACTGAAATTAAGAATCTCTTTTACAGAAGTGTCCTGGCCAAGACTTAACATATAAAGATAGAAATAAAATATGCATTCTCAAAGAAGTTAAAGAGAAATAAATATTTAAAAACATTTACAAATTGAGTGTTCCAATCACAGGGGGCAGCATACTGAAAATTGTTTCACTATATCTGTTCGAACAAATGTAAAGGGTATAGAATTTCTGAGAACGTAAGAACAGCAATTATTTGTCAGGTAAGAGAACAGAGATATGAGCAAGTCAAGTGGTTTTTATTGTCATTCAACCATATACAGTTAGTACAGTACACAGTGAAACAAGACAACGTTCCTTTAGGACCATGGTGCTACATAAAACAACATGGGACAAACACAGAACCACATGAGACTACACAGACTAAATGACATACCTATATAAAGTGCATGTGCAAACGTGTGCAAAAAGTATGGGACAGTACAATAATTGCAAAAAATGAATCTCACCCACAAACTCGCTCACACATGCACAAACGCACTACCTCAAGTATGTCCTCAAGTAAAGCAGCGCGAGCCTCGCAATCCTCCATTGCTAGTTCTAAAGTGATGATTTGGAACTAGTAATGAAGGCTATGACTGTATTAAAAGCAAGATGCTGAATCAGTGGCAAAAGAAAGTAGTTCCTCTCATTAGAGCATTTTATGTCTTGAGATAAAACCCTGAATGATGTCTTAAGGTGTGGTAACTGTGGTATAACGGAATAAATGACACCAGCCTGTTGAATTGTTTAAAAATAAGGCACACCTGAGGTAGTAATGCATTGCACCTCGGTGTGCATTATTTCTCAACAATTCAAAGGGTCCGTCATCAATTATTCCTTGCATTAAGTTGTTTAAATCATTATTTTAGGGCTTTAGGGTTTGTTGACATTACATTGTCATGGCAAAGTTGTTCTAAAATTGGCCATAACGTTACACAGAAAAGATTACTAAGTGATTTTATCACATTGTTTGCATCTTGTGGCTATACTTTTGAAACAGTGAGCATTTTAACATTCAAAATTGGCCCCCATTCACTTCCATTGTAAGTGCCATACTGTTACCCAGATTTTTGCTTAATTTTTGTGGTAATCAGTATTATGCCACAAATGCTGTTAATTGATATTAACTTGTATTGAGCCCAAGATATTCCTTTTAATTTATGCATAGTCCTGGAATTTGTCTGTGTGTTTTGTCTAAATGGATTGAGTCATGTAGTCTATCATTTATTTGAAATACTTTTGGGAAGTAGACATGTCCTGCTGTACTACATGTAATTCTAAAACTATTTAAACCAAAATTTGTCTAATACTTTTATAATTATACATGCAGTTATTATGATTTCATCATTAAATGAGAGACTGGAATATCTGTACTTTTTAAAATCCCTTTGTCGCACCACAGGACCATTTATAATGAACTAGTGAAGGCAAAAAAGGCGATTACATTGATCAAAGTACCACAAATATACACTTTCCTTTGACATTCATATACAGTACTGTGCAAAAGTTTTAGGCAATTGTGAAAAATGTCTTTAATAATGACATAAATAGTTTTCATTTATCACCTAATGTCATACAAAGTCCAGTAAACATAAAAAAGCAAAATCAATATTGGTGTGGCCACCTTTGCCTTTAAAACATCACCAATTCCACTAGGAACACCTGGACAAAGTTTTTCTTGGTTGTTGGCAGATAGGATGTTCCAAACTTCTTGGAGAATTCACAGTTCGTCTGTTTAGGCTGTCTCAAATGCTTCTGTCTCTTTATGTAATCTCAGACTGACATGATGTTCAGTGGGGGGATTTGTGGGGGTCATGACATCTGTTGCAGGACTCCCTGTTCTTCTATTCTAATCTTTTCTATTTGCAAAAGTAATGTTTGGGAGTCAAACATTTATATTTCCTATTGAAACATTAAAGCTGAAGATATAACAATAACCATCTTAAGACAAATACTTTAGTAAAACATGTTATGTGCCTAAGACTTTTGCACAGTACTGTACATTTTTATTTAAAATCTTGGTCAATTAAAAAAAAAATATTTAATGTGCATGTAATACTTCTACCAAATTAAGTGTTTTGTGTTCAATAAAACTGCTTAATTGCTTTCTAAATTTGAGTTGGTTCGGATTATTCAGGAATTATATTTGTCAAAGGATAAATTGCCTTCCCTTTGACCTTGAGTATGTAATTTAACACACAAGCTTGATACCATGCCAACACTTCCACGAGACACCTTATGAAATCATCATTGGTGAAGGTTTGCCGTGTGCAGTTTGTTTGAGTTTAAGGGAATTATCGGACATTTGCCACCTGTGGCATGTTTGGTTTCTTACTACATATGTCAAATTCCACTCACTCATGTACTTTGAGAAACACCCAGTCTGAAACACAAAGCTACAATCCATCAAGCAAGCCCCTTTTGTGATCATAAACTTGTATAATTGTCAAGGGTTTATTTGTGATTTTTTTTTTGTTGTTATTCTTGTCACAAATAGCACTTTCTTCTTGACTTTAGCCAATGCCACCTTATTCAAATTAAATTGTACAGACTAAGATAAAAATGGCACAGAAATATCTTTATCCACTTGATGGGTCTCCTGGGTATCATAGTGCCAGAGTGTCCAGTCTTGAAGGCAGATGGAGATACACAAAATTACTTGGCTCTGTGGTTCTGTATCAATAATTCTCAGACCCAGAGACCACTTTTATCACTGAGTGAGTTACTGTCAGACGCTTTCAGACCTGGTTTGCTGGTGGAATTAGATGCCAGGGATTTCCTGTGCTTGCTCATTGCAGTCAAACTTGATTTGGCAGTCAGCTGAGGCAGTTTGTTTGTTGCTTTACATGCAGACCATGATCCATTCTAAAAAACAAATCACACATAGCCTATAATTAATTTATAGTCTTGGCCACCAAAACGTGAGCTCATACGGATGTGTTTGATGCATGTGCACTACGACTGCTTTTTTTAATGCTCTTTTAGCATGGTCAATGCCAGGCACATGCTCCAAAGATGCAGACTGTCCACTTGTCTAGAAAAAAATAGGTTTCGAATCCATGCAAACTGTGCCAGTGACGAAATTTGCATCGCACACTCTTGTGCGTGAGAGGTGCCGGTGTTGTGCCAAAATCTGACTGCCCACCAAATTCGTACTCCCCGTTACCTGATTGGCCCCTATACCTAAAGCCCACCCCCACACCTAACCCTAACCTCATTGGTCACTACCCCTAAAGCCCCATCCCTACACCAACCCCTAAACATAACGATACTTGGGAGTCAAAATTCGGCACAACACCGGCATGCGGGTAACCGATATATGCTTTGGCCTTACGGCCCTATCTGGCTTTTACTGTAGTCATATCTTTGTCTGTTTCCTCTGCAGGTCTTCTGACCTTTGTGAATTGTATGAAGGTGAAGTGGGGGGCTATTCTTCAGGTCATCTCTACTGTGGCTAAAGTCTTGGCTCTCATAGTCATCATTATTGCTGGAATGATAGTGTTGGCCCAAGGTATGAACACACTACCACTGAAAAATGTGCTTAGAATTTGGAACACATTTGTCCTTGTCAGTCACAATTTCAATGTCTTTTATTGTGTTTTATAAAAAATACTGAGTTGTTGTATACATTCTTTTGAAATTGCTTTTGCATAGTTCTGGTTGGGAAGAATTTTAAGCAGTTCCAGGTCCGCTATGTGTTTGAACAAGCACACTAACTATGAGTGGGTTATCTCCGTACTAAAACACAAACAATTTAATAGGATAATTGAATTAATCTTGATTTGAGTTAAGACCAACTATTTAATCTTGCTTTACTTTAATCTTGAGTGATTACATTTTGTTTGTGATATTTAAATGCCTTTGCATGATAATGCTACAGGGAAGACAAACAACTTCAGGGATTCATTTGAGAACTCTAAACTGAATGCAGGAGACGTGGCTCTGGCTCTTTATGCTGCTCTTTATTCATACTCCGGCTGGGACACACTGAACTTCATCACAGAAGAGATCAAAAACCCAGAGAGGTATGAAAATGTACAGCTTTTGATTTCCTACAAAAATATTGTTAATCTCCTTGTTTGTTAGTAATGATGCACTGCTATAGAAATCTAGTCCCATAATGATGGAAAATTATGTTAATGCATATTTGTATAATGCAAAGATTTAAAGGATCACAGTCTAGTACTTTTGAAACCTGCCCTAGAAATGAAACCTGCCCTCATATGCATCCAGTGTTGGTCTAATTGTAACAAAATAAATTGTAGTATTGGCTGATAGCAATATAGTCATCAATATATCCCTGTTACTTAGTAATTGTACTTTTACCCCCATAAAGCTGGACTTAATAATAAAAAAGTGACATGTTATTAAGATTACAGTTAATGCAATTAACGTTAATACTGATGCAGGAAGATCAAATATTCAAGCAAATTTATATATTTTTTTCCTCCACAAAAGGAACCTGCCACTGTCAATAGCAATCTCCATGCCCATTGTCACCGTTATCTACATCCTGACTAATGTTGCCTATTACGCCGTGTTGGACATGAATACAGTGCTGCAGAGTGAAGCCGTGGCTGTGGTGAGTAAGACATTTTGGTATCAGTAGTTTTAACACCGTTTGATGTTTCAATGGACTTGTTCAACAAAGAACCAAACTTCTATAAACAAGCTATGGTCATAAGAATACCTTGTCTTTTAGCATAACAAAAATCACATTTTTAACCCTTATGGTCCTGCAAGTCAAACATGGCAGTTAACTGACAGTGTCTGTTTGGTGTAATTGCTCCAGGTTTGATCATGTTTTCATGTCCTGCTACTCTGATCTAGTTAAGCAGAGCAGCCTGAGGCTGCATCCTCTCTCTAGAGATGCTCTATAGCATGAGTCTGACACACTGTTGCCTGGTAATAAGCCTAGTGTGCTATCTGGAAATATATTTTTTTGTCATATGTGCCAACGTTTTGTGAGTGTATATTGTGCTGACAGTTGTGTTTTATATTATATATATATTTGTGTGTGTGTGTGTGTGTATGTGTGTGTGTATATATATATATATATATATATATATATAAACGCAGCAAAAAAAGAAACATCGCTTTTTCAGGACACTATTTTAAAAATAATTTTGTAAAAATCAAAATAACTACAGATCTTTATTGTAAAGTGTTTAAACAATGTTTTCCATGCTTGTTCAATGAACCATAACCAATTAATTAACAAGCGCCTGTGGAACGGCTGTTAAGACACTAACAGCTTACAGATGGTAGGCAATTAAGGTCACAGTTATGGCAAATAAGGTCACACTTATAAAAACTTAGGACACTACAGAGACCTTTCTACTGACTACCAAAAGAAAGATGCCCAGGCTCCCTGCTCATCTACGTGAATGTGCCTTTTGTATGCTGCATGGAGGCATGAGGACTGCAGATGTGGCCAGGGCAATAAATTGCAATGTCCGTAATGTGAGATGCCTAAGACAGCACTACAGGGAGACCGGAAGGACAGCTGATCGTCCTCGCAGTGGCAGACCACGTGTAACAACACCTGCACAGGATTGGTACATCCGAATATCACACATGCGGGACAGGTACAGAATGGCAACAACAACTGCCCGAGTTACACCAGGAACGCACAATCCCTCCATCAGTGCTCCGACTGTCCGCAATAGGCTGAGAGAGGCTGGACTGAGGTCTTGTAGGCCTGTTTTAAGGCAGGTCCTTACCAGACAGCACCGGCATCAATGTCACCTATGGACACAAACCCACCTCCGCTGGACCAGACAGGACTGGCAAAAAGTGCTCTTCGCTGACAAGTCATGACAAGTTGGCCATATAAAATTAATTTTTATAATTTTTTATAATTTTAATAATATATGGAGTGGTGGTGGCGTAGTGGGCTAAAGCACATAACTATTAATCAGAAGGTCGCTTGTTCAATCCCCACGGCCACCACCATTGTGTCATTGAGCAAGACACTTAACTCCAGGTTGCTCCGGGGGGATTGTCCCTGTAATAAGTGCACTGTAAGTCGCTTTGGATAAAAGTGTCTGCCAAATGCATAAATGTAAATGTAATATATGTAATATGAATTAAAAGTGAATGTTGCAGAGGATTTGTCCAGTTATGTTTTCAAGGCTGTTCAAGTTGGTTTTATTTGTTAATATTATTAGTTCACCTTAATGAACTAATGAATTAACTAATGTTAACAATCATCTTTTAATATAAAGAAATGTTAGTATTTGGGCTGTCGATTAAGCATGTTAATTCAGTAAGATTAATTTAAAAAAAAATATCGCAATTAATCATGTCCCTGGAACGTAATAAGGAATATTCCTACCATCAGAACAATTTAACCCTCTGGGGTTTGAGGGTGTTTTGGGCCCTAGAGAAGTTTTGACATGCCTTGACATTTGTGCTTTTTTCAGTTGTTTAAAAATGCATTAATGTCTATTATATTATAATATAATATAGAGCTGGATCACTGACGCAATGGCAAACAGCCAGTAGGAGGTGAAGCCACTGGAAGTGTTCGAGTGGCCATCTTGGTATGCTTAAACTTTCATAGAGCATCAATGACTGACAGGTAAAAACAACCCGCTTCACCATCTCTGCCCTGCGGATAAGACCATTGCAATTTGGCCTCTAGTGACAATCAATTTTAACTTTTAATTTGCTCATAAGTCAAGTCAAGGTTTATTTCTAGAGTGCATTTAAAAGCAACAGAGTTGTACCAAAGTGCTGTACAGTAAAATATATAACATATCAAGAAAAAAAACAGGAGCGAATACGCAAGTGACAACGTTAATAAACAACATGTGGCATACAAAATAAACAGAATGCAGTATGTGTAGCTAAACCATAAAACAGAATTATCAAAAGTTAGAGAATACAGATAAGACATACGAACATATGAAAAAATAGCTAGTGAAGGAGCAGACCTCACGTGAAAGGGCAGACTGTTCCAAAGTTTGGGAGCTGCAGCAGTGAAGGCCTGACGACTCTTAGTTTTGCAGCGACAAAGAGGGACAGATAAGAGATGTTGATTACACGATCTAAGTGCTCTTTTGGGAGAGTAAGGTATCAAAGGCTCACTGATGTATTTTGGTGTGACACCAGATAAAGCCTTGCACACATAGACAGCCATTTTAAAATCAATTCTATAATTGATGGGAAGCCAATGTAAAGTTGCCAAAATGGGAAAAATATGATCCCACTTTTTTTGAACCGGTAAGAAGTCTAGCTGCTGCATTTTGAACAATCTGAACACGAGAAATAGCAGTTTGAGGCAGACCAATGCACAGAGAATTACAGTAATCCAAACGTGCTGTTATAAGAGCATGGATTACAGTCTTCAGATCTTTTGGAGAAAGAAACTGTTTTAATTTAGTGACCGATCTTAGATGAAAGAATCCATTTACCTCTGTACTAGAGGTACGCTAGAGGATAAAGAACCCAATTGCAAGTCAGATGGAGGCCTGGGGGGCCTAAGATAAAAATGTTACTTTTACATTTGTTTAATTGCAAAAAATGATTTGCCTTCCAGCATTTAATATCCTCAAAACAGTCACAGAGCACTTCAAAAGGACAATCTCTGTCAGTTTTAACCGGTAGATAAAATTGTGTGTCATCGGCTTAGCAATGGTAAGAAATCTTTTATTTCTCAAAAATAGCACCCAGGGAGAGCAAGTAAGCATATAAGGGAAGAGGGTCCAAAATGCCCAAATGCCCACCACACTATCCAAACGATGTAACAATGTTATAAAATCAGTTGTATCGAATGCAGCGATGAGATTAAGCACAACATGCGATCCAGAATTGAGTAGTGCAGTTTTAGTGCTGTGCAAAGATCTGAAACCAGACTGAAATGTAACTAAAATATTAAATGCACTAAGAAAATAATTAATCTGACAATACACAACTCACTCCAAGAGCTTTGAAATAAAGGGTATTTTGGAAATAGTTTCCTAGGTCTAAAATTTCTAAGGACAGGTGGGTCAAGAAGAGGGTGATCAACAGCCTGTTTAAAACTGGCAGGTACAACTCCATTTACTAGAGCTGTTAATAATAGCTGTTACAGCTAGGCTCACGGTTTCAAACACTTCCTCAAGACGAGCTGGAATAAGTTGTCACAGGTTTCCCAAGCAGGAACAGGACATGGAACTGATCGGGGATTTAGCACCGAATCAATTGTCTTAAACAATACTCTACGCCTGTTTGCATTTTCAGTGATAAGTTTGGAGAGGAAATTTGACTTGGCCTCTTTCACTGAACTTTGATAATTGGTTAAGCGTGCAATTAGTAATTCAAATGAGACCTGGAGTTTAAATGTTTTCCACTTTCACTCAGCCTTATGGCACTCTTGTCTGAGAGAACGGGTATAATCATTCAACCAAGGCTGAGCAATGCCCTTTCCCTTAACTTTCCTGGGCTTAAGGGGAGCAACAGTGTCTAAAGTAACAGAACATGTTTTAGTAAAACCTCCACCATCAGCTCAGTGCCCATACAGTTAAAAACAGCATCTGCAAAATGAGCTTGATAATACTCTGAGAATAAACTGGCAGTGGAAGAGTGACTAAAACGAGAATAGCTCACATGCTGTTAACTAGTAGGAGTGAGAGAAGAACAGACAGATTCAAACATAATTGGCAAATGGTCTGAAATGGCAGCATCAATCCCCCTCAAGTTGGTTACATAGTGTGTGGCCCAAATTATGATTCGGGTTAGAAACTAATTGTGAAAAGTTAATGGATTCAATGAGGAATAAAAAAATCTTTCACCAAAGGTTTGGATGGACTACAAAGGTAAATAATAAAATCCCAAAGAATCAAAAATTTATCACAGCAAGACACAATATTAGATGAGAAGATAAAGTCCATAGTATCGATCCTCATTAGCTATATGTGGCACGGTGGAGGGCGGGACCGGCGCGTGATTACGCACGCCCGGTCCCGTATCAGGCTAATTGAGCCGTCAAGAGGGATAAAGGCCACTCGCAGACGGCGATCGAGAGAGAGAGCTTAATCAGCAGACATGTCTGCTGTCCTAAATGTTTGTTTTAAGTTCTTCATTAAATTATTATTTATGTTGACGAGCCGGTTTCTCACCTCTTCCTTGCCCATGTACGTGAACTGTCTTTACATTGGTGCCGAAACCCGGGAAGGAAGAGGGATACGCCGTAGCGGAGTTCTCGCCACTTCTCAGTGGAGCAGCCGCGGCCATCTGCCGGGGGACGGAGGAGCCCAGCCACCTGGACGCGGAGGAACGGCCGAGGGAAGGAGGGGCTCCTGGCCGACCGCCTGGAGTGGTTAGGGCTGCTGCCAGGGGCGGGGGAGTCCCCTACTAGCCGCTGGAACGCGGCGGGGTTGGAGACTGCCGACCGCGTGCGGGGAGGGGCTCGCCGCCGACCGCATGGAGCGGGAGAACCGCTGCCAGGGGCGGGGGGAGGCCCCTTCGACACCCCGGGAACGCGGCGGGGCGTTCCGTCCGCCAGGGGCTGAGGACTGCCTCCGATCTGCCCGGAGAGGCGCGGCTGTTGTCCTGAAGAGGGTGGAGAAGTGGCTGAGGAACGAGCTACGGCGTATCAGAGAACCGGCGAGTAAGTTTTTTTTTTTTTTTTTTTTTTTTTTTTTTTTCTCCTTTAAATCTCTCTCTCCTCTTTCTCTCGATACCGCTCTGTGTTGGCCTTTTCCCTCTTTTTTAAATTATGGTGTTCGTGGGAGGGGAGGCACCGCCCAGTGCAGGAACCTCCCCCCCCCCCTATTTTTAATTGTTGTTTCCCTCCCCTTGCCCCTCCCTCGTCCAGGTTGATGGGGATGACCCGCCCCCCCCCCCCCCCCAGGGGATGTACGTCAGGCCGGGGGTCCCCAGCCTGAGAGAACGGGGGAGGAGTGTGGCACGGTGGAGGGCGGGACCGGCGCGTGATTACGCACGCCCGGTCCCGTATCAGGCTAATTGAGCCGTCAAGAGGGATAAAGGCCACTTGCAGACGGCGATCGAGAGAGAGAGCTTAATCAGCAGACATGTCTGCTGTCCTATGTGTTTGTTTAAGTTCTTCATTAAATTATTATTTATGTTGACAAGCCGGTTTCTCGCCTCTTCCTTGCCCATGTACATGAACTGTCTTTACACTATACCTCAAAACTGGAATACACATCTGTGTGTAATATTTTGCTCTTAAAATTGATTTTAAAAACAGTGGCAACACCACCACCAAGTCCAGAATGTCTTGGAGTGCTAAGAAGAGTAAAATGGGGGTGAGTTCACTAAGAGATGAAAAATCACCCAATTTCAGCCATGTTTCAGTCACAAATAAATAAATCTAGTGAGTGCGAAATGAAAAAGTCATTTAAAATAAGATTTATTGGATAGTGACCTTGCATTCACTAGGGCCACCCTTATTGTAAGTAGCTCTGACTTTTCTGCAGTGGGAGATGAAAGCTTCATTGAACAGAGATTTAACAGATTTACTGACCGTTTCTCAACATCAGAATTTTAAAATGGATGGCAAAATGAAATTACTGGAATGTAGTCACTGTCCATTGATGGGATCGGTACCCTTTTACAGAAGTTGCGCCAAGATTCTCGGTGGACATACCAAAGACAGCATAGGATTTCCATGGATGCAACGTGATTATATATATCCACAGGTAGATGATATGAAGAATTCAGCCTATGCTAATCCAAGCATGAGTAGATAAATGCCATGTCGTGACAAATATAATATCCAGAGACCATAGCAACACCGCAAGATTCCAGGTGTGGGGGGCAGAGTGCAGTAATAAGACTGCAACACACAAGAGCAAAGGGTAAATGGCACTGCATCCTTAGCATCACCTCAACAACCAGATCTTTTGTTCACGTTTGCTAGCATGTCCGCAAGCAAAAGCGGTAGCAATATAGCAGCCAGTTGAGAGCAGTGTACCTCAAGCAGCCGCAGGCACAGGTGGCCACAAGCAAGCAGGTGTTGAGTTACTCACAGGGTAAACCGGCATTTAAATGAATGAATGGCAGCAGGCAGGTAGCCAAGGTGCTCCACGCGACTAGCAACCAAACATCCAGATAGAGGTTGCTCCAGAGTAAACACATAGCCACATAAAATTAAAGTATAACATCCAAATCCAAAAGAGCCAGTTTAAAAGAATCGAGCCAGAGAGCAGCGGCAGTCAAACACGCCAGCATATGCTCTAATGAGAGCAAGTGGGAAAACTCTCCACAAGTTGTAATGCAAGTGTAATAAAGCTGTACTATCTGTTTGTTTAGGGTGACAACATGTTCCTACCCCCAAAAGGGACTTTAAAAAAGTCAGACCAGGATTTCTAAATTGCCTTAATTGCCCGCTTTGCTTTGCATTTCTCCCTATCTGTGTGCCCGTTATAGGGATGTACATGCAGATTTCAGATATAAAATCGTTGATTTTGTAAACTAATGTTTACTCGCTGAAATTAGTTGATTTCCTATTATGTCAATAGGGACATTGGAATGTTTGGGCATAGCAATATGGCGGCTCAGTGGCTTCACTGATTTGACATCATGAGTGGTGCAAACAAAGCAGGATGGAGTGCAGTTCCAAATGCAGGAATCTCAAGATGTGTTTTTCAAAGTATTAAACTTTATCTTGACAAAGCAACCTAAAAACGCTGTTTAAGACATGACGCAACCAAAGTGAGACTCTCCAAAGCGTTCTTCTGATGTATGTGTATGATGATGTGTTTTGAAAAAACATAAAAGCCCTTATATAAATCTATCTCGGACTGATTGATGAATTCAATTGCAAAATGTATTGCTGTGGAGTGAAGGCCAAAGATTTGTTTATGATCAATAATATGGAAATAAACAATATATTGACTTCTAAAGCCACATTTTATATCTTATCAGAGCTTTGCTTGTCTGCCACAATAAATAAAATGCATTTAAATTAACTGCATTATTATTTTATAATATCATAATTGTAATTATTTTAATATAAGTAATTGTAGTTATTTAATCATTATATATTGATTAATTGTTATTTGAGGGGCTTTCTCCGCAAAATATTTATGCATGCAATTAATTTGATTCATTAACATGTTATGTAAATAATTTGTTTACAAAATTAATTGAATGACATCCCTAATTATATGTAGAAATAAACACTAACCAAGATTTACTCAGGTCAGTAATGCCAATTGTTGTGATTATATACTATGTATTATACAGTATATACTGTTTATTGTATTCCATATGAACATACTGTATACAGTATATTGAATATTGTCAAATGGCTGAAAAATTTTGAGAGAAAAATATTTTGGATGCTTTGCCCAGACTAATTTGTGGTACATTAATCTTTAGTGCAGTAGATTGAGGAAACACGAGAGAGAGGATGTAGTAATTTGATCAGCACTTTTACACAGTTGTAAGTAACACTATCTATGCTTTCATATCTCATACAGACGTTTGCTGACTATGTACTGGGTTATGCAAGCTGGCTCATCCCATTATCTGTGGCCATCTCCTGTTATGGAGGTTTAAACTCCTCCATCATAGCCGCCTCCAGGTAAACCGTTTGTTTTTCTTGTCTCCTGTTGTTTAATTATCAGTCACATGGTATTTTGCTGATAGATTTACTTTAGTGCGAGGAATTCAGTTTTTCAAGTGAGACTTGTTTGTGTTCCAGGTTGTTCTTTGTGGGGTCACGTGAGGGTCATTTACCCAACGTTCTCTGCATGATTCATGTCAAGCGCTACACACCGATCCCAGCCCTGCTATTTAACGTGAGGATATTAGAACTGGCTTAAACATGCCCATGCTATGTAGCACACCGGTATATCTGCATTCTACACAAAAAAAAAAAAACAGAGTGATCCTCAATGTTCTCTCCTCCACTTTAGGGTGGCATGTCTCTCATATATCTGTGTGTGAAAGATGTGTTCCAGCTCATTAATTACTTCAGTTTTAATTACTGGCTATTCATTGGCCTTTCCATTGGCAGTCAGATCTACCTGCGTATTAAAGCACCTGATATGCCACGTCCTGTTAAGGTGAGTTAATCGCTCTGTTCCAAAACCTAGTAAACTGCCTTGCTGTCTGCTGCCTGTATAGGTAGTATCCTTACCATCATAGAACCTTATAAGTCACTGATTCCCTACCGGGGGTACCCCAGGGGCAACTTGAAAAGATTTCGATCTTGCTCTGGTGAATTTATAAAACAAAATGTTTGACTTAAAAAAAAAACAATATAGTAAAAATATAGATTTTATAATTACTTGCAAATTAAAAATTTCATCTCAACATATATTATTAATTTCCCAAGATAGATCTTTTAATGCAAAGTTAAGCACTGAGATACTTTCACTGTGTGTTAAGTTTGGTTTGACTTCTTCCTGTTCAAAGATTAGATCTGTGCAATAATTTGTCATTGATAATGTCTCTTTTAATGTACTTTCTCTTCTTTACAGTCAGTTGTTGATCAAATACAAAAAAGAGACATAATTGTAATAAAGAACCTGTGCCACTCCGCTCTCTCTCTACCAGAACTAAATGTGGTACTGCTGGTTTTCTTAAAGAGACAGTACCGTTTTTTAATTTGTTCTACAAATCAGTTTACATATCAACAGTCAATCATACAGTACATAGTGCATTTCACAGCAGCTTTTTTGGCTTGATTTTGTTGTTGTTGATAAATGTCATGAATTATATTTATAATAGACTAGTTAAAGTTTAAAAGAGAGGAGAAATGCTTGTTGTTGACTTTAAAGGCTGCCCATTCAATCAAACGCTGTTGTTTTGCCACATTAATCTGTCAAATTCATCAAATGCCAACTGAAAGGTTTCATGACATGCCCTCATCAAAAGTGAAAGAAAATATCTAATTACATTAAACTTTGGACACTCAACAAAGATAAATATGGTACATGTTTTGTGCACTAAATTAGTTTGATTGCCAAGCGTGTGTAACCATTGAATACATTTAGAAACCAGACATTTGGCATATTGTTGGGCCTATGCATTTCATGGTAATATTAATACATTTCAAGTCAATGTTTGATTTCTTTTTTTTTGGACATTTTCATTTACTTTTGTATGTAAAACTATTTTGGTGTTGTGTTGGGTCACCATTTAATGTCCAATGTAAAATTTGGATTCTGAAGCTAATCCAGCTTAGAATAACTGCACTACATTTGCTGTCTAGGTAGGCAGCTCACTAGGTTTTGGAACAGACTTAATATCTCTCACTTGCAAAACAATTGACTATTGCCATTTTTTGATTAACTGACTCTTTGTCTTTGTGTCCATGTGTGTGTAGCTGAGTCTGTTCTTCCCTATAGTTTACTGTCTATGCAGTGTGTTTCTGGTGGTTGTACCGCTCTACAGTGACACCATAAACTCTCTGGTGGGAATCACGGTTGCACTCTCCGGCGCTCCTGTTTATTACATATGTGTGCACCTCCCGCCCAGTGCCAGACCCGCCTTTCTTGGACACATGCTCGGTGAGTTATGCACACAAACATGCATGAATCTTACATTTGGCTTGTCTCATTTTTATTAGTTCAGCTGGGTTCCTGCAGAATCTACATGGCTCAGATTTCTGCTGCAGCCCATAAAAACATTATTATTAGGCTTATTGCTTATTTGTTACATATATAACATAATTGTGGTTGTGTATAATGAATTTGATCTTAGGATGCATGCACTGGCGAGGATTATGAGCACATAATGCTCCATATGTTCTACATACTGCAAGCGCATTACCATGAACAATAACCTCACTGTTTTCATTCAAGGGTGCCGTTCTATAGCGTTAGAGTCCCATGTTTAGGGATTGTTCATACAAAACGTGTTCTTGTTCAAAAACAGCTAGACAGAAGTTGGACAGAATAGTTTTGGAGAACAACTGTGAAAACCCCGTATTGGTCCATGAATCCAGTGGCAATACATAGGAAGCACTGAAATATTAATCATTGTTGGGCACACTTTATATTACAGTGTTCATGAAACCGTTTAATAATAAAACTGACCTACAATATAAACTTAACTAGATTTTGCTTTTAAGGATGCAACAGATTAGGTTTACATTAACATTAACCAAAAACAGGAACCAGAAAATCGCAGAGACTTTCCAGTGGACGTTTTTGACTTGGGCCAATAAGCAATATCCAGGCAACCGCCCACAACACCCCGTCCTCAAGGTGGCGAGTTTTTCCACAGACAAGCACCACTCACATTTGCTTCAGAAAATGTACTGTAAACATCTAGTTACTAGTTGAATTAATTATATTATATACTTAGTCATGACTTGTTTTTTTTTTTTGTTTTTTTAAATGTTGGTTGTTTGAATTAGATTAGAATTAGAATTAGGTTAAAGACACTTTAGCCTCTAGTGTTTAGGCCAGGCAATTTTGTTGTCTTAGACATAAGGACCTATTAATAGGTTTTCATGCAAGATGGGTAATTCCATGTCAAATCTACGAAACTTCCCTGGCTGAAATTTGTTATTTTGTTAATACTTTTTCGACCATTGAAATTGGGAGAAAAGTTAACAAATGAAGCCACATTGAGGGCCCCATTTCTCTGGGATTTAACCATGTAGGACTTATAAGTGAAGTTAAAAATGTTTGTTTAGAACCAGAATATGAACGGATATTAAGATGTCTAGTAATACTTTTACAGTTATAGGCACTCTTTGGAAAAAGACCACAAACACCCCTAGAATATAATGTAAAAAGTGGTGCTGAAGTCAACTGATATTACTAATATCCTTACCTATCTCTGTGTGAAAATGTAATAATGCTGCCAACTTTCTTTTTTAGATACAGTGTCGTTGCACGCACAGAAGCTGTGTTTTTGCTGCGTTGCAGATCCTGGTTTGGACCTGGACAATCTGCCTGAGCTGGACAAAAAGAAATAAACACAGGCTCCAAAGGAAGCTAAACCAAGGAAGCTGGATTACAAAGGCTTCTTTGAGAATAAGGCAGAACCTCACGTCTACACTTTCCAGTCCAAGCGCGCATGAAATGGAGAAATTAATATACAAGGAGATTATTCGGATTTAAACATTCAGCAGAGTAAACAATTGAAACCAGTGTTATTATAGTTTTGTATTTTTTTATTTAGTTTTTATTTCTATTTCATGTGGTGAATATGGGTAAAGTGACACTTAAGGGCACTTAAGCTTCCATATGTATTTCCTTAAATTATGAAGATTATAAATCTTTTCGAAACTAATATTTGGGGAGTAAACAATTAAAGGAATAATTCACTCAAATAATTTACTAACACTCATGCCATCCCAGATGTGAATGAATTTCATCTGCTGAACACAGATTAAAATTTTTAGGAGAATATTTGAGCTCTTTAGGTCTATTCAAAGCATGTCAATAGGGGCCAAAACTTTGAAGCTCCAAAAAGCACATAAAGGTGGCATAAAATCAATGCACACGACACCAGTGGTTACAGTAAATCTATGTCTTTAGAAGTGATATAATGGGTGTGGGTGAGAAACAGATCAATATTTAAGTCCACTGTAAATCTTGACATCAGTGATCTCCTTGGCGATCAGGATTTCAAGCTCGATTATATTTCCCAGCACCATCTAGCACTCTGCGAACTCTACTAGTAAGTGTAATTGAGCTTGAAATCACGATCATTCCTGTTGGCAATTGCAAGATGTACAGTGGAAAAAGAAGATACATTTTTGTCTGTTCTCACCAAAAACAGATTAGATTACTTCAGAAGACATGGATTAAACCACTTATGGATTACTTTTATGTTTCCTTTATGTGCTATTTGGAGCATCAGAGTTTTGGACCCTGTTGAGTGGACCTAAAGAGCTGAAATTTTCTTCTAAAAATCTTTGTTTGTGTTTTGCAGAAAGTCACACATATGGGATGGCGTGAGAGTGAGTAAATCATAAGAGAGATTTAATTTCGGGGTCAACTATCCCTTTATCTTTGAGTTATAAAATTGATGATTGAAAATGACAGAAATTTGAGGTAAATCTGGTTATGGTTAAAAAAAAACAAAAAACCTTAATGTTATGATGTGAAAGTGTAGAAAGAAATATAAAAATGAATTACAAATACTTTGCAGATATTTCCTATAATTTTTCATCTGCCCCACTTCACCAGTACTGCTTTTAAAAAATCTGGGATTTTTCAAAGGTTCTATTTCCCAATATTGGAATTGTCTTAATTTATGCATTTGACTAAAATAGAAGACATCCTAAGCTTTTTCAAAGGTATAATTAGGTTATGTGTCATTTGAATCATAATTCAATTTGTCAAGAAAAGTAACATTTCTAGTAGTTTCCCACTTTGACCATATTCAACTAAAATGAATTTGAGATTTCATTTATTTTTATTTTTGGGGTTATGAAATGTTTGTTTAGTTTCATTTTTTCCAATAATCTCAGTTTTAGTTAACGAAAATTATTTTAGTTTTCTTTTTAATTTTCGTTAACTATAATAACACTGAACTGAATACTCAAACATGCATACAAACCCCCGTGCCAATGACTGGGTCAGGTGGGCAGCAGTGGACCATTCGATGCATGGAGCAAACAGAGATTAATTCAGCATTTACATTAGACGTAGATAAAGTCTATTGGGAATGTAGGCCTGCTAACTGAATACTGCAGCTGTAGAGATGGAAGTGTTCCGTTAACATCCAATTGCTGCAATGAATTCTGAGTGTGTGCTTGGAGAGATGAAGGATTGGTACACCAGACTTGAAAACAGCAAAGACTTTAAGACAGCAGACTTTAAGACAGCAAAAGCTTTGTTATTTAATGTAGACTATGTAAACGTGAGTATTTTAAAGATGGCTTTTAGTTTTAGTGGCTTGTGTACTTGAACATTAAGTCTTTTTTTTCTGTTCATTTCAATTACATTTTTATGCTGGATTAATTCCTTGACCCCCAAAATCACACAAAGGTACATTCTTTAACTGCAGAAATGGCATGGGAAGCACTGTCATATGGGTAACCAACAGAGAGGACCTGTAATGGTTATAAACAGCATTTCCTTTTTTCCCCTTTTTTTTAAGCAGGGAATCAATGTCTTTAACCAGGAAATCTCAAAGTGGATGATGCTTCCTAAATGGGTTTTATTTTATATAATGCATTGTTATTATATATACACCGTAAAAGTTGTATTGAATGTATGCAGGTTATATCTTCCATTCACCTTGCACCTGTTGTGACATTTTCAGAGCGGTCATTCGCTAATGTTGCTTTCAATACTTGGACTCAATAAAATACACCAAAGACAGTAGGAATCGTAGCTAATGTGTCTTAACGCTGCTGTATGCCATTCCTTTTTTTAATACATAGATTTTCCACTGCAGCACTTGATTTCATGTTCAGTTCATTATTCAGTCAAGCACAGTGACCAAAGCCATCTTTTAATCAGACCAGGATGCGTCTTGCCATGTGTATCGTTCATCAGGTTCATTGTTTAGTCGCTAGATTCAGAGATGTTTTAAAAACAAATTGATTGAACAGTTGTTGTCGTTTTGTTTTCTGTTGGGAGAAATATTCCATCCAGTTTCCCTTGCATGGAAATATTGTTATTAAAAGTGCCTTAAGCAAATGTGAAATGTACTGCAAGATCAATATTTTGTGCAGAATAATCAAATATTAATGTCTGTCGAGCAGTGTTGGAAACCTATGCTTTTATAAATGTTCTTCCATTCCTGTGTGTTTTTATGTTTATGAAGCTGTATGTTACTGTGATAGTTCATTGGTTACTTTATTTATTTGACAGTGTACACCCAAAATGACAATAAACACACTAGTAAGAAACCTTTTGTCATTCCACTTGTTTGTGGTGGGTTTTTTTTTTTAGCTATCCCCTAACATTTTCACAAACTTATTCCAGGTTCAAAACAAATTCAGCTCAATCGACATCATTTGTGGCCAATGTTGATTACCGTTAAATATATTACAACAAAATAAAAAGAAGCAAAAATCTGGGCTGCAGTGAGGCAGTTACAATGAATGTGAATGGGGCCAATCTGTAAACGTTAAAATACATGTTTGTGGTAATCTGCATTATGCCACAAATGCTGTTGACTGAATTTAACAGAATATTCTGGTTCAATCCAAGTTGATGCACTTACTGTACTGTGGCATTTTAAAACTTTACAACTTCATTGCCATGGCGATGTAATGTCAAAAAACCCTAAAACGCCCGTTAAAATGACAATTTAACAACTTTACAGCTCAAATAATACAAGAGTTTTAACCGAATAATTAATTTAAATTATTTTATAAAATCCTACGGTTCACATTTCTACCTTTTAAACTCTCCAGAAATTGGCCACATTCACTCCATTGTAAGTGCCTCACTGTAATCTCGATTTTTTGCTTTTTTTAATGACATGTAGGGACGAGTCAAAAATATATATTTTTTGTAATCAACATTATGCCACAAATGCTGTCAACTGAGTTTAACTTGTATTGAACCTGGAATATTCATTTAAATGTGCATCTCATACATACATTTGAAGTCAGAAATTGACATACCTTCGCCAAATACAATTAAACTATTTTTCATAACATTTAATTTCTGACATTTAATTGTAGTAAATATTCCCTGTTTTAGGTCATTTAGGATACATAAAACTTTATTTTAAGAATGTGAAATGTCAGGATAATAGTAGAGAGAATGATTTATTTCAGCTTTTATTTCTTTCATCACATTCCCAGTGGGTCAGAAGTTTACATACACTTTGTTGGTATTTGGTAGCATTTCCTTTAAATTATTTAAATTGGGTCAAATGTTTTGGGTAGCCTTCCTCAAGCTTCTCACAATAAGTTGCTGGAATTTTGGCCCATTCCTCCAGACAGAACTTAAGTAACTGAGCCAGGTTTATAGGCCTCCTTGCTCACACACGCTTTTTCAGTTCTGCCCACAAATGTTCTATCGGATTGAGGTCAGGTCTTTGTGATGGCCACTCCAATACCTTTGCTGCGTCCCAATTCGGATACTATCCGTCCTAAATAGTATTTGAAAATAGAATTAGTACGTCCCAAATCGTAGTATGTTGAAATGAGTGTTCCAAAGATACCCGGATGGTCTACTATTTCCGGTCAGAATCCGAAGTGCAGATCGATGCACACTCTAACGGCTAATATTGCCCACAACCCATTGCGTGCGGGAGGGAGGAGCTTTGAGATGATGCAAACATGGCAGCCGGATGCGGCAGCGGAGATGCGCCCTCAGTTTTTAAGTGTAAGAACTTAAACGTTTAGCGCTAATTAAAGTTATATTTTATTGTCTCATAATATTAATGGATTTGTGTTGTGCAAAAAAAGTACCGTGTTTATCTTGTAGGGTCCGATGAAGACACTGAGCGCCTCATTAACTGGCGCATTGCCAACGACGATGTTTGTTTAACTGTCGCCGTGTGCGTAACTAGGCAACCACGTTCTCTTCCATTGCATGACGTCTTCGTAGTATGTCCCAGAACGTGCATACTCTTTTGCTACACACTCAAAAGTATGTACCTTTTCTTCAAAAAAAGAGTACATACTTTTAGGTCGTAGTATAAGTAGGCGAATTGGGACGCAGCACTTGACTTTGTTGTCCTTAAGCCATTTTGCCACAACTTTGGAGGTATGTTTGGGGTCATTGTCCATTTGGAAGTCCCATTTGCGACTGAGCTTTAACTTCCTGACTGATGTCTTCAGATGTTGCTTCAATATATCCACATAATTTTCCTTCGTCATGGTGCCATCTATTTTGTGAAATGCACCAGTACCTCCTGCAGCAATGCACCACCACAACATGATGCTGCCACCCCCATGCTTCACGTTTGGGATAGTGTTCTTCGGCTTGCAAGCATCACCCTTTTTCCTCCAAACATAACAATGGTCATTATGGCCAAACAGTTCAATTTTTGTTTCATCAGACCAGAGGACATTTCTCCAAAAAGTAAAATTTTTGTCCCCATGTGCACTTGCAACTGGCTTTTATATGGTGGTTTTGGAGCAGTGGCTTCTTCCTTGCTGAGCAACATTTTATGTTATGTAGATATAGGACTCGTTTTACTGTGGATATAGATACTTGTCTTCCTGTTTCCTCCAGCATCTTCACAATGTCCGTTGCTGTTGTTCTGGGATTGATTTGCACTTTTCACACCAAATTACGTTCATCTCTAGGAGATAGAATGCATCTTCCTGAGCAGTATGATGGATGTGTGGTCCCATTGTGTTAAATAGTTGCGTACTATTGTTTATAAAGATGAACTGGTATTTTCAGGCATTTGGAAATTGCTCCCAAGGATGTACCAGACTTGTGGTGGTCCACAATTAGTTTTTTCTGAGGTCTTGGCTGATTTCTTTTGATTTTCCCATGATGTCAAGCAAAGAGGCACTGAGTTTGAAGCTAGGCCTTAAAATACATCCACAGCTACACCTCCAATTCAGTACACCTCCTATCAGAATAGAGAATAGGTGGAGATGGGGTGGAGGTGGGATGTCAGGAGAGTTAACATGCTCCTCCCAAACCTCTGTTAATTAACTCAATTTTTGCTACAGACATAAATGATACTTTAAAGCATGTGGCTTGTTGAGAAGCATGTTATTACTTTTCTAAGCATTCAGACTTTTGCCTGGTGGACAATAACATGGCCGAAATAGAGACCCAAATAAAGGACACGAGCCGTATCTAGGACCAGAATATAAAGACTTGGAGGTGATCTTTTATGACTTGGACAAGTAATACCAACTACAGTAGTTGCCACCCGAAACACCCTAGCCATGCAATAACAACCACCACAAAGAACATCAGCAACCATATTTCAACCCCTCAGAACACCCCAAGCATCCTGGTAAGGACTTCTGCAAGAGCGAGCACTAGATTTCCTTCTGAAAATGTTAACAGCCACTTCTGTTCTAATCATTTTCCATGTTGAGAGTGCTGGATAGCAGCACAAGGGGGCATCATAGGTCTTCAACTACTTTAGTGAAGTCCTTTAGGGTCATTTGAATGATCAGAAAAAAACGATTTAAAGACAATTTTACCATTGTGGAGCGAGTCGGATTTAGTTGTTTTTGGACATGTATATTTTATATGAAGACCTCATGTTTCTGTGTACATCATTGTTTGCCATGTTTCACTTATTCCATTCTCGAATTCATAGCCAATTATACAAACAATTCTTATAACATCTTGTTATAGTAATAGTGTAATAGTGTCTTTAATTTGCAGTGAATTGTTATTTTACTGAAACATGGTCTCATGCAGTTTTACTCTCCCAATTGTTAAGCTGGGCCACAACACTAGAGAATTAACTCAAAATAAATATTTTTAAACACTTAATTTTTTATTGTGTTGTGTAGTTTCCTTGTGGTTTATTTCCATTGTGTTCTGGATCTTCTGTTGTGTTCTGGCTTGTTTTTGTTTTGCTGTGGCTTTTCCATTGTGTTGTGGCTTAATTTTTTAGTGTTATGGATCTTCTGTTGTGTTGCAGCTTATTTTCGTTGTGTTGTGGTTTAATTCTGTTGTGCTTTTTTTGTGTGTGTGTGTTTTCAACTTTTATTTGCTTTGCTGATTTTGTTGTGTTGTGCACTCCTAGGCCACCATAGGGTATAAGACCACACAAACATTCATGAAAAACATTATCAAAATGTGCCTACAGGTACACAAAATAGGCAAAGATGTGGAAGGTTGTGAGTGTGTGTTTCTTTGTCTGGTATCCAATCTCTCTCTTTGTCCAGGAGACAAGGAGTCACATTTCAGCCATGTTTGTGTGTCCATATACTGGCCATAGATAGGTGGTGCTCCTTGGATCATCACATACTCAGTGCAGTCTGTGTCGCAGTGAAAGAGGGAGTTGGGTTCCCTTGACTCATGCATAAAATATAGATCTTTGGCAATGCAAACACACTTGTTGAGACGAGGGATACTCAGCCTTAGTGAGCCTCACAGAGTAGAGTCCACTCAGAAACCTGTACAGGGACCCTTAAAGGGTTCAATCCTTTCTCTGGATATGATCTAATGTTTTTGGGACAAGAGGAAGAGTTTAGGCTGATACTGGTCGATGACTTCCTGTGGGCATATTCTGGCGCACAGCCATGGAACTGTCACAAAAGCTGCACTGGATCCGGAACCGGCCCTGGAGGGCCCGGGCTCGTCACAGGAAATTCAGCAGTGAGTGTGATATGTGTGGAAAAAATATCTAGAGAGTGAAGAAATATCATAAGTGGAAAGGGTTAGCCAATAGAGTGTTTTGGATTGTTATATTAGCTATAGCAGGGGTTGTAAACCATTTTTAGTTTACTCAAAAATTAAAATTTACACACTTTTTTGTTTCAACCACATATGACTTTCTTTCTTTCATGTAACACAAAATGTAAGAGTTCCACAAAGAGTGTCCTATAACATGCGTATAGTATATCATGTACTTACATACTTATTTTGATACTTACATTTAGTCATTATCGATGCACAGAGTAATTTGTACATATTTGAATTTTTCTTCATAATACATTTTAATGTGGGATACAAGATTCTCTTCAAACTGTTTCTTCTCCATGACAGTGACTGACATGACCTGACCCGAAGTCTCTGCTCATATCATTGCCAAAATACTGTTGGTTTAAACTTTGTGTAACAAGCTTCTAAATTCAAATGTGTTTGAAATTTTCCCAAACTTATTTTCTGTCCACATTAGTCAGGCTGTCTGTTGGTATGTGCCCCTTGTAACTGTGTGTTCACATTTGTGTGTAAAGAGAATGGAAAACATGAAGGGAGTGTGAAGGCACAGTACATCATGTTCACAGTTAGCTCCTCTTCTAGTGGTGTTCTGCTCAGAGATAAACACCATGGGTGTCCAGGATCGGGTGTTGGTTACACTTTTAGTCAAGCTGTGCTATGATTGGCTGAGGAGCAGCACTGATGATTGGTGATGTGAGGAATTGAACCTAGATGTGTTCACTGTAAATCGGTGCAGTTTACTCTGCCCTTAGTCATGTTATATGCACAGGCAGGGGTGTAGCAATCATTTCAAAAGTGAGGGGGACAGAACGATTTGCGCAAGACAAACATAAATATTTAAGATATATTTTTAAGGCTCTCAATCGATTACATTTTTTTATTTAAATAATTACATGTTTGACCAGTGAGTTTTAAATTTTGCATTTACACATTTAGACATTTGCTGTTTGATAGAAACAGTGTAAACACATTCCCTGTGAAAAAGCAAGGGGATGAACTTTGGTTTTATTGAAAGTGAGGGGGGCATGTCCACCGCATCCCCAGCATATTCTACGCCCATGTGCACAGGTTAAGGTGTATTTAAAGGTGCACCCAGTAACTTTTCCCCAGTTTTACTCCTAAAGAAATACATTTTAACTTTGAAACAGATATAAAATCATCACCACTCACGAGATGAGGACTGAAGTCATATTAGTAAAAGCTGTTTTTGTCACGTAGTTGGGTAGGCAACAATGATCATTTATTAAATAAAAACAGAAAACATACAAAATGAAACTCTCTCGATGGAGAAAAAACTAAACTAAACTAGAATAAACTCTAGAATTACAGAACTGACAGGGTATCAGGGATCTATGTTTTTGTTTATGTTTTGCATGTCTTTTATTTTGAAATTTTAGTTCCTGTTCCTGTTTCATGTCATGTGGTCCCCTGGTCATGTGATTTCATGTTTCCCTCCATGTTCATGTGTCTTGTTTTCATTGGTTCATTGTCTTGTTACCTTGTTATTAGTTCTGTCTTGTTATTAGTTTTCATTGTCATGTGTTCTCCCTTGTCCATGTATTTAAGCCTCACGTTTGCCATTGTTCATGGTCAGGTATTGTTTGTGTAATGTTTGTGTCATGTTATTGTTCTACCAAGCCAGAGTCCCTCGTCATGGCCGCCAAACCAGAGTTCCTCATCAGGGTCACTGAGCTAGCGCCATCTTTTATCCCGGATCCTGAATCTACTCCTTGACATGTCACAGCTACGAATCTGTCTGCTCCATGCCATGTCAAAGCCGTGTTGGAATTGTTTTGGTCCTCTGAGATATCCCAGACATGGAGAACTTTCGAACCTCTGACTCCATCTATACCCTCCAAGCCCTGGACTCCACCTTGGCCTGTCGATCCCTCAACATCACCTTGACTCTACGTTCCCTCTGCTGCACCGCAGCCCTTCAGCCTGTCGGCTTTACCAGGGTCTCTCATCCCTCGAACTCCTCCTTGGTCTGTCGGTCACCTGGCTCTGTCTTGGCTCTCCGACCCTCTGGCTACACCTCCTCCCTCCGATCTTTAAGCTCCACCAGGGACCTCATTCCCTACGGCTCCACCTTTGTCCTCAGCCCCACCAGCTCCGCCTCAGTCTTCCGATCCCCCAGATCAGCCTTGCTCCTGCGAACGTCCGGTGCCGCCTTGGTCCTCTCTGCCACCGGCTCTACCGGAGTATCCAGTTCTCCATGATTTCGCCCCTCGAGCCTCTCACGGCTCTACCTTCCATGACTCCGCCCCTCGAGCCTCTCATGGCTGCACCCCCCATGGGCTCTGCCCTGGTCTCATGCTCTTCACCATGTTTTCACCCCCGTTTCATGTCATGTGGCCCCCTGGTCATGTAAGTTCATGTTTCCCTCCGTGTTCATGTGTCTTGTTTTCATTGGTTTATTGTCTTATTACCTTGTTATTAGTTCTGTCTTGTCATTGGTTTTCATTGTCATGTGTTCTCCCTTGTCCATGTATTTAAGCCTCATATTTACCATTGTTCATGGTCAGGTATTGTTTGTGTAACGTTGTGTTATTGTTCTACCAAGCCAAGTCAAGGATAGTCAAGTAAAGTTCATGTTTATGTTTTGTTCCAGTCAATTTAGTCAAGATCATGTTTTTGTTTAGTTCAATTTTGGAGTTATGTTTTTTGGGATTTCACGTTTGTTAATAAAACTGCACTTGGGTGCATCACACGTCATCGTCTTTGTCATTGCCAGTGACAGCGTTACACAGGGAATGCAGACAGCAAACATGAGCACACAACTCGAGGACTCAAATCGCCAGAGACAAGGGCAACGTGCGCCCATGCCAAACGACAGACAAAACTGGACATTTGCGTGAGGGCTCAGCCACAGTTAAACAGGAACCAAGACCGAAGTGGCCGAACCCCAGCACAACATGACAACGGATCACGACCTGGACACGCAGCGCAAAGAGACAAACACGAAAATATTGACATCATTGCATGCTGCAAGGATGACATAAGAGCAATGCACTCGAGCCAATAACTAACAAGACGAGAATGCATGGCAATGCCAAAAGGGCGAGCCATGCATTCTCACATAGACTAGGCACGACATTAAACAGTAGTGTCAGAGCTCAGCCACAAAGACAACAAAACACAACCAACAAGTGGCTTGACTCTGACAATTTTATTCTACATGGGGCAGGGGCACCTCATGGGGACTGCCATTTTAGAATCACACTACCAGTGTACTACTCGTTTAATCTCAGTAACCGTCTTGTTATTGGATACTTTCAGTCTTGTATTAAATTAATCATGTTTGATTGTGAATAGTGAATTTATACAATGGCATCTGTAACTTAAAACTATTGATTTTGAACAGTGGTTACTCCACACAACTTGGTGCCATTGTAAGTCCAAGATGACATGAGCAAAAAGCTACTGAGTGCACCTTTAAGCTTGGGGATGATAGTAGCTGCAAAATTGTCGAAGTATAGGTCTCTGTGGATCAATAATGGGTGTTTTAAATCTGTGGGTGTTTTTAAATTGGAATGGGCGTTTTTCATCTATCCAATGAAAGTAGGGAATCTCAATACAGTAGGCAAATTGTGTAAAGCATTTAAAAAGTGGCCATTGTGGTTTGAAAACGCCCACTGATTAGAAAACGCCTATTTTTGTTCTGCAGAGACACAAGTCTCAAATAGTTTTCTTGACCTGTCTTACAGCTATTTAACTGCAGGGTGCGCTCTCCTCTTCCATTCTAGATAGCCATGGCGCTCTGTTACTGAACAAACAAGCAGTCATGCATGGCTCAGGGGAGCACATCCTTGAATGAATCAGATGCTTATTAAAAAGGACATGATGCTGATTTGCTGTTACTTTTGTCAGGATCTCATCACCCCCATGTCAAAGTACACGGTTGAACATTACTGCCAACTTGCAAAGGAATGAGAGAAAGAAAAAACAGAGAGACAAAATCCTGTTTTATGTGTGACAGAAAATATTTAGTCTAGAAAATATTTGGCTCATCATCCAAATGCCCTGTTGCAGCAGAGGGAACCCATGGCCTCTGAATCCCTTTGCAAAGTTAATTAATGATATTGTTTTCATTTTGGAGCTAAGGTGCAAATCAGGCCTCTAAAAAAATTAATCATAACTGCTACAACTGCTGCTCCTTTGGGAATGTTGACCATATGCAATAAATTCCAGTTCAGTCACTCCCAGATCCGATCTCCAGACAGTGATACATTTATTTCCGCCTGTTTCTCATTTGACAAGCATCTGATCTTTGTAATTATGTTTATCTCTGACATGCTGCATAATAGTTGGCTGCCACTTTCACAAATGTTGTCCACTAAAATGAGATCATGGTGGCTTTGTGATACAGAATTTTAAAGTCACATGTCTTCATTTGTATTTTACAGTGAGTAGAAGCCAAAACAATTCTTAGGAACAAGTTTTTGCCTCTGTACGCTCTGTTTTTCCATTGTAAACATGCTCTAGATTAGATGAACAATTTGACTGTTGTCCTGCATCTCATGCGGGAGCTCCGAGTGGTTTAGACACTGTGTCAAGTTAAAAAGGACTTCAACTGTTAAAAACATGTCTTGAGACACCTGCATTCGGCTCTGTTTAATGCTGCATTAAACATTTTTTAGCACAAGGACATGTTTGGAATAAACACTCCCTTTTTTGTTGCCAAGTTATTACTGTTGCTTTGCAATGACAGTAAAGGCTCAGATACACTCATAGTGAAGTTTTTTGCTCTTCACTCAGCAAAAAAGAGGGTCATAACAGCTGAGCAACAGTATAATATTTGCAAACATACAGACACCGGCCACGCCGCCAGGGGGGAGGCATTTAGAGGAGCATTTAAATATGGCACTACATGTAAAACATTATATAATGTGACATGAAAATGTGCTATCAATATAATATTTGTGTAATATAAATGCAGTAGATAATGTTTAATTTTACATTTTCCATTTATGCCGCTAATGCTAACATGCCATACATTGTCATAATATGCAGTTGTTACCCTCTGTTTTTGTTTTTTATGATTCTTTGTGAAAATAATTCACTGAAGATCAAGAAAATATTTTTTTATACTTGATTTAAAAAACAACATCAACACTACTGAAAAGATGGGTGTATAAAAGGGCGTATCAATTCTGCACTTCATGTTCACTGATCTCAACTGAGAGAAGAAATTAACCGGGAAAAGATGTTGGAGTCAGATTAGGTGGAGCACTGGATCACAGTGTATAGAAGTAAGAACGTGTTTAACAGCCAGTATGAAGTTTTGCTGAAAGCTCGCACTGACAAGCTTTTTCGACCACTGCAACAAACTCAAAAACAAAAGAAAATAAGGGCTTGACAATAAGGACTGGACAAAAATGGCCCGGGGCCATCAGGCCCGTGTGAGAGAGATTCGGGCCAGTTGCTACATATTGCTAGATATTGAGTGTAGAAGGCAGCAGTTGATGCTAATGCCCGTTATACTAGCCCTTGTGGCAACGCTTAGAATGCAACAATTATGTTTTATATTCTGAAACATTTCAGAAATCAGTACTTAAGTCCTTGCATATAGTATATTATGGGCCTACAGTGATGTGATTGCTTATCCAAAACTAAAGATTGAAGCATAAGCAACAACAAAAGTGCACTATATTCCAATGCTTTGGTGAAGTCTTGAAATAATTGCTGATCCCAGTGTGCAGCAGCTGTGCGTCTATATCCCCTTTGTGTCTGAGAAGAGGGGGAAGGCTCTGTAGACTGTAGATAAAAAGATAATCTGAGTGAATTGAACTTCTCTCCACCCGTATTAAAACTAATTGTTAGAAACACCCCACAGTTTCTTTTTTCTTTATTTTTCTTTTTTTTTTTAAGAAGAAGAAAAATGAAACACGCACACACAGCTCTAGGGGTTGCCTCTTTTCATCTCTGTGAACACAGTAGATCTGGGTAGTCTGGACCATTATTTCAAGAGTCACATATAAACATACTGGAGATGTGTTTTTGCCAGCCAGACAAAAGGCAGAATGGCGTGTGGAGTGAGGACTCGATCCTCTCCACATGAGGGGCTTGAAGGTGTCTGAGGGGTGGGGAAGGACCCTAGAGCTCGAGACTGTACGGCCTGCGGTGTCTCTGGGGCAAGAGCTGTCTGCTGTCTAACAAGCAGGCTTCCTGAGTGCCTTACCTGCCGAGACAGTCTTTGAAGAGAACGAGAGAATGGTGGAGGAGAAAAGGTGAAAATGGATAATGGATGAAGCTCCAACAGAGCATCTGACTATATGGAGGCTATTCAAGAGTTCAAATGAGAGTTGGTTGCCTTCAATTTCCTCTAAAGGCTCTTGTTAAAGATTTGGGGAGATGAATGTGGAGCATTGATCCAAGCTTGAGGAATAGAGAAATCTTTGTGAGCTGTAAAACCATCTGACAAGGTACACTGGGTTCATCCTCGAAGAGATGCCTAATTACAGTGATTTATCAGATCTTCTCAATATTGATTTCTACTTTGGTTGCCCTCTGAGACTTTTCAAGGTCTTGAACGGTCTTTAGAGAAAGTAAGATAGACATGCTCAGTGTTGACTTCCAATATGTTGGTTCAGCAGTGCCAGTTATTAACATAAGTGATATTACAGACCCCATGAAATCAGAATTGTAGTTTGGTGTTTTTTTAGTCCATGTTTTTTAGCTTATATGTTAGTTTACTCCTAAAACTTGGCAAAAGTATCCAGACTCATAACAATGTGAATTCGACAACAGTAAGGCAGTAGTTTTGCTGCTGAAATTGGTCTGTGCCTACTGAAATTCGAGAAACAGTGACCGAATCTAGAAGTGTTGTTTAACATTGTTTGAGACATACGTTTTTGGGTGAAATGTCCACAGAGTAGCACCAATATGGAGTTGTAAAGTTAGTTGTTTCAAGTTTTACATTGTAAGTTGTAAGTTTAAATGTATTTTTTAGTTGTAAAGATACAGTTAAGAGGAATAATATTTTTATTAACACCCCCCAAAGCACAACCCTAAACCTAATTGTCAGTAGAGTCAAAAATGTAACCTCTGAACCATCATCACCTGATTACTTCCTGTTTCCTGTGAATCAGAACTCATGTCTAAGAGGTTGTTCATGCAAAGCACTGTCAGTAGTGAGAAAAGTGAACATGCTTGAATCGATGCAAAGATGTCTGTTGGGGTATGGTGCTTGTCAGCAGTCCCGCCCAAACTCTTGACTGGACCCCTGAAAAATTGTGGTCCTTTGTCCACAGTGTTCCTGCTGGGATATGTTGGTGCGCCAGTATATGCACGCAGGCTACGACGGGTGATCTTCGGACATCGCCACACTATAAGGGGTGATGATCTACCTCTCTTGGCTTACCCTTGGACTACCACTATCAAGTAGCTTATCATTGGATTATGGCTCAGATGCTTATGGCACTAAATGCTACTGGATATTTCAATATGTCCAGTTCCAACTTCCTGTTTCAATAGGAAATATTGTATGTCTGCACAGAAAAGACTGTGTTCATCAAGCTGTTTCATTGTGACACTGTGGCAAAGTGCAATTCTAATCCATTTTACGCCTTGATAAAGAACTGTGTATTGGTCTTTTACCAGTGACATCTGTGTTTCGTCAGAGGGAGAGCAATGACAAATAACTTAAAAAGAACGGTGCTAAAAATAGTCCTTTGATAACCCAGTTCGTTTCTGAGGAGACTGAATAAAGAAGCAGAAAACATTATTCTTAGAGTCCTATTTTACATGTCTATCTGTCGGCAATCAGACAGATTAGCTCTTTGATTAGTGCCTGAAGAACATGTCCACCCACAGAAACACTGAGGAGACTGCCGTGTCCATCCACTGGGACTGGCACTAGCCTTAGTTTAATAGATGACAACATACCCATTAGAGTAGATGTATATTATCTTAATTGTAAACCTCTGTAGCTGCTGAACAACATTAGACTTTATGTTTTGCTAATGTTTTGTATGATTAGGGTCTAGTTCACCCATGTTTTGGTTGAAAAATATGTTGGTATTACCAGAAAGGGTTTTTATTGTATCTACCTATGATTCGGAAGTGTGTTTAGGAGATACTGTCAAGCTTTTAGGCAACTACACACACACACACACACACACACACACACACACTTCAACAAGCATTCAGACAGCCTAGCATACTGCCACATGGCAGCTGACTGTGTGACACTCAGTGAGTGTTACTTAATATTGCCATTTGAGAACCATGACAATGTGGCAAAATAACCCCCTCAGAGAGAGCAGGTGAGCATTAAACATTCTGCATACAAGTCTGAGTTGTTGCTAAGCTGCATTTGTTTCCTGATCAGTATTTACAGGTTTGAATGTTTCAATCTCCAAATTATAAGTCCTATGTGCTATGTCCTAAGTCCTATACCATTGCATTCCTATATCTGACAGTGGTGAGTTTAAAGTATGTAACTTAGAGAGATAATGGTATTTCGCAATGTGATGTTCGCTCTTGGTGCTCTTTAAAAAAAAAAATAGTGTTTATTGAGGAATTGAAGTTTCTATTTACTTTTTACTGTTAAATGTGCATATTATTATAATTTTTTGTTTGTCTATTCAGACATTTTACATGACAGACACACTAAGGTGAAATAATGTGGAGTGCTATGCCCACAGAACCTTTCTACTTAGTTAAAACAGTGTACACTAACAAACCCAAAAATGAAACTTCTGTAATAATTTACTCACCCTCATGCCATCCCATATGTGTATAACTTTCTTTCTTCTGCAGAACACACACAAACATGGATTTAAACACTGGAGTCTTATGGATTACTTTTGTGTTTCCTTTATGTGATTTTTGGAGCTATAGGTCTTACCACCATTCACTTGCATTATATGGACCTACAGAGCTGAGAAATTCTTCTAAAAATCTTAATTTGTGTTCTGCTGAAGAAAGAAAGTCATACACATCTGGGATGGCATCAGGATGAATAAATTATTAGAGAAGTTTCATTTTTGGGTAAACTATTCCTTTGAACAAGATTTTAGTGGTGCTCACAGTTGCTGGTGGAAAAACTCGCCACCACAATGCTAAAGTTTTATGTATGGTTACCAGGGAGTAGACATACACTTGCTAAGGTGTTTTGGGTGTTTTTTTAGCACCTCACTATGCAGTAGCTAGGGTGTACTATTTGGTTACTAGGTGGTGTATAGCTTTTCTGTGTGGTTGTTTCCTGGTCCAAGTCAAGAGCCCATCCCCAAACCAAGATATTTGATCCCCCCCTCAATGTAAGTTTATGGATTTTGTTTCTCCATTTTATCATCCACCAGGTGAAAATTTTACGTTTTATTGCCTATAAAAGTAATAGAACACCTCTCCTCACCAAGCCACATGATTTAAGGATGAGTTACACTGCAAAGTTTAATAATTACAGTTAAGGTCAGGAGTTTGTTCAAAAAGTATGAGGAATAGAATTAGTTATGCCTGACTTGGCAAACACTACCAATTTAATGATCAGCATTTGCTGTGTCTCAGTCAGTTGACCTCCCTAAGCATCTGTCTTACTGTTTACAAGAAGTATGCAGCATGATATCTGGTGTATGAGTTTCCTTTTCAGCTGAGTCATGCCATAGTATAGCATCTAACACACTGAGAACACAACTTCAAAACACTGTCAATTTATGTGCAATATTGTTTGAAATTAAAATATTTCACCTTACACAGAGGCACTTCTACCATAAGGAATGACTGAGCTAGCAGTAAACAAGGTAAAGCTCCCAGTGGCATGTCTGCCATGCTGGTCCTGTTGTGTTTGTAAATGGTGGTGAACCATTGGTGCACTTATGCTGCAAGTAGGCACATAAATTCCTTTCCAGCAGGGCCATTCAGGATTAGTGACATTATGATCAAAGACTGCTTGTTAAATCCTGAGAGCACTGCTACGGTTTATGGTAATTGCTGTGATCATGCATATTCGAGAGCCCCGACCTGCATCAGCATGCAGGGGTGTCACGTAATTTAGTAAAAAATACTTGAGTATTTTACTTAAGTATTATTTTTGGCTTTGTATTTGAGTGCAATTTACACAGAATATTGTACTTTTACTTAATTACATTTCCAAAGAAAAAATAGCACTTTTTATTCCTTATAATTTTATTTAAGCTTGAATATTTTTGATAATTGATCATTTCTTTCATCTTACTGGACTGATGCTGCCTTTTCACTGCATCCAACCAATGACAGGTGACAGACCAGAGATCAGTCATTTCAAATAGAGTGTCGCACAATGGCAGTTTGGAGTTCCGACCATCTGCAGAGGTGGAAATTCGGATCTGATTTGAGCTTCAGATAAGTTGAAATATGTGTGCGACTAGACTGCATGTGACCGCCTGACTGAATGTGATGTATTCATTGAAAACTATGAGCACGAAGTGAGAAACACTGACGGTTTTTGTCCTAAACCTTATTCTAAATGCCTGCTACAGATTGGACAGTTACGAAGTGAAAAATTATAATTCATGTAACAGTGTATATATATATATATATATATATATATATAAACAAAACACTTTTGTGTACATGTCTACACTACCCAATTATATCTATGAATTTCTATACTCCTTATTTGCTGAATTATTATTGTTGTTGTTGTTGTTGTTAGGCAACTATTCATTCTAATAATAACCATAAAACCAGCAATGATAATGATAATAATTATGATAATAACAAATATGAAATTGGAGTAAATATGAATTATTAATTTTATTGAATTTGTCCATCTGCTCAAGAGCAAGGTTTGGCAGCAAACCTCAGAAAACAATTCACAATACCAACAACATTACTAAATTTCTTCAAAGCTTGTTAAGATTTTTGTGTTTGTTTAGTCTTTATCTATGTCTCAAGGGGCTGGGTGTTCTGGGTGCTTATCCCATGCAATGTACACTGATGACTGGCAACTTATTTGCAAAATAAAATGATGTGGTTTATTACAGGTCTCAGGGCAGTTCCGAAGTTAAATGTCCACTGTGTGGCACTAAAAGCGAGTGAAATGTTCTCCCAAACAGAAAACAGAAACACATTTTAAAGGATTAGTTCACCCAAATATGAAAATCATCTCATGATTTAGTGACCATTAAGCCATCCCAGATGTGACTTTCCTACTTCTTTTTGTCCATACAATGGATCAGTCTGCTGGCTATTTGATGATCCAAAAGGCCTATTTAGGCAGCATAAAAGTAATCCACACAACTCCAGTCGATCAATTAATGTCTTCTGAAGCAAATCAATAGATTTTTGTAAAAAATAAATCCATTATTAAAACTTTATCAACAAATATGCCTGTGAATAAGGTATTTCTACATTGGCACTGGTGAAAAAAATGCAGTAATGTGCGGATTTAAAGGAAACTAAGCGTAAGATCGGACAATTTAAAAAAGAGAATGCATGAACATGTACAATTGGGACACAAATTTGAGCAGCATGCACACTAGAAGCTCAGTTACAGGTACTGCATGACAAAAAACAAGACTGTGTGTCACAGAGGCTTAAGCGTCCTTTTTGAAGCTTAAAAATGCATCATTATCCACTTGAAACAATGGACTGGGATACTCATTAAAACATTTCCTTTTGTGTTCTGCAGAAGAAGGAAAGTCATACATGTTCGGAACAACACAAGGGTGAATAAATTATGACAGAATCTTAATTTTTGGGTGAACTATTCCTTTAAAGTCCAAGACCTCCGTCGGGGAACGGAGTGCACCATTAAAACAATTCCTTTTCTCAAAAAGAACACTTTGTCTTGAGTTCTTCTCTCTGTGAGTGACTAAATTAAAGAGATACTGCAAGAGGGTGGAAGATTTTGCAAATGAAGAGAAGGAAATGAACCAGAGAGAGGAGTGTGAGTGAATCACATCTCTGTAACCTAAACCTCTCTAAGGTCCATCACCTCCATATTAAGAATCCAGTATTAGCTTCAGAGAGGCGTGTTGCTATGGAGTAGGAAGATGATGTTCTGCCTGTAAAATTCATAGGATGGCATGTTAAAGCATAAATGTTCATAAGGGAATATAAGAGTAGCGGATAAAATGAGAGCAAACGTAGAGCACAGAACAATCATTTGTTTAATGATGCTATCCTTAGAATTGAGTCCTCAAGCTGGTACTATATTAAGCATCGTCTTTTTTTAAACAGTCTCTTCATGGCTTAGGGTTAAAAAGCATGAAACATCCTCATTATCAGAGGTGCTAGCAAAAGAAAGCATACATTTAGCTATTGCTTATTAGAGAACAAACCTCTAACAACAAGTTTGATTATTTGGTGCACTTTTGTGCTACATGAATTATACCTCAAATCACACAACTTGTTAAGGAAAGGTGTGCCATTTGTTATCTCTCGAAGCAATCAGACTTATGTTTTTTCCTGATATACGATAAAATGTGCATATCCCATTAATTTACAATGAAGGAGGGACCCCATAAGGGATGCTCTTCTGACCTAGGCTAGTAAGCAACCACACAGAACACTCTAGAAACCACCCAGAACTTCCTAGGAACCACCAAGCAATGTGCTAAAAACACTGTTGTCACCACATGCAGTAGCAACAACCTGGCAACCACCCACAACACCCTAGCATCATGATGGTGAGTTTAATACGAGCGAATATCACTCACATCTTCTTCAAAAATGTACAAATATAGTTTAAACATTTAGAGCTTCATACAATGTTCAGTGGATGCATGGCTGATGAATATTTATCAGTGGTTACCTTATTAGCCAGACAATAGATGGGAGAAAGCTGAGTCTTAATCAGTTTCATTTTGTCTCCAAAAAGCAAATAGAGTCAGAGATGAGACACTCCAATAAATCCAGTCCCAGTCCAAAATAATCCAACAACAGCCAACAGGCACAATTGCAAATGAACTTTCTGACAAATCTGAAACTTATAAATCATGACTGACCACCAATAGGGTGACGATACCTGGATGAACATTTTGTTACAAAAGTAGAATGGTTAACAGTGCTATTGAAACAGATGGGACAAACTTGTGCAATCCTAAGTGAGAGTTTTCAAGGGGGCCAGTGTTTTCAAGAGCTCTCTGGTCTGTGTTTCAGAGGCCTTGGGTTTTTGGGCATGTAATTGTCATTGATGGATTCAGGGATGTTACCATGGCTCATAGTTGTTTAAGAGCAGGATGTGGGCCTATTGAGAAATGCCAGGATGCTTGGGTTGGCTGGTCTGAATGAGCAGAGGGTGACAAGCCTCACCAGGCATGCTGGGAAAGAACATTCTCATGCAGACTGGAAAAGAGCCCCTTGTTTGGAGTTCTGGAACTCCATGTGGGAATCTCATACAGAACACTGGGATGGAAAACTAAAAGTCCAGTACTGGGCAGTTCTCAGCATGCTAAAGGGTAAAGAACATTCAGTATTTTTAACTATAATACATATCTTTCATACAAGTGACGTTATAGTTTTGGGGCTCCTGAATAGGTGTTATAGTTAGGCATTGTTTTGATGGATATAACTGGGATTTTTAGACTTTTTATTTCAAGGACAGTAGGGGCAGACTGGGACGCAGGGCAGAAAGAGGGGGAATGGGACATGACCCAGGCCAAATTCGAACCCTGGTTTCCTTTGAGACAATAGCTCTTATTTATGTCATAAACTATGACATTGTATTATTTATTAATTTATTTTTATGTATAAGCTGCTTAAAACAGCTTAAACCAACCTAAGATGATTGACTGGACTTTTTGCTGGGTTCAGCTGGTCTTGCTGGTCTCCCAGCCTGACCAAGCTGGTATTCGGCTGGTTTAGCTAGTTAGACAGCTGGTCTCCCAACCTCACCAGGGGCCAGTTGCACCAGCTATATTTAAGTTACAACTTAGCCAAGTTGTGGTGTAAATGGGCACTAAATCACAAATTACAAACTACTAAATATTGAGTGTTGCACCAATAAACTTAAGTGGAACCTAACACCATGTATAAACTAAATATTTAGGTAAGCTTCTCACCAGGAGTAATGGATGGAATAAAAAAGCAAACTCAATGAATTACATCAATGAATGTTTTCAGTTACAGACTTCAATCCTTATAAAAAATAAAATAAAAAAATTCTTAGCGGATCTTCACCATGAAATAGAGCACTTTCCACAGTGTGTCGCACAGTGACAAGTATCAACACATAAGCCTACAAAATAAATAAGATATTAAAATGAATAAATGTTTATTTTTCCAGCTAGTTGTATTAGCATTTTATAATTGCCCCTTTTTTTAGATACAGTTCCTCAGTATTGTTATTTACATGGGCTAAATATGCCGTTTATTGAATCTACTTTTGCTGCATATCATATTTCTTTGGGAATATTATTTATTACAGTTGACAGTTACACAAGCAGACAAGGTTTGAACATGAACTTTAACAAGATCAAACTGAAATTCACGGCTTTTTAACACTTCTGTGTGCAAATTTGAACGCTGCTTATTGGATCAATACAAGTAAACATCATATTATGCGAATATGCATTAATTTACAGAGAGCAAACGTCCTACTAGCTAAGTCTTAAAAACAGGTGGTGCCATCAAATTAGACACTGAGTTGCCCTTAGTGTGAACTTTACATGCCAACTTAAGTGAGACTTTACGCACCACTGGTGCAACCCTACCCTGCTGACAAGTGCCTCATCTCACATAAAATTCGGCAAGTGTGTGATGATTTGTCTTTAGCCAAAATTGGCATACGTTGACCGAATTTGAAAATACTGTCTCCAGAGGCTAAAGTGGTAAGTGGTTTATCTAAGCAGTTAGATAAACCCACATCTAACCCTAACCATTAGTAGAGACAAAATTCAATGTTAGGGATAAAAATGCAACCTCCTTATCACGCTTGTGATTGTTTATATAAACGTGATTACTTCCTCGTTTGAATGGGGATTGAATTATGATTTCCCATGCAACTGACGCAGCATGCTAACAGTCGTGCCACAAGGGAATTTAATTGTTGTTGAGCCGTTCCAAATATGTCCGATGGGAGATAGCGCGATTTGTGATAGTGATTTGGCATACTGTTGCCACCGATCCTAGGGTGCCGCCTTACCGGAACTTTCAGAAACACCATGCAGACTTCCCATGTGATCATGTTGATTTTTTCAGCAAAAGTAGTTTACCAAATTCACACAAATTTCTTGCAGCTGGAATATTAGCAACACTGTTTAATTTATCTGTGTTTTGCTATTGTGTTTTGCATTGTACTATGAACAATAGTTATTTGAGATGCCATTCAACTGTTGTCCTTTGGTAGTCAACAGAAAAGCTCCGTTCACAATCTCTCTGCCTCCCCCTTTCTCTCCCTCTCTCTCTCTCTCTCCCATACGCACACAAAATACCAAACAAACCATACAAAGTACCACCAGCCATTCAAAACCACTAACACTGTCTTCATTTATAAAAGCATAGTGACAGAGAGCATGTGTCAGTAGGTCTGTTGGAGATATCATTGGTGTGCCAGTCATTACTGTGATTCTGCTGCACTTGCAGTTTTTCCCTGCAATTGCACTTTGGGTTGTGCCAGCAATCCTTATTTACCATTGCTTGAAGTGTGCAGGAAGTGCCAAATTTGTGACCCTCTGGCACAACTAAGGCATGACCGATATTGGTCTTATAAACTAACATCAACATGCTAAGAGTTGTATCTGGGTGGTGTGGCCCTTTTTCCTTCCCCTTTTCTCTCTGTTTCCTCCCCCTATTGCAAGCACATCCCTTATCTCTGGTCACCTGTTTATGTGGGAACGGATGTAATGCAAACCACAGAAGCTTATCCACCCATACACTGCCCAGCTCATAAAAATTGTGTTGTATTGCTGTTTATGTATCCTTTAATTATCCGCTTGCCACCAATTAATTGAAGAGCAACAAACTGCTGACTGAAAAACGGTATATATTAGTTGAGTGACTGCTGAATTGTGTATTGAAAACCATGAGGATGTCAGCATTTTAAAACACACCTTAATCATCTGATTATGTAGGGGTTTTTCTCCACAGGATTTCAAAATAAATTAATCTACTTCTGCATGCATCCTATTGTACACTAGCAAAAAAGTAGAAAAAAATAACATGATATTACCAATTTTTTCAACACTTTTTTGGACATGGTACTAAGGTCCATGGTTTTTAGAAATGTTTATACCATGGTAATACCATGGTATTCTTTGAAGTACCTTGGAGTATCATGTAAATACCATATATATGAATATGTAAATTTTTCAGTACGATAGAATAAATCAAAGAACCATGACTGTAAGTACTGCCATGTGTTAAGAAAATGTCCTGGTCCTATTTTACTCCCCACTCAATAAAAACTAAATAAAAACAATCAGAAATTATAATTTGTATATCGAAAAGTCTTTTTAGAATGTTAATTTTTTTTACACTGTGGCACAAATTTAACACCCCAATTCTCATTACCGTAACATCAAAAAAGATGGTCACTATGATATTCTCATTAGCGCAATGAGATAATAAAGGATATTAATTAAGTTGTATTTATACACCGTAGTAGTATCCCCTTGGTACTGCTGTTCATTATCATTGTTTTTAATCATTTAAAAAAACTGTACAACTGCTGCTTTTTTACGGTAATACAGTTAAAAAAAGCGACTGTGCTATGGTAATGAGAATCATCAGAAAAAAGAAATGGGAATAGGATACGTAAAACATCCAGATGCATTAAAGTAATTAGAATCGGTAGGTAAAATGTTCTAAAGTGTCTTGAAAACACTATCAAAATGCAAAAATATTAATGGTCCTAAATGCAGGCTTCTTTTTCTTAATGCAAATATCATTAAAAAAAAAAAAAATATATATATATATATATATATATATATATATATATATATATATATATATATATATATATATATATTGATTCAGGATTAAACAGGACATTTTCTTGACTGGTTTTGTGAAAATTACCTTATACTTTTTCCATCAAATACATCATGGAGCTATTATGCAATAAAATGTTACTAATGTTTGTTGAAAATGACTCTCACTCTTGACATTTGACCCTAAAAAGCCCCTAGGGATATGAAAAACAGATTAGTGGTAAAAACTAATTGATTGAAAACTGACTGAAACCTGGTATGGGTGTGGTACAGCAAAACTGAACTGAAAGTCAAGGTATTGATTGTGCCCTCTTTCTCAAATCCCCAAGGGTTCTCAGGTTTGTCACTGAGAGTTTAAAATCCTAACCAAACAAAAAAACTCCCCCTGTTATGGTTGCATTAATAACATTGTCCTTGCATACAGTTTTAAAGAGCATTTTAGAAAGCATTATCTCGATATTATCCTGCGTATCGCTGTTATTTTGCAGAAGTTTACTGTTTGTCAAACTCTAGCTGCTCTTGCTTGGAAAGGTGCTTAATATCTTATTGCTGTATTATTACTATATTTTCACATTGAATTGAGATATTGACACTCTTTAATTTACCCTCCCTGACCTTCCTCCAATTTCTCCTTGAAATAAACCTCCAGCTAACAGACTCTACAAGGAGCTATTTAGGATGAATGACCATGTGCTAAAACAAGCTTACCTTGTACCTGGACACCAAATTAGTGACTCAACCTTTATCTAAATGTGAGGACTGAAAATAGCTACTACGTAGTGTGGCGGATCCATCAAAATCAATAGTTTTCAACTCAGCTCTACTGCAGTATTTTGGTTACTGTGATGTGGATATTTTGATCTGTTGTTATTCTTGGATACAGAAAAATGTATAATGTGACAAAGAAAGAGAACTTTCTCATATAATTTCAATTTTCTCAATAACTTCCTTCCTTGTTCTTATACCATCTCATTCAGTCTGAGCACAACCTGTGCTATCTAAAAGAGGTTACACAATCTTGCATAAATACAGTAAAAGCATAAAAAATGCAGCAGAACAAATAAATAATCTCTCTCTCTCTCTCTTTCTCTCTTATCTTGTTGGACAAATTGTAAATATCTGTGGATAGATAATGTGCAGACTACTGTTGCTCCCAAATGTTTTTGTTTGATATTTGTATGCAATGCGTTGCTTGTTGTTACCTAGGGCAGCCTGTGGTGCGTGGGATGTGTTAATAACAGCAGGTGCGCGTGCGTGTGTGTGTGTTTGTCTGTGTGTGTATGTGTGTTTGAGTATGGTATGCACTCATTTTCAGCTATATGAATAACAGCTTACATAAATGGTAATCTTAAATAGACAGCAAAGCGTAAATACATTAAAATACATCATTTTATATTTGAATAGACACAGAAAAGGAAAATAAATGCAATGTAATTATTTTTACCATTGATCATGAGTGCTGCGACTGAGATGTAATTTGATTCTTTATTTATATCATTGGTAAATACATTTTAAACTAATTTACAAATGTTCTTCTTACAAAAAAGTAAGCACAAAGCACCATGATATTACCATTTGGTAATCTGATACCATTACTGTCTCATGTTACTGCACTTTTTTTTAGGGGAAGCTACAGCATATTTGCATATTTCAATGATAATCCACACACACATATATATATATATATATATTAGCCTATTTTTAAATAAATAAATAAAATGAAATTATGTATTTTTTTAACAAAATTAGAGTAATAAAACTCTCTCTCTCTCTCTCTCTCTCTCTCTCTCTCTCTCTCTCTCTATATATATATATATATATACATAGAGAGAGAGAGAGAGAGAGAGAGAGAGAGAGAGAGTAAGTGCAGTAACATGATTTGATATAAATATATATATTTGTATTTTGTTAAAGATCACTTTAAATTTGATGGAATTATGTTATAAAATTTAAATACATAAATCTTTAAATTATTTTTTTAGGATTTAGGATTAGATTTAAGGCCTGCACTGGCATTAGCAATGCAACCAGGTTTTGAATATGTCTCTGGTCCAGAGAGCGGTTACTCTTGGCTTCCTCAGGGGTCTTATTACTCTCCTGTCCTGTATTATTCATGTACACAGACCTGAGAAGCACCACCATGAGACTGCAGGCCAAGGGCGAGAGTCAGCCTACCTCCAACTGAACACATTATACATAATTGTGTAGATGTTTTACATAATAGCAGGGCATGTTGTTAGAATTGCAGTAGAATCTGGGAGACTCATGAGGATATCAGATGCTGGTGTTGAATTAGCCCGAGGTTTTAATCTCACTAAAGGATAAGCTTTTACTTGACAAGAAAACAGCACGTGAAATGGATCATCATTATAAGAGCCATGTATAATTACATGAGTCATACAGTGATATCATATATTTTAACATAAACATTTTTATTGTGCCAAAAAATTAAATTAGCTGAAATGTTGAAACTGTAATCCAAATACTGTATTAATCAGCATTGAAAAGAAGAAACCAGATATTTGGATTTTCTGAGTTATGCTTGTCTGATTAAAGCTCGCCTCAACAAAGCTAGGGTGTTGTAGGTGGTTGCCAGGGTGTTGCTATAGGGTTGCTTTGGTTTTCTGGGTGCATTCTAGGGCATTTCTAGGTGGTTGCCAGGAGGTTGCTTATTGGTTCAGGGGGTACTTACACTTGGTCATTTGATGTGTTTTTACACTTACTAAATAAGCTCAAGAATCACTTTATACTTGGCCACATCAATGCATCTGCAAAACTTCACTTGCAAAGCACAGCCTTGATTATGCTAATGCAGGGCAGCGAATTTATATGATTTATTATTTGATTCCAAGTGAATTTCCCTAGAGGGTGGTATCTGTGTGTTTGCGTCATGCACATCAGTTGTGCTCATTGTCAGTGTTTATTGTCAGTTTCGTCAGTGATCTGCATAAAATAAATTAAGAAAAATACTCTCCTACAACGTCCATCCGTTTTCAATTGTTATTATTTATTGTGCAACGCAACCTCTATGCAGATACTCGGCAACAGTTATGTTTCATGTTATTCCCATGCTCATAGTGCTGTTTGGGCAGAGTAAAGTTTGCATATGTATATTGAACAAGTCAAGTCGTCATTTTTATTTGTATAGCGCTTTTCACAACACGCATCCTTTTAAAACAGCTTTACAGAAGATCATGCATTAACAAAAATGGAACTGTAATATATATAAAGTCTTAGAGTCAGCATTGTGTAGTTTGATTAAATAGATCACTTAGTGAGGGATTTAGATCGCAGCAAGCTGAAGGCGACTGTGGCAAGGAACACAAAACTCCATAAGAAATGGTTAATGGAGAAAAATAACCTTGGGAGAAACCAGACTCACTGTGAGGGCCAGTTCCCCTCTGGCGAACATCATGAATATAATGCAAATATTAGTTATTTGTGTGCAGTGCAAGTCATGGTTTTAAATGAGTAAATTAAGTAAACGTTAAGGTCCATTGTTTTAAAAAATAAATAAATATATATATATATTATTTTTTACTTTAAGATTAATGACTAATATATTTGAAGTTCATCTTGGATTAACTGTAGAAGTTCACATTGATGCATTGTCCTTTGTTAGTTGACTGATGAAGACTTCCGTTGGAAATTAAATGTAGTCTGTGTATTCCATTTCAAGAGTGAAGTCCATCAATAGACAAAGGTGATGCAGGCCGAGATCAATGAGGTGCATCGCAGTTCAACCTGCAGGTCATTTCAATGAGGTTCGGTGGGGTCCATCCTAAGTCCAAGGTTCAGGCAGTGGCATATGAAGTATCACATGTCTTACCACTGGAGTTGGCATCAGTCAAGTCAAAAGACTGGTTATGTCTGGCTGGATCTGGCTGTAGTTTGTCATTAACTACATTAGTTTGACATAAGCTGATTGCAAAATACAAGAGACAAGGTAATGATCTGAGATGTCATTGCTCTGCGGTAGAATTTCTATAGTATCAACATCAACTTCACATGACAGAATAAATCAAGTGTATGAATATGGCAATGAGTTGGTCCTGTCACATTTTGTCTAACTCCAAGAGAGTTGAGAATATTGATAAACGCTAATCCCAATGTGTCATTTTCATTATCTATGTGAATGTTGAAGTCACCAACAATTAAAGCTCTACCTACATTAACTACTAGATCTGATAGAAAATGTGCAAATTCACCAAGGAAATCAGAATACGGCCCGGGTGATCTATATACTGTAGCAAGGACAAAAGACGACAGAGATTTTTTTATTTATATCTGACAATGTCATATAAAGCATTATTAGTTCAAAAGACTTAAACTTGCAGCCAGATGCATTTACACTTGACCGAATGAATGCAACTCAAACCACCTCTAGAGGTCTAAGTGATCAAATTTATATCCGTCTCAAATCCATCTTTGAGGGCATTAACACTTGGCATTTTCATGATCGCGTAGCAGTCCGATCAGTAAAAACCAGTGACCAAATGTGTAAATAGCCAATAAGTCTCTATGATACTGGGGTATATTGGGGTTCATAGAAATGGTTCAGGTCAAATACAAGCTCAAACACACACAAAAAAAGCATTTCCTGAAAATGTGACGGCTGTGGGTGGATCTATTTTGGTTCCTCTATTTAGGGCATGTTTTTTTTAAGGAGTTCTGAGGTGAATAATTGCTTTTATGTGACTGTGTAAGCTGGCCACTCCGTTAATGAGATTGATGTTAGATCTATTCCACAGAGCTTTGATCGGAAGCACTCCAAAAATAAAAGCTTTGCTTAAATCAAACCTTTGCAGCCTATTTACTATTTCAGCCTGTTTTAAGGAGTGTAGAATGAGCGTAGAATGGCAGACAGATTTAAACACACTTAAATCAACTCTTTTGCGATTGTACTGTATATTATTTAATTTCCTTGTGATTCGACATTAGCAGATTCAGACCTCTCAATTAATTCCTGCTGTCTGTGATACAGCTTGCCAATTTATCCCTTTAATCAAAAGGGTTTTGCTTATTTGGAGATCATTCTGCCTGACCTCTGCTCCACTCGACATAAAACACTTAGCAAATTTACCACACACACACACACACACACACACACACACACACACTTACACACACACACACACTCCATCTCCCTCATTTTGACACTTACACAGGATATTATGAAATCATCCTGTTGATGAAACTTGGCCTGAATGGTGTGGGCTCCCACACACCCTCACACACTCACACTCGCCTTGGTGCAGTTAGTAGAAAGTGGTCCATTGCCTTTCGTCTCTCTATTTGGGCTCAAGCTGACAGCAGGCTTTCCATTCGCCGGGGGGAAGAGAATCTAAACATTAATTACATATTACAGTATAGTTACTGCTCAGATGCAAAGCAAGACAAGAGAGGAAAGGATGGCCTTTTCTGACATCACGGAGGATGACCTAAATGTATTTACGCGTGAGGAGGCAGAAGACGCTTTTGATGATGGTAGGGTCATGCTGAAATCATGTGGAGAGTTTAGGCCATATATGTGGCTGTGCCTGAATGAGTGAACGCTGTGGAGAGGGTCTGATTTACAGGTTTGGGGAAAATGGGTTGTGATTATAATACAGTATAAGTTGGATACAGCTTTTTCAGTCATCATTTACTCACCTTCATTTTGTTCCTAACCCATTTGACTTTCTTTTTCTGTGGAACACAAAGGAGATGTCACCATTCACTTTCATTTAATCTTTTTTCCATAAAATGGAAGTGAATTGTGACTGAGACAAAACATTCTGACAGTCATATGGGTTTGGAAAATTTTTGGGTGAACAAACCCTGAGTTCAATATTTTGCTCAGAAAAAGAAGTATTTCACATGCAATATGAGATATGTGTCTCTTATCTTATCATAATACAGATTGCATTGAGTGGGTATATAATTCCTGGTTGTCTTGGAAGTACAAGAGTAGATCTGTTTGATAATGCTGTTACATTATGATTCGAGCACATTACTGTACATCTGTGCCAGTAAAACTAATACAAAGCATCTGTTTGGCATTTTAAGAACAAGTACATGAGCAAACATGTTCTCAGTGAGAGGGATATCTGCTGTTTGATTTGTCAAGTGCTGCATCCGCCAAGGCAGAGAAACATGATGCTGTTCGGTGTACTGGAGGGCAGCAATTTCCCATTATTGAAACAACATTGATGTAACAATTTGATGTATACTGTTCTGTTGAGAATCTTTATTCTCAGTTACATTTATAGTTATATTGTTTCTTCTAAGTGATGCTGTCATGTAAAACCAAAGAGCAGCACAAACTGTACAGTATGTATAATTATATATTTTTAAGAAGGTTATAATGGAAATGCTCAAGGCATTGGGGTATAAATATGGTGTGAAACATGCTCTAATGATCATTCCAATTTGTATTATTTAGGCTATTTTATAAAAAAAAAAATTATATTCACATTATGCAGTGAAAGTGTCCTGTTTAAGTCAGGCTGTCTAAGAAATGTTGTGATTCAGATCTGATGTTGCTGCAGAAGCTCTGTCACCAGTTTGGGCAAAGCTAACAGATCAGAAAGGAGTGGGTGTCTCTGTGCATGTCAATAGATAGAGAAAGTGAAAAACTATAGTCAGAAATTGATTCATTTGAATCAATCTGGATGCCATATACCTGAGCCTTTATTTGCCAAATATCACTCAACAAAGTTGTTAATTTTACTTTCATAAACACAATTATCTTTACACTACTTGGCCAAAAGTAAGTGGACACCCCCTCCAAATTAACAGTATTGGCTAGATTTACAGCTTTGTGGCAAGATTTTTATGGATGTCCTTTTTTCTGTTCCAGCATGACAATGCCCCTTTGCACCAATCCAAGTCCATAAAGAAATTATTTACTGAGTCTGATGTGGTAGAACTGGACTGTCCTGCACCAAGCCCAGGCCTGAACCCCACTGAACACCTTTGGGGTGAATTGGAATGGCAATTTATCACAACATCATGTAACCTCATAATGGCTCATAACTAGAGACTGCATTTGTTATTTTATTAAATGCAATTACATTTGGTATTAAAACCAAGGCTATATTGATTTTGCAGTATTGGTTGTTAATGTTCTCCTTAATTGTTTGCATACATAGCATAATATTAATGAGTCGGACAATAACGTAAATTTGGATTTGGCATTTAGCACTTACTGTATTTTAATTTAAAGGTCTTTGCAGATCTTTTCAAATTGTTGAGGGCAGCTAAGTCTCTAAGTGATATTGTGACAAAAAAATTATGCATTTCTAAGAACAGCATTTGAGCAGGGATTTGATGAAGATGTTTTCTGTCAATCAAGTCCATTTGCTTGCAAAATCAGTGTCAGGTTTCAACAAAACATTTGTTCATCCCCTGATCTACTTGTATCACACTCAGGCTGGGGAAACTTTATCCTCTCAGGGGCTTTGGCAAAGATCACTGTGGTGGCATTGGATTTCAAAACTAAGCTGCTCCATGTATTGATTCATGTAGAATGGTGGTACCGGTAGGACTGATTTACTGGTATTGTCTGGTTTAACTGTGCCATTGGTAAAGATGGTATCAGCAGGCCTGCAGATCACAGCTGGCACAGCGATATGATGCACTTACTCAGTACTACACAATGTGCTCTTCACGCTGGACTACATGTCCAAGACTGCCAACAAATAACTATGATGTCAGTGTCTATGTCAGCAGGATATTTTCAGCTCTGAATGGCTGTATGACTTGCATCCATCAAGTGATGGCTTATCATTATCAGACACTGATTTTTTTAGGAGTCAGAGAGTGAAGCACTGAAAATTTCATACAGTTGTTTAATTCACCACACCAGCTAGAGTCTCTCAGAATGTTAACTAGTTGAAAGTGCTTACAGTCATTTATAAAATTTATACTTCTGTGTCTGACTATGAAATCTGATTGGATAAGCCATATTCAAAGTCATTGTAAAATGGCTTTGTAAAGAGAAAAAAAAGCCGATCTATGACCGCATATCAGTTGAATTCTATATTAAAGGAATATTCTGGTTTCAATTCAAGTAAAGCTCACAGCATTTGTGGCATAATACTGATTGCCACAAAAATGTTATTAGACTTTTTTTTAAGAGATACAAAAATTGAGGGTACGGTGAGGCACAACAATGGAAGTGAATTGCAGTTTGCAACAATTACAGTGGGGCCATGTTCAAATACTCACTGTCATAAGACCAAAAAAATATAAAATCACTAACCTTTTTTTGCATGAAGTTATATCCAATTTTATAACATGTTGCCATAAATATTTAATGCATAACCCATTCAAGTCACTAGAATCAGTCGAGCTCAAAGTCGAGCACCTCCTTGAAGAGGGCCCTCCTGATCACGCTCGCTTCCATCAAGAGGGTTAGGGATCTGCAAGCGTTCTCTGTCAGCGACACTTGCCTGGATTTCAGTCCAGCAGACACCCATGTTGTCCTAAGACTGCGACCAGGCTACGTGCACAAGGTTCATACAACCCCCTTCAGGGGCCAAGTAGTGAACCTGCAAGCGCTGCCCCGGGAGTAGGCAGACCCAGCCTTTTCGTTGCTGTGCCCGGTGCATACTTTGAGTATCTATGTGGACTGCACGCAGAGCTTTAGATGTTCTGAGCAGCTCTTTGTCTGCTTTGCAGAGGCTTTCCCACTGGGTCGTTCATGCCATTGCACTGGCCTATCACACCCAGGCCATGCCCGTCTCCTTGCGGGTTCCAGCACACTCGACGAGAAGTGTGACGTCCTCATGGAAACTGGCCAATGGCACCTCCCTAACAGACATATGCAGAGCAGCGGGCTGGGCAACACGCAATACCTTTACGAGATTCTACAATATCAGGGTTGTGTCGGTCTCATCCCGTGTTCTCTCAGGTCCGAACACATAGAACTCGGGAATGCGGAACATCTGACCAGGTTTTCCGCTTGCACATATCGCCTTTCCACTCCACTGAGGTGAGTGGTTTCTTCCCAGGAGAGTCTACTAGATTCACGATCCCTGCATGTTCTTCCTCCCAAGCCCTCTGGTCCACAAATTCAGTGGAGGAATTCCCTGACCAGACCCACTAAAATTACCTGTACTGGAATAGGTGCTCCACAGGATGGGTATTTGTGGACTAATCTACCTGTGTGTATTTTCCAACCCGTGTCTCCCTTGGGCAGTCCCCTCTGCAGCAAGTTGTAGCAACTCCTCACTCTCAGCAGGTATGATCTACAGTACCACCATGCCATTCCAACATGTGGCCTGAAAACCAGGTGGTGGTCTCCACAGGGTCTTTTCCACCTGAAAGAATAGGAGTTGGGAAACAACGCCTTCCTCAATTCGTGTGATAGCGTTAATATAGCCCCATGCGGCTGGCACGGCCTGCTCCCATGCTTGGCACGTCGCTTTGTTCCCCCCTTCGGAGTGCCGGGAACCTAAAAAGTTTATGACGATTTTATGGGGCATTGTGGAAGGGTACGTACAGTCTGACGTAGCCTGTCACTTTGGCACGCAACTGCCTGCCCGCACCTGCATCAGCAGCGCACGTACACGGTTCAGCGCATGGCGTGATTGAATAGGTGCCCCTAGTGTCGCTTCACTCGACACAACGTCAAAGTGAGCGACAGATGGGGAATGTCTAGGTTACTGTTGTAACCTCCTTTCCCTGATGGAGGGATCGAGACGTTGTGTCCCCCTGGCCACGATGCTGAACCGAGCCACTGCAATGGCTTTATTCTCGGCTCCTCAGTGCAAAACATGAATGAACAGAGGCATGATTCCCTCCCTTTATACCCGTATGTCCGGGGGAGGGACATGCAAATTCTGTCTGCCAAATTCTCATTGGCCTTTTCTCAAGTTTAGAGGTAACCGAGACTTTCAAGGATATCCCCTAGTGTCGCTTTACTCAACACAACGTCTCATTCCCTCCATCAGGGAACAGAGGTTACAACAGTTTGTCGTACACCCTTGACACTCTTGAATGTGGTGTCAAATCGACCAGCTTATTGATGACACCTGTTCTATGACTTTTCTAAGCGATGGGAGGTATGGTGTATGCCTGGGGTGCAAAAAACTGCCCCAAAGAATCCCATTAACTTAACATTGACATGAAATTTGTTGGATCATATCTCCGCGCCAGAATGTCCTAGAGACTTCAGGTTTGGCTTGTTTTATTTGGGTTAGCAAGGAGTCTTTAAGTATCACCATGGAAACTACTTAGCCACACCTTAGCGACCACATAGAACACCCTTACAACCACAGAGCAATATGACCCAAACATATCTTGGAACCAGCATGCAGACATGGAGTGGGCACTTTCAAATTGGGGCAGTTGGTGGGACATTGCGCTTCCTTCCAAAATTTGGACCCAGTCACTATTACTATTGTAACCTTGATTTTTACCTTTTTAAAATAAAATGAGGGACGAGTCGAAATTATTTTGAGTGTTAATCAGCATTATGCCACAAATGTCGATTGAGCTTAACTGGTATTGAACCAAGAAAATTCCTTAAATGTGCTATATCTACATACAGTGCCTCCAAATCTCAAACACACTTTTCAAGCAAAGAATGTCACAAAATAAGTTTGATAGGTTTTAAATGATACAAAACTAAGATAAAAATGATTTTGATATATGCAAATATGATGAGTAAATATGATGAACCTGCAGTTACTCTGCTTGGGCACCTGCATCAACTTAAGTAGAAGTGATTTCAAACATATGAATGCACATGCAGTTTGAAGGCTGTTCTTTGATTTAGTACATGTTTAGTCTAGTGTGTGTTTGGGGGTTGTCCATAGTAGTATATGATGCTCAGGGCAAATGTGTCAGAAGGAGGCAGTCATGACCTGCTCAAAGTGACTCAGGACACAAGCCTTGGGCCCCCCCAGAACACATTGCATTGCCTCAGGGTGGGAAGAGAAAAGAAAAGGAGAGAACATGGAATTGTTGTATTCTTTCTTTCAGTCCTGCTACAGAAAATGTTCAGTCAGTGGAGATTTTTAAATGGACAACTCCATGAGAGATTGATGTGTCATATGCAGAACATTTGTTTTGATGTGTCGTTGGGGGCGGCTGTGTATTACGTGTGTTGTTATCTCACCACTACATGATGGAGTCCTCCATTGACCTACTTTAGACCAAACAAGCAGAGCTTTCAACAAACAAGAGGCTATGACTGCACAGTGGTTGAGAACACACAATCTGGAGAGAAGATACACTGGCAGGGCCATTGACAGATGACCGGAGCTGCTTGCTGGTTTGCGCTCAAGTCTTTATCTTCGGGTACACACTGCCACAATTTTGGAGTTTGAGACGAATTTCTGAAATCATGAAAGATCTTTCTTTCTTCGGATTGATCGCTTAGCATGACATGCTTACTGACAGGTGATTTATTGCCTTTGCGATGTATTTTAGCCTCTGACAAAGTTCTAACAGTGTCTGAAAATATTCCTTGCAGGCCTGTAGTATGAGATAAAGACAGTAGTTCAGTCAAAAATGTTTATAGTTCACTTTGAGGAATGAACAGTCCATAAATTCTCTCTTTGGCCCAAGTTAGACAAACTTCAGTCACATTTTTCCCCAGCCTAACCTTATGAATATTACGTGACTGTGGTGAAATGGTGTCATAAACAGCAAAACCACATTATTTTGAGGTGCTTCTGTGACACTTTCGGCTCACTTGTTGACTTGCATGCTATTCAGTACACGGCTTACAAGTGCAACGCTTGATCAGTTGAGCTAATGCAAAATGTTATTGCATTTGAACAAGCTTATAAATGTAGTTGGTTATGTAATCCAAACGCTCAAATGTATATCACCTTACAGGTCCTGCACTATAGTAAAAGTGTTTAGATTTCATAAGATAGCATTGCGTGAGGAATAGAGTGAAAAGTTAATGCTAGAAACTGATACTATGTAATTGTACCGGCCATTTGTGTGAAAGAGCCCAAAGTATTTATTTTACCAGAAAACTGCTGCAATACGTAAAACAAGCCACGTAAAGAATACAAAATAATAACCTGATTCTATAAGACAGGTATGTTGTGCAGTCTGAATTAAAAGATTGTTGATGCCAAACAGCTATAGCCTATATACAAAATCTTACTGAAGTCATATTGTTACAATCTGACAAGCAATAATCGTAAAAGACAGGGAAAAAAAATCACACAGTGCACACTCGCTTTTACAAAGAACCTGCATTGAGGTCAGATTTTGAGTTGGAAAATGTGATCAACTGATCTGGGACCTGCACTTCCAGGCTGAGTCTTTATCTGTCTGTCATTTACTGTATGAGAACTGATCCCACTCTTAAAGTGAACCTACAGTATTATGCTGATAACTTCATAGTGAACACCTGCAGGCCAGCGGTCCACAGATAGCTGTGTGGGTTGGTGGTGTGCTAGCTGCATCAGAGCCTGTTAAAAACAAAGGCAGGATATAAGCCACAGGGCATGGCAGCCTATAATCTTAATCAGACTGATGAACTCTCTTCAAACAAACACTTTTGCTATGCAGCAGTTTCAAAAGGTTTAAGGAATAATTTATTAGCACCAGACAATTTACAGAGAAAGAAAGGTATTTTCTCTTTAAATGTGTGTGGCAGATTTAAGATAGGGTCGTGTGTGTGGTTGCCAGGGGATTGCTACACAGCTGGTGTTCTGAGTGGTTTTAGTGTGTTGCCATGTGATTGCTAGGGGGTTGCTTGGCTGTTCTGGATGGTTGCTCACTGGCCCAATTCAAAAGAACTCACCCACAATTCTCTATGATATTCTGACTCCTGAGTCTACCAGATTTTTTTTAGACGTTTCATTGTGCTGCAGGTGAAAATGGAAAGTGTGATCACTTAAAATGCCTCTCTTCAATTTGAGGTATAAAACATGTTTGTTACAGCACGAGTTTCATGCTGAAGTTTAACACTTAGGGTTTGGGATTTGTTCAGTTTCCTAACCCCATACTGTGGTGATGTTTGCCTAAGCAAGATTTGTATATTTACTCTCTGTTCTTTTTTCTCCAAGTACACAAATTCAGACCCAAACTGTAATCAAAAAGTATTCTGACATGTTGGTAAACTAAACACTTAAAATGTATGAAGTTTGTTCCAAGTGGCACCTGCAACAATTTACAAATGATGCTAGGCCTTTTCTCAGAACTAAAATTTTTCAATTTCTTTTAACCAACTGCTCACAAAGTCATTTTTAGATGTACAGTTCCTCTCCCTCAAGTCATTCATTTGTAGTTTATCACAATAACTATGAACATGATCGTCTAACATTTGACAACTAGAATGTGTCCAGTCATGTTTTGTGCTAGCTATCTTTAAAATGAATGCAACTTGGTTTGATATTTTGTTATATAATGTACAGTGATTGTTGTGTTGAACAGAAGTGTACAAACATGTGTGAATTATTCCCGCTTGGTATGAGTGTTTACAAGGCACGGGAAGAGGACAGCATGAAATACCTGGACTGAATAAATTTAGAGGGACATGAGATGTTGGAGTTTTTAGTTAATAGTGCAAACAAATCATTAAGACTTTCACTGTCGTCCGTTTTGCTTAATCCTTTAATGTTTATTTCACTCAAAAAACTCAATAAAAAAATTACTTAAAAGTTGTTTCATTGAGAAAGAGTGTCTTGTAAGCTTTACTTTATTCATTTGCATTGGGACAACATGTATATTTTTGGTTTGGTTAACTGAAACTGGGCTGGGGATTATGTAGTTCCTAGCATGCTTTTGCATGAGACTCAATGAGGAAAGTAAATGTTTAAATTAATTAATGTGTTATTTAATGTGTCTTTGTGCAAAAATAAATACAAATGGGGAGTCTTATTAGTGTTTAATGTTTTGTTATGCTGAGATTTAGAAGAGTTTCTGTTGTTTTAGTTTGGTGGTTAACATCATGGTGAAGAGTGGAGCTCGAGACTAGGTTGAGGACCGACTCGTTTTCAGCATTTTAGATATTGCTTCATCCATTCGTGCGGCTGCTGTGCTAATCATACCATTGCCATTGTGACCAAATTGTGCTTTGTAGTGCTTCCCAACAGTATATATTTTGCTTGCTAACATTCACTGTCTCTAGTTAGCATGTGATTGAAAGAGAATCGTCTTGGGTTACTTGTGTAACCCTTGTTCCCTGAAAAAAGCGGAACGAGATGCTGCGCTGCTAAGCGCTATGGGGAAACGATCTTATTGTGAGCTGCTCTGAACATGTGTGTAACACGTCAATGAAATTGACTGGAATTTATAGCCTCGGTTGGTGAGATCATTGGACACACCTGTGGCCAGGCTATAAATAGGAGGCGTCACCAGAGTGTCGTCAGATTATTTTTCTGAAGAGCGGCCCTGGGACGTCCCAGTGCGGCAAAAGAAGCGCAGCATCTCGTTCCGCTTTTTTCAGGGAACAAGGGTTACACAAGTAACCCGAGACGTTCCCTTTACAAAAAGCTTCACTTTGATGCTGCGCTGCTAAGCGCTATGGGGAACGAAATGCCCACGCCGCCGCACTGGGGCTGTCCGGACCCCTGATCGTTGTGAAGTGTTTTCACAGAACGCGAGAGGTTCCAGACATGAGCTTAAGATGTCGACTCAAGGGCATAAGCCCGGAGTAGCAGAACATCTAACACCATAAAATCCGAAGAGTGTGTGCGGAAAGGACTAGCCTGCCGTATCACAAACCTGGTTAGACATGAGCTTGAGATGTTGACTCAAAGACATAAGAGTCCGGAGTAGCGGAGCATCTAGCCCACAAAGTCAAAAGATGAGTTTGAGAAGCCGATCCAAGGGCTCTAACTCAAAAGTTCATACCATGAACTTGGATTTGGCATGAGCCTGGGATGTCGACCCAAGGACATAGTCCGGGGTAGCAAAAGATCCTAGCCCATGTAGAAAATTGTAGAATGTGCGTGGAGAGGACCAGCCTGCCATGTCACAAACTTGTTCCTGCATGAGTTTGAGATGTCGACTCGAGGACGTAAGAGCCCGGAGTAGCATGAACATCCAAACTATAGAATTTAATGGATGTGTGCGGAGAGGACCAACCTGCCGCATCACAAACTTGCTGCAGAGGGACCCCTCTAGCCAAGGCTTTAGAGGAAGCGACCCCTCTGGTGGAGTGAGCCCTGACACCTACTGGCGAAGCTTGACCGCGCGCCTCATAGGCCAGGGCAATAGCATCCCTCACCCAATGTGACATAGTCTGCTTGGTAGCGGCAGCCCCCCTGTTGCGGCCCCCATAGCAAACAAACAATTGCCCTGATTTACGCCACTGGCTTGTGCGGTGGACATAAATCTGAAGGGCACGGACTGGGCAGAGTCCGTGAAGTCTTTCCTGCTCCGGCGTTAAAAACGGCGGGGAGCAGAAGGCTTCTAAAGTGACAGGATGTATTGTCGAAAAAGGAACTTTAGGAAGGTAATCAGGGTGAGGATGCAAAATTGCTTTGGCCATACCGGGGGCAAATTCTAAACAGGTCGGCAGAATAGACAGAGCCTGTAGATCCCCAATCCTCTTAAGAGAGGTAATAGCCATAAGGAAGACCATCTTGAGAGTCAGAAGTCTGTCAGACGCTGACTCCAGAGGTTCAAAAGGGGTCTCGACCAGAGCCTCCAGGACTATTGTTAAGTCCCATGAAGGAGTTCTGGCCCTAACGGGAGGCCTCAGTCGCCTGGCTCCACGAATGAAGCGGGCGAGTAGAGGATGTCTCCCTAAAGGCATCCCGTCAATCAAGGCGTGGCAAGCCGAAATGGCGGCCACATAAACCCTGAGAGTAGCGGGGCATATGCCTGCTGACAGTTTTTCCTGCAGAAACTCCAGAACTGAAACAATTTGGCAGTTAACTGGATCTGCATCATGTGAACTGCACCACCTTTCGAAGACACCCCATTTATTGGTGTAAATTCTTCTGGTGGAGGGAGCCCTAGCACTAAGAATGGTTTCAATAACCCCAAGCGACAGCCCTGTGTCCCTCAGTTGGTACCCTTCAGGGGCCAAACGTGAAGTTTCCACAATTCGGGCCGGGGATGAAATATTGTCCCCTGTGCTTGAGACAGAAGGTCCCTCCTGTCCGGAATCACCCAGGGCGAGCCGTCTAGGAGAGACATCATCTCTGAGAACCAAACCCTGTTCGGCCAGCGAGGCGCTATCAATAAGAGGCAAGACCCTTGCTGTCGAACTCTGGCCAGGACTCCCGGGAGCAGAGAAACCGGAGGGAACGCATACAGGCGCATTCTGGGCCATGTATGCGCCATCGCGTCCAGACCCAGGGGGGCTGGGTGACTCAGAGAGAAGTAGAGGGGACATTGTGCAGTCTCTTGAGAGGCGAAGAGGTCCACTTCGGCTCTGTAAAATCTCTCCCAAATCTGTTGTACTACCTCGGGATGGAGTTTCCACTCGCCTGATGGTAAGTTTTGTCTGGACAGAAAATCTGCTCCCACATTCAGGCGTCCAGGGATATAGACTGCCCTGAGTGACAGTAACTTGCCCTGGGCCCAAAGGAGAATCCGACGTGCCAGCAAATTGAGGTGGCGAGAACGTAGGCCTCCTTGATGATTTATGTAGGAGACTGCTGCTGTGTTGTCCACCCGCACAAGGACATGGCAGCCTCTCAAATGTTGGAGAAAGTATTTCAGGGCCAGAAATACTGCCATCAGCTCGAGGCGGTTTATGTGCCAATCGAGTTGATGACTCTCCCATTCCCCTTGGGCTGGACGACCACTTAAGACCGCACCCCAACCCGTCAGGGAGGCATCTGTCGTAAGCATCCTGCGACGACACAACGCACCAAGAGTGGGACCCAAGGTGAGAAACCGGGGTCTGAACCACATAGAAAGGGAACGAAGCACTGGGCGCGTAACCCTTATTTGCCTGAGGGGACTGACCCTTGGATGAAACCCCCTGGCTTTTAGCCACAGCTGAAACGGTCTCATATGGAGAAGGCCCAAAGGAATCACCGTGGACGCAGACGCCATGAGACCTAATATTCGTTGGAACTGAAGAACAGTGCAACCTTGACCTAGCCTGAGAATGCTCAGGGAGTTCTGAATGGAGATGACACGAGCAGGAGACAACTGTGCCTGCATCGTGATCGAATTCCATATAACCCCTAGATAGGAAATTTTCTGGGTCGGGGAAAGAACGCTCTTTTTGGCGTTGAGTCTCAGACCCAGAGAACCTAGATGAGCCAAGACGATATCCCTGTGCTGAACTGCCAGTTCTTGAGACTGGGCTAGGAACAGCCAGTCGTCTAGATAATTCAGAATGCGGATGCCCTGGAGTCGCAACGGAGCCAGTGCTGCATCCATGCATTTCGTGAATGTGCGGGGTGATAGGGCTAGGCCGAATGGAAGGACCCGATACTGGAAGGCTTCGTCCCCGAAAGCGAACCTCAGGAACTTCCTGTGCTGTGGCAGAATTCCAATATGAAAGTATGCGTCCATGAGGTCGATCGTGACCAGCCAATCGAAACGTTGGAACTGAGACACGACGGACCTGACTGTTAGTATCTTGAACTTGAGCGTCTTGACCGAGCGGTTCAAGGCACGAAGATCTAAGATGGGACGCAACCCCCCCCCCCCCCCCTTTCTTGGGGACCAGGAAGTATCTGCTGTAATAGCCAGACTTTTTCTCTGGAAGGGGAACATGTTCTATGGCCTTTTTCCAAGAGATTTTGCAGTTCTACCTGAAGTAGACATGCCTGTTCCGGGCTTACGGTAGTGGAAACCACGCCGTTGAAGCTCGGAGGGCGGCAAGCGAACTGAATTCTGTAGCCTTTTTCTACTGTTTTTAGAACCCACATAGAAATACCTGGCAGAAGTTTCCACGCTGCCAGGTTCTCTGAGATGGGAACTAATTTCAAGACTTCCTGTCGAGGGGGTGTCGAATGTTCCGTGTCCTGGATTATGGCAGGGAGCAACGGTACATTCAACATTTTGTTGGAAACCCCTGTCACCCGAAACACCAAGGGTGGCGGGAGTGAAGAGGTTTCGTGAGGGTATCGGGAGGGCCGAAGTGAATGATACACGCGCCCCGTCCCGAAGGGAACTACCCTCACAGTGTTGGATACAAGACCATCAGGGCTTCTTTCTCTTGGAGATACAAGCCCTGAGGTCTTGTTTGGGAGGTTGCTGAGGGCGACGAGCCTGTCCCCAATCTCTGCGAGTGGGAGCACGACTTGCCACGCTCTGTTTCTGAACCTCCCTCCTAACAGAATCAGGGCGAGACTGGGTGACCGACGGCCTCGCCCCCTGAGTGCGACGAGGAAGGAATTGCCCAAAGGCTTCCTCATGGCTTTTCGCCTCCTGGAATCTGGAGATAACCGTGGTCATGGCGTCTCCAAAGAGACCAGAAGGCGAAACTGGGGCATCAAGGAGGAAAACTCTGTCCTTATCCTTGATGCCGGATAGATTAAGCCATAAGTGCCTCTCAGTGCTAACCAAAGCAGACATAGACCGGCCAATAGCACGGGCTGACTGCTTGGTGGCACGGAGAGACAAATCCGTAGCTCGACGAAGTTCAGAAAAAGCTTCGTCGTCGAGGCCTCTTCCAGCACTCAAATCTTTTAGTAGGTCAGCCTGGTACGCCTGCAAGACAGCCATGGTGTGCAGCGCAGCACCAGCCTGACCCGCCGCTTGATATGCTCTCCCGACCAGCATGGAGGTTACCCTGCATGGCTTAGAAGGGAGAGCAGATTTATTATGCGACAATGCCGAACCCGGCGAGAGATAACCCGCAAGTGTCTCTTCGACCGGTGGCATCTTTAAATACCCTCGCGCCTCAGCGCCCACGATAGTCGAATATATTGACGTCGAGGGCACGTGAATGCGCGAGGTATAAGGTTTATTCCAAGAATGAGAAAGCTCGTCATGGAGATCATCAAAGAAGGGAAGGGACTGATGAGGTGTTCCCTTCCCTTGGTCACCAGACAGAAATCTGTCCTCTAACTTAGAGCGCTTGGGGGGAACTTGGTCACGTGGCCAGTCTATTTGAAGCCTGGCCACCGCGCGAGTAACCACATCGAGCAGCTCCTCCGAAGATTTAGAATCGTGATTGGAGCGCTCAGATGCGGTTAACTCGGAATCTGACCCAAGGGAATGGAGGTCCCCCTCGTGAACTGAAGAGGCGCCGAAGCACGCTTCAGGATCACGCGAGGGACCAGCAGGATCTGGGGAGAGAGCGAGTGAAAGGGGCGAACCCGTCTCTCGCTCCTCAGCCAGATCCATGCGAGAGCCCCACGAATGAAGTGTGGGTGCCGGCTCTCGGAAGTAAGCAAGGCGAGCGCGAAGCATCCCGACCGAAAGTAGGTCGCAATGCGCGCACCCGCCCTGTTCCAACGCGAGAGTAGCGTGCTCTTCCCCCAAGCAAACAAAGCAAAATTGATGCGTGTCCCTGTCAGACATAGAACGCTGACAAGGAAACACGCATTGTTTGCCCTGTTTTTCCGCCATTTTCCCCTTTTTCCTTTTCTTTTTTTTATATATATATACATATATATATATATATATATATATATATATATATATATATATATATATATATATATAAAAAGAGAGAAGGAAGGAAAAGACTTAGATTTTTAAACAATTTTCTAACAAGAGTTTTGTGAAAACACACAGAGAGTAAGCTCTGAAGAAAAATGTCTGACGACACTCTGGTGACGCCTCCTATTTATAGCCTGGCCACAGGTGCGTCCAATGATCTCACCAACCGAGGCTATAAATTAAAGTCAATTTCATTGACGTGTTACACACATGTTCAGAGCAGCTCACAATAAGATTGTTTCCCCATAGCGCTTAGCAGCGCAGCATCAAAGTGAAGCTTTTTGTAAAGGGAACATTGAGTTCCTTTAGTTTTGTTGGGTTTACTTAATTCTGTTAGGTTCCCTCTACTATTTAGGTTAATTTAACTATTTAAATTGAAATTACCTGGAAAATCATTTCAATAAAAAAGTTATTTTTTGAGTGTGCTGGTCAACTAGTGCGGGGCAACATATTGAATATTGTCAATATTCTTGATGATTTAGCTGATGATATAAACAAACAACATTGTGAATATTGCAAAGATTTTAATGTTCTATTTATTTGGCAATGAATTTTCTAAAGACACATTAGGCTAGTTTTGTGAGTATGAAAGCATTAAGAGATGTTTTAGCAGAAAATGTCTGTTTCAGTGAATCGATTCAAAACTCTTATTGAATTATTTGTTTACTTTCTCACTCAAAACTGTACCCTGTGCATTGTTCACTTATTAAAATGTTTTAGTAAAAATGTATGTAGTCAAATTTTTATCATCAAAAGTTTATCATTAAGTATTGTTATATCGGTGCATATTAATGAATATCATTCTTCCTTTTAAGGTATTTTACTTATTGCATTTGTTTTTTTTGGTACAATGGCTAGTTGGAAAAAATTATGGTTCCTCTTATTATAATTTTTTACAAATTTCAGAGCAAATACAGTACATATATTTATATTGATATACTGTATATTGATTATTGTCAATGCAGGTTAAAATATCAAGATAACATTTAGTCAGCTATTAGTTCGGTAGAACTTGTTTTCATTTTGTATTTTGCCTGCTAACCTCTTTAAGAGTAGCCAAGTCCAGAGTAAAGGAAAAGAGCTCTGCTTTTGCCGAGCTCCTTTCAGCCTGAGAACTGTTTGTGCAGGGCTCCAGTAAATATAGCTTCTTGTTGGGGGCTGCTGATGACAGTCATAATTACAGGATGAGCCAAGTGAGTATGCATGTGGAGGTATCTGTTCTGCACTGTCCAAGCCTAACTGGATGTATTCAGCCTGAGAACACTTCTTTTATACAACACATCACATAACATGAGAGTGCTGTACCAAGGTCGGGTTTTATGCACAGTGGGCTCAGCAGGAAGACCGGTCTTTAAAGATTGAGACATGATGTAAAGTGGCTTATGCGGTAAAAGTAACCAAATCAGGTGCTCAAACTTTAATGTGTTCTGATTCTGCTATAAAGTGCAGTGCTTGCAAGGCACATTTCTACAGTACAGCAAAGATTTTAACCTGGTGAATAAATGTTTTTGGTTTTTTTTAAACATAAAAGCGGGAGAGGAGAGGGATATGTTATGCATAAACAAACAAACTTGATTTCCAAAAAAGCTTTTTTTCAGAGGTGGAACAATATTTTCAATTTTGAATATTACAAAGACAATTTGTATTGCATTGCAATAGCATGCATCAATCAATCCTCCACATACATACATTTTAAAACAATAAATAGTGTTGCATATATGCCAAGTAACTTATTTAATACAAAAGACATAAAGTTAAATAAATATGGCACATGATTTAATTCACTATAAGCATAATCATTCATAATCACTTGTCATTCATGATCTGTGGGTATGAATTATCCAATTCTGCTAAGACTTTAAACATTGATATTCGATTGTGTGCAGTTTTGCACTGGTTTCAGTAGTGTGAAGGTTTCATGTGGCCTACAGGCACACTGAGCTATTTTGGAATATGCAAAACCCCTGCTGACACAGAATAAGCAGCTTTTGTTACAATGTAGCAGCAAGAATATCTACTGTGACAGCTGAGCACATACGCTGTTAATGCCAGACTATGATGTGGCACACCACAATGTGTTTTTAGACAAGCTTTGAGCCAGTCAAGTGAATATTTAATGTAGTTTGACGACAGTAATTGGCCCCGCCCACTAGCTCAGTGCTGTTCGCTGATTGGTTATTTGTGGCTTTGTGGGCGCGCTACAAATCTGTACCTGTGGACTAAATATGATTTTTTTTATCCGTTGCTGTCGTGCCGGATGGTATCACTCGGGAAGGTCTGGATTATTGACATTCAACACTTTCGCTTACGATAGGTTTTCTTAATTTAATAACCAATTTCCGAACCGCTGAAGGTGAAAGAGAGAGTTTGCTTGCATGGATGGAAGTGCACAACGCAAGTAAATAACGTTAACTTGGATAAAGTTTTCTCCCTCTGTTGGTGAGTATTGTCTGTAAATTTGATGCAGTTTGCAAAACAATGCCATTAAATGTAGATATTAGGCTACAGTTCACTGTAGGCTACTGACATGGTGTTTTGCAGGGTGTTTCTTTCTTTTTCTTTTTTCTGTAGATCGTTAATTTGCACTTTTTTGGTGCCATTTGTGTGATAAACTGACTAATTACCACCATTTACAACTCAACATCACCCAAGTCCAAGATTGCCATATTCCATTTTTATTACAGCCATGAAATTATATAATAAAAAAAATACAATGTTTCTATGCATTTGTAAGGAACTGTTTGAGAAGCACTTATAATACGGCAGCCGATCAGTGGAATAAAAGCGTGTAAATTCTGCATGATGGTTTCGTGTTATACACTATTTAAACACCCGCGTGCGCTCAGACACAGACGCTTCAGCGCGCGCTTTACCCGCTGTTCATGCGGGTGCGATCAAATAAAACCGATTGTGACACGAGATAAGACAAACTGGCTCCAGAATAGCAGACTGATATCCGTTTGAACATGCTGTGGTAAAGTAGAATTTGCTAGCTATCGGTGAAATATGTAATCAGTTACAGCTCATTTGACAGAGTCGTATGTTAATTTCTAATATTTTTTAAAAAAGAAGTGTGTCCGTCCGTCCCGTTATCTTATTGGGACAATTTTGAGTTCATGTTGTTTTTACAAATTGTTTGAAAAACATTTATAGCATTTTGTTTACACAACTGTTCATTTTTCCAGGTTATATATATAATTACAAATATTCAAGAATAAGTTTTCTCATGGTTGCGCTTTTCATTAAAATGTCAAAATATTGATATGACAAAATTATGTTTTATTTTTAAATCTTTAAATCTTGTTTTTAGACTCACACAATATTGAAAGAAGTAATAATAAAAGATTAGTCAGAATCAGCACAACTCATGCCAAAATATTTTTAATTCAGTAATTTCAGCTTTTAATGTGACATTTTTTACTTTAAGCCCCAGAAAAAATATAAAATGACATCATAGAAGAGTTGAATTTAAGTAATTGTATTGTGAGAATTGCATTATTTTATGTATTTTTAATAAATTTTTAGATGCTGACAAAAACATTTGCATCACGTCATTGATCCATATACCAAATGGGTCAATAGCCCACTATATCATGGTATACATATTTCAGGTTTCTTGGGCAGTGTGTACATGTGAAAGCACAAGGGCCTGAGAGTGCAGCAACATTGTGGGGCTTTTCTACTGCACGGTACAACTCGACTCAACTTGACTCAGCTTGCTTTTTGGGGGTTTCCACTGTGGATAGTACCTGGTACCTGATCGGTCGAGGTTCCAAGTGAGCCGAGCCGATACTAAATGTGATGTAAAAATCCTGCAGATCATTGATTGGTCAGAGAGAATCGTCACTACCAGCGTCACTGGATTTTCGACACGCGACATCAACCCGCTAGTTTTAAAATTAGCAACAACGATAACAGTATAATTTGTTCACATGACTTTCTAATTGTGAAAAAAGAAATGGCTGTGCAGAAAACCACGCTGTGGTCAATAAAGGAGGTACAGACGGTCAACTCGTTAGCGATGAGCGAAACGAAAAATTATATCAGGAAGTGTCCACCGGACTTACCAACAGTATTGAGAAAAGTTAAAAACATTTAAAAGTGACTACAGAACCATCAAGGAAAAGTGGAAGTGGTTTGACCAAATGGACGCTATCTAAACCAGCGAGCAATGGGAGGGAGAGTGCCCTGAACTTTTGTTAAGTTAACTCTATACTCTGCTTGAAAGCTTCACTTTATTTAGTTGACCAGCTACTGGAAGCTTGCTTCTAAAACAAACAGGCCAATTTAACTGTTACACTTGTGTAAAATCACCATGCAACAACTGCTTTATGCAGCACAATGAGCTAGTAGCTAACAGCTAGCGGTTGTGTTATTGTCAGTTTGTGTCATGTTTAATATGATGTCACGGCAGTAGACGCGGCGCAACTCTGACAATCAACCTATAATCCCACCCACGTAGAGATGGCACTAAACTTCAGTGGAAATGCAAGTTCAGAAAAGTAAAGCGAGTAGAGTTGAGGCAAGTCGAACTGTAACGTGCAGTTGAAAATTGCATTTAGTGTCCCGAAAGTAAAATTCCTGAAAGTAAAAATTTATTTTCTCCATAGAGAAATGTGTTGACATATAATACTATATAAACATTCTGTGGAAAACCACAGTCACAAGTTATAAGCCATTCGAGACTGACCTTCCTTGAGCTCCAAAATTAAGTAATAATAATTCTTTACATTTACATAGCGCATTTCTAGGCACTCAAAGCGCTTTACATAGTACAGGGGGAATCTCCTCTACCACCAGCAGTGTGCAGCATCCACCTGAAAGATGCGACGGCAGCCATAGTGAGCCATTACGCTAACCACACCAGCTATTGTTGGAGAGGAGAGAGTGGAGTGATAGAGCCAATTAGTGGATGGGGATTATTAGGAGGCCATGATTGAGAATGGCCAATAGGGGAATCTGGACCCTTTACGACTCTTCATTGGATTTTTAATGACCACAGAGAGTCAGGACCTCGTTTTAATGTCTCATCCAAAGGATGGTGCCTTTTCACAGTATAGTGTCCCGGTCACTATACTGGGGCATTAGGACCCACACAGACCACAGTGTCAGCACCCCCTGCTGGCATTCCATTAAGTGTTGATGTATGATTCCTTCGAAGCCATATATCATACACTTTTTTATTTAATTTTTTTTATCATGTTTAACAGCCAAATTACCAGTGAAGAACTACAATACCCATTGTCCTGAAGAGATATCCACTGAGGGGCGGTTCACACCGAACACCCGCTGGACATATGTCTTTGATAGTTGCACTTCGTCCTGCCTTTTTTTCTGTTTTGACAAGGATCCCCACTTTTTTTAGAAGCCGTGTTGAGTAAAAATAACTTCAGCTTTTAAAACTGTGTTTTAAGACTCCTGTGTTCAGTTTCATACATTGCGTCTAGATTTTTTAAGTGCAAGAACGAGTTCTGGAATCTTCATGGTAATGGAAATGCAGCAAAATGCTCACCCTAACCCACTTCTATAGTTCACTGCCATTGATGTACTCAGGTCGGATTTACTACAATCTCCTACTTATATATTTGCATGTCCAAATATTGTGCAAAAAACTTTAAATCTATTGTTTTTATATTAATAATCTCAGTAACTATAATTAAGTAGTTTTATCTTGTCTTTTTTTATTTATTTTTATTTTTTATTTGATTATGCCATTCACAATGATTCATGGGATGAGTACATTCTTCATAAAACATTTTTTAATACAAAGTCTTGTACTTTTAGCTACCTTTTTCTTTATATAGTTTTGTGCTTCAAATCAAAGTTTGCTTCTGTATGTTGTGATTCATCTCTGATGCTGGTTGGTTTGTTCATGTCTTTAAACTCTTTATTGGAAATGTGGGTGGTTATTGTTGCACTCTATTGTAGGGGTCTGCCAGATTTTAGAGCTGCCAAATCAGTGAGAAAATAGCATTTCTCAGAAGTCTTCTCTCGTGATTTTTCTCTTTTGATTTTCTCCCCAATTTTTTGGAATGTCCAATTCCCAATGTGCTCTCTAAGTCCTTGTGGTAGCATAGTGACTCACCTCAATCCGGGTGGCGGAGGAAGAATCCCGTGTCTGAGACCGTCAATCTGCGTATTTTATCACATGGCTTGTTGAGCGCATTTCTGCGGAGACGTAATGCGTGTGGAGGCTTCGCGGTTTTTTCTGCAGCATCCACGCACAACTCGCCACGTGCTCCACAGAGAGCGAGAACCACACATTATAGCATACACCAGGAGGTTACTCCATGTGACTACCCTCCTTAGCAACTGGGCCAATTTGGTTGCTTATGAGACCTGGCTGTTGTCACTCGGCATGCCCTGCATTCATACTCGTGAATCCAGGCGTGGTAGTCAGCGTCTTTACTCGATGAGCTACCCAGGCCCCTCTCATGATTTTTCTCTGAATAAAGCCACCATTTCCGTCCCTCTCATTTCAGCTCCCACGCATTCAGCCCCATCTCTTTTCTCTTACTCCATAGTTGCAGCCTCTCAAAAATGTGATGTAGTGCAATGCATATCACAACAAGCAAAGATTCAGCAGTTAATCAATTTTATCTAGGTCTGCTGAGCCAGTAGGTTGGAATTGTTTGAGTCACACAACGTTGTTTTGCTTTGATTGAATGTGATGCATTATGGCTTATTATTTGATACAATGGGTCATTGGAATTCAGACAGTTAATGAGGAATATAATATATCACAACAAGAATAATAATCGGTGATGTTATAAACTTTTATTTGTTCTCTATTGCATAGAAATGGGATGTTTGGCTTCAGAGTGTACCTGAGGTCAAAGTTTGTGTCTTCACCAGTACGTGTTATTTCTTATTCTAAAAATCGCCAGATAAGGGAAAGCATGGTGAAACTTGGCAGGCGTTCAGAAAGATGGGGTCACTTTACTGCTAGCTCTCAAAAACAACCAGCTGTTTGGAGCTGCTATGTGCACATCGGCTTTTTGAGTGTAAGTTAAGCTGTTTACAGTAATGTTTAGTCTTACTGTTTGTCTTTATACTTGAGTGGTTTGAGTTTTCACAGCTGATAGTCATTGATTGTTCCTCTATTTGTGGTCTTCAGTATAATCCCACGTAGGAGACCTTCACCCATTTACTAAGCCTCTTGGTCAGCCAGTCTATTGAGATTTGCATTCCAAGCTAAAAGTTACTCTTATTTGTCTCATATCGCATTTCCTCATTCTAATATTCAGAAGTTGAATTATAGTCAAGCTACCATTTTTAAAAAGTAGCTATACCACAAATTACATACCAACAAAAAGTAGCTAAGCGCACTGAAAAAATTTAAGGGGGAAATGTCTTTTTAGATAGTTCTCAAATTATATAATTTAAACAGCATTTTTCTTGCACAAAAAAAATAGGATCTCAATTAGGGTGACAGCACGTACAGTCCTTGAATGTATAAATGTACACTAAATGGACCAATAACACTGAATTAAAAACATAATTTAGTATATAACTAAGTATTTATTTCACTACAAACAAACAAAAAAAATATGAAAGGGCTACACTATTTTGAAGACAGCTTAGCCATTGACACTAAAGTTAAGCTTAAAAATTATTTAAGTTAGAATTGTCTCTATTTTTAGTTAGTTAAATTCCTCAACAATGAACGTATTGACATGCACAATGTCAAACCGACTATGTGTAATAACCTGACAACATGTAGGTAATGTAAAGGCATAAACAGCTGTCTTTTATCTGAATAATATTATTTGTTCTCTATTGTATAGAAATGGGATGTTTGGCTTCAGGGCATACCTGAGGTAAAAGTTTGTGTTTTCACCAGTACGTGTTATTTCTTATTCTAAAAATCGCTGGATATGGGAAAGCACGGTGAAACTTGTCAGAAATATGGAGCCACTTTACTGCTAGCTCTCAAAAACAACCTTAGTTAAGTTAAGGGTAACTGGCTGATTTGTTTTTATTTTTCCCATGATGTCAAGCAAAGAGGCACGGAGTTTGAAGGTAGGCCTTAAAATACATCCACAGGCACACCTCCAATTCTGTTGGTGTAAGCATAATCTGATCAGCTCACCCGTAGATTTTTTTCCCCAATACCACAAGTTCAGCATATTGGTGTGCATGTAAACTCACTCCGTGATAACCAGCAAGCAGTGATGTTCATCTAAGGTCAGATTCACCCATGGTTTTGTTCTGCTTCATACAGTTGTATGCAGAGCTTGACATTAATTAAAGGTAACAGGACACTTTAACTGCATGCACTTGTCTTTACATTTTATTTGAATGAGTTTAGTAGGACACGGGCCTAATATTTTAGGTAATCTCTGAGAGCAAAAATGACCAGTTAGAACAGCAGTAGGATCAGGAGTAGACTGGCCATCTGGAGCACTGGGTATTTCCCCGGTGGGCCGGTTTGTAATGTGGGCCGGCTTGCATCTGTGCAAGTACCTTCCTGTCCTACAGGCAATATGGGCGGCCCACCCTAGGCTCCAACATGCCCATGTAGACCTAGCTTTTATTTTGAAATCGCCTACACAATGGCATGGTTTCTGAATGTGCAAGTTAGCTGTGCAACTCGAGTGGACCTCGTTATTTGCCATACAAATCACAATAATGGTGACAACCAAATACATGATTAAGTATAAGATTAGCTCTGAATAACCACAAAATGACAAATTACTGTAAGTTACAACAAATACAATGACAGCAGGCTAAATAAGTACATAGTCATTTGCATAACTTATTCATACCACAGAGCATTAGCGGGAGCTGAAGTGCGGCTTGCTGATAAAAATTCTGAAAATAAGTAATTAAACATTATTTTGTGGCAGTTTGAGTCTTTGAGGCTTAATTTGTTTAAAGGACAGCAGAAACAGCGCTTTTCAAAAAACAGGGCTTTTCACGTTTTCTCGGGAATAATCTGGGAAGGGAATTAAAACATTGCAGATATAAAGACGCAACAAACTCGCATAGAGGGAAAATATGAGCAATTAAATATCTACGCTTTAAGAGGTATGTTTATTTACATTTGTTTCTATTTACAGTTGAAGTCAGAAGTTTACATACACCTTAGCCAAATACATTTCAATTCAGTTTTTCACAATTCTTGATATTTAATCTTTCTTTATTTTAAGAATGTGAAATGTCAGAATAATAGAAGAGAGAATTATTTATTTCAGCTTTTATTTCTTTCATCACATTCCCAGTGGGTCAGATGTTTAAATACACTTTGTTAGTATTTATTGCCTTTAAATTATTTAAATTGGACCAAATGTTTTGGGTAGCCTTCCTCAAGCTTCTCACAATAAGTTGCTGGAATTTTGGCCCATTCCTCCAGACAGGTTTGTTGCAGGTTTGCTTGCTCGCACACACTTTTTCAGTTCTGCCCACAAATGTTCTATCGGATTGAGGTCAGGGCTTTGTGATGGCCACTCCATTACCTTGACTTTGTTGTACTTAAGCCATTTTGCCACAACTTTGGAGGTATGTTTGGGGTCATTGTCCATTTGGAAGACCATTTGTGACCGAGCTTTAACTTCCTGGCTGATGTCTTGAGATGTTACTTCAATATATCCACATAATTTTCCTTCCTCATGGTGCCATCTATTTTGTGAAGTGCACCATTCCCTTCTGCAGCAATGCTCCCCCTCAACATGATGCTGCCACCCCCATGCTTCACGTTTGGGATAGTGTTCTTCGGCTTGCTAGCCTCACCCTTTTTCCTCCAAACATAACGATGGCCATTATGGTCAAACAGTTCAGTTTCATCAGACCAGAGGACATATCTACAAAAGTAAGATATTTTCCCATATGTGCACTTGCAAACTGTAGTCTGGCTTTTTATGGTGGTTTTGTAGCAGTGGCTTCTTACTTGCTTCCTTGATGTCGATATTGGTCACATTTAACTGTGGATATAGATATTTATGTACCTCTTTCCTCCAGCATCTTCACAGGGTCCTTTGCTTTTGTTTTGGGATTGATTTGCACTTTTTGCACCAAACTATGTTCATCTCTAGGAGTCTACTTCCTGAGTGGTATGATGGCTGCTTGGTTCCATGATGTTTATTCTTGCATACTGTTGTTTGTACAGATGAACTTGGTACCTTTAGGCATTTGGAAATTACTACCAAGGATGAACCAGACTTGTGGAGGTCCACAATTTTTTCAAGCTGCTTAAAGGCACAGTTAACTGGGGACCTGGGTAGCTCAGCGAGTATTGACTCTGACTATCACCCCTGGAGTTCTAGTCCAGGGTGTGCTGAGTGATTCCAGCCAGATCTCCTAAGCAACCAAATTGGCCCGGTTGCTTGGGAGGGTAGAGTCACATGGGGTAACCTTCTTGTGGTCATGATTAAGTCGTTCTCCCTCTCAATGGGGCACGTGGTAAGTTGTGCGTGTATCACAGAGAGTAGCATGAGCCTTCACATGCGGAGTCTCCATGGTGTCATGCACAACGTGCCATTTGATAAGATGCATGGATTGACTGTCTCAGAAGTGGAGGCAACTGAGACTTGTTCTCGGACCGAGGTGAGTAACCCCGCAACCACAAGGACATACTATGTAGTGGGAAATGGGCATTCCAAATTGGGGAGAAAAGGGGATAAATAAAGGCACAGTTAACTTAGTGTATGTAAACTTCTGACCCACTGAAATTGTGATATAGTCAATTAAAAGTGAAACAATCTGTTTGTAAACAATTGTATATATTCTAGCCAACGTTTTCACAGATTTTTTTTTAAATATAAATGTATGTTTTTGTGGGTAATTGAAATGAAATTTTAAGCATTGTCATCAGTGTCCTGGTGTGTGACACTTTCTTCATCTAACTACTATCTAACAACATTTTTATGATCTTTCTATATTTACATATATTATTATTATACTTGTTGTTTCCATAAACCACATATTAATTAAGACAATAGTTTATTTGCACTTCTAGAAAAAAAGTTGAAAGGTGATTAAGATCTTTAAAAACTTTGAAGAAATGCTGACTTGTCACAGCACCTGAAATACGTATGTTGGGAAAAGAAAGTTTCTGGACATGTTAATTGTCTGAGCTATAAAGTATTTATTTTAGTACATTCTCTAAAAATTCCACTTACATTTACATTTACAGTGGTTTTATACTGTATGTTTTAAAGTTATGAACATTTTTGCACTGGTGAAGCCGTTGTCATGACTAACAGTCAATAGAAATTTCGATTTTTCAAGACAAAATTTTGAAATTGAGCCTGAAAATGAAATCAATGAGCCGGTGTGTTATGGTATGGTGTGTTGCGGGCCGGGTTTGGTGGGCCAATCTGGGCCAGAAAGTCCAGGGCCACTTTTTAGTCCCAGTCCGCCCCTGAGTAGGATAGAACAGGAGGAAAACTTTGTTAATAATTTGTCTATAATTCATGGAAGTTCAGACTTTATACCCAATTCATTAAAAAATTTTACAAAGTTTGCCATTGTTCTTCCATTGTTTAACAGTAGCATTTGTAGTAATAAGGGCATTACTACAGGTAAAACAATTGATGCGTTGTATAAAGCCTTGATAATATATATATATATATATATATATATATATATATATATATATATATATATAATTTACTTTGCTTTGGTGGCTTGACATTCACAGAATTTTCAGTGCACGAAAAACCCTGAAAATGTCACCAGCCAAGTGGCAAGTAAGAGTGACTGATTCGCCGGGTGTTAACGTCAAGCCCTTGTTGTATCTTCATACAATGTGCTGCCCATCATAGATGTATCTCAGAATCACTATTGAGCCATGAGGTTTATGTGAGTTTGAAGGTCTCTCTCTCTCTCTCTCTCTCTCCCCAGTGATCTTGTTCAGACAAATCTCACTAAGATAGTCTGACCTCAAGGGCCTGATGAGAGGTATTTTAGGAAAGAAAGGAAGGTAGGAAAAAGAGTGGGGATAAAAGAGACAGACATATCTTAGAATCTCTTTTAATTGAAGGATTGAGAAGGATAAAAGAGGTTCTGAATGGTCTGGGTTTTATCTACTGTCATTCTGTGGTTATGACTTCGACCCATGTCACGGTCATAAGGCAAGCTAAATCAAATCAGCACTCGACCATGCACCAAACGTAATGGAATACGGAAAAACGAAGTATACTGTAGCCTTCAGAAGGCAGCCTTTTGCTTCTGCCTAGGCTACCTTTTAAAACGGCCTTTGCTTTGGGAGTGTGCCTTTTAATGCCTTGAAAATTCTCTTTAGGTAGGCATATCACTAGGTTTTGAATCAGGGCTTTTGTACTGTTCCTTTGCTGAGGAGAGGCAGATTGATGGCTCCTCATTACTGTAGTAAGGTCAATGTAGATAGTCTTACTAAAAAGTAAACTGTAGGTTATGTTATTAAATACGTATAGGCTAAACACCTTTAGAAACTTTAACTACAACTTAAACAGTTGTAAAAAGTCTAATTGATTCACCCTAATAGATTTAGTGTGTTTCTGTAACATTTCTGTAAAAATACCAGTTAGTGTTACTACAGTAAAAGTTGTGATAAGTTCTAGTTAGGATGATTATGCGTAGATTGAAAAGTCTTAATAATGTCTTTAATTTATGTTAGAACATGCCACAGTGGTGTTTCCCCCTTTTCTTCGTCAGTGCTATTTATAATGTCGAGGCTGTCTAGCCGTTTGAAATGTTGGTTTTTTTATCAAAGTGCTGTAATGTAGAACAATCAGTGTTAAATTTCTAATTGGTGGCATAAGTTTTGTGATCTGTGCCGCATTATCAAAGGAAGCCTAGTTGAATCCAACAAGGGATCAGCTCTGCATTATCATATCTAAAATTATAAAGCCTTGATAATAAGGGAAGACTGTACACAAGATATATATATATATATATATATATATATATATATATATATATATATATATATATATATATATATATATATATATAATTTACTTTGCTTTGGTGGCTTGACATTCACAGAAATTTCAGTGCACGAAAAACCCTGAAAATGTCACCCGCCAAGTGGCAAGTAAGAGGGACTGATTCGCCGGGTGTTATCGTCAAGCCCTTGTTGTATCTTCATACAATGCGCTGCCCATCATAGATGTATCTCAGATTCACTATTGAGCCATGAGGTTTATCTGAGTTTGAAGGTCTCTCTCTCTCTCTCTCCCCTGTGATCTTGTACAGACAAATCTCACTAAGATAGTCTGACCTCAAGGGCCGGATGAGAGGTATTTTAGGAAAGAAAGGAAGGCAGGAAAAAGAGTGGGAACAAAAGAGACAGACATCTTAGAATCTCTTTTAATTGAAAGATTGAGAAGGATAAAAGAGGTTCTGAATGGTCTGGGTTTTATCTACTGTCGTTCTGTGGTTATGACAGGAGGCAATGAGAGGCTTCGACCCATGTCACGGTCATAAGGCAAGCTAAATCAAATCAGCACGGTCAGCCAGGGGCCACTTAAGCATCAGTGTTACTATAGAATGAGTCTCCAATGAGCTGAGCCTTCCATTGGAATTGGAAGCTTATAAGTGTCTGTTTAGGAAAGCTCATCATCAGTGTTTCCCAAATTTTTTTTATCGTAAGTACTCTCACACTACAATACACATTCACCGACACAGAACCAAAGATGTCTATCAAAGTCTCAATATAATTTAACATTGAAAACAGTACGGCATACTCTCTCATTGCAGCCCCGTTTTCTAGAAACGTGGACAGTCTACATCTGTGAGCATTGCTGGGGAAAATAGTGCATTTTAAGTAGACTGAACTGTTTTTAACTTGTCTGCAAAGAATTCATGTGATGCTAACCATTTGGCTGAAGTAAGATATCTTAGAGGATAGCTTTTGTTCAGACAAAATGAAGTATGGAAGGGTTTCCATGTACCACTACTTCTTTTGCACAGTTCGTGTGATGAAAATTTAGTCATCAGAACAGTATGCATGTACACAGAATGCAACCCAGTTTTCTAGACAAGCAAACAGTCCTTGTTGTGTGCTTCATCTGCACATGCACCTGCTATTGATTGTGCTTAACGGTATCACAAAGAATTCATAACGTGCATTCACCGAACGCATACATACGTGCAAGTATATATCTAAATGAATATACTTTGAATGGCTAGAACACTCAACCATGCACCAAACGTAATGGAATACATAAAAAACGAAGTATACTGTAGCTTTCAGAAGGCAACCTTTTGCTTCTGCCTGGGCTACCTTTTAAAACGGCCTTTGCTTTGGGAGTGTGCCTTTTAATGCCTTGAAAATGCTGTCTAGGTAGGCATATCACTAGGTTTTGAATCAGGGCTTTTGTACTGTTCCTTTGCTGAGGAGAGGCAGATTGATGGTTAAATAACCTGGCATCTTGTCCGAAGAACCTTTCTTTCTCATCCTAAACAGATGACATGTTTTAGGTTTTATCCGTGAGGGTGGTATCCCATAATCCCCCCTGATTATCAAAATTAATTAAGCATATCTGCTGTACAGCGGTTTATACCTCCAACGTAAATTGGTGAAGTGGATGTTTTTGTTTTTCACTTTGTCTGTTTACTCAGATGTTAGCAGGAAGATGATTGGTTGTTATGGTTTCTTTCTGAAATTCCATTGGTTGATTGAATGAGGTCCTTGGATGTTGTCATGTATTGCAGATTCTCTCTTAGATGATGGCTGTTTTCCTTAGATTTTAGATTAGATTTCCTTAGATTTAATCTGCTTTGTAAAGCCCAATCCTTTATGCTTTTTAAAGGGTGCTGTGCTCCTTCAGGGTCTTTGCTGACATACAGACCCCGTTTACACCTGATATTAAGTTGTGTCTGGGGTGATCCGGTCACGTGGTCAGGTGAAACACATTGCTGTTTACACCTGATCATTTAAATGCATCTCCTGTGACCACTTGTGATCGAATTTAGAAGGGAGGGACTCAATCACTTTGTTAATGTGCTACTGCATGACATTAAAGTGCAACAAAGTCAGAAAAGACAAAGAAAAAACTGCAATATTTCTCACAGATGAAATTTAAGCACAAAAACAAAATTTCAAACAGAATTGTCCAATATTTTAGGATTTAGGATTGCCTGTATTAACCTGAGTTGCAGATGTTTGTGCTTCTCATATGTGTCCCTGAATGTTGGTATCAAACACAAGATTCATGTTCAAGTTCTTGTGCTTGTGTATGTATTCGCTTATTAACATTTTCTGATAGGAGAGTTATTTCCTTTGAAAGCAGCTCGCAACCGACAAAGTTGAAACTCTTGTTTTAGTGCAGTGGTTGATTGACAGGTGAGGGGAGGCACTCCGCTGCTTTCGGGGTACATTCAGGACGGAATAGCATTTACATATCAAATGTGATGCAGTCACATGCATATTTGACCACATTAGTATGTGGTTTATGTGATCCAATAACAAAACCTTTTAGACCCTGTCTAGACCTGTATTTGGTGCTGTATTTTGCGTGAAGCGTGATCGGATCACCAAAAACACATCTTAATACCAGATGTAAATGAGGTCACAGCTGTACTTAAGCAGTTATGAATTGTTCTCCCTTCTGTCAACCCCACAAACAATGTAGATTGGAAAGTGCCCTCATATACTGCTACTAGATTTGTACATTTTCTGAAGAAAACATGAGTGGTGGTTGCCTATGCAAAACTCACCATAAAGAGCCCACCTCCAGATGTTGTTACTCTGGTCCCTAGATTTTGCTCTGGTTTCTCCTTTGATGTAAATTTGTAGGAGTTTTCCTTTTTCTCTCCTCTCAACAAGCTGCACAATTTGAGGAATTATTCATAACACAAAAAATGGTGGGACGGGTTCCAAACAATAAGTTTGAGCAATAGTAATAGTTATGCTTGCCTAACTGAATGATCAACTGAAGCTGAAAGTGTTTTTTAAAAGTATTTTTAGAACACTGTTTGGTTTCATCTTCAGTCTTTATGGATGTTGTAACCTAGTTCAATGGAAAGGAGGAGGCGAGAACCGGCATGACGATATAAATTCTATTTTAATTAAAAACTTACAAAAGACAAAACACACACATGACGGACATGTCCGTAAATGATCTCTCTCTCCCACACCGCCGCCCGCAATCGGTCTTTATCCATCTCGGAGGCTTGATTAGCCTGATAAGGGACCTAGTGTATATAATCACGACCCGGCCCCACCCTCTGCCCTGCCATAGATGTGAACTTCCACATAAATTGTGCTATTATTTTGTACACTCTTTTGAAACTGCAACATGCCATCAATAATTTAAAGTCTTTTTCAGTCTTCAAGACAGTAAACGGCTTCAATGTTTCATCTGCATGAGTCTGGCACAAGTGAACTGGCATCTTTTTATAGAGATAGAAGTTCTAGCTATCTCCAGCTGGCAGACTCCAGGGAAGACAGAAATGAAGAGGCAACACTTACTCTTCTCTGTCTGTCTCTCTCATGCATCTTGCATGGACACACACCCACAGAGTTTATTCCAGTTCACTCTGATCTGAACTTCTGTATCATTCTGAAGATTCACCTGCTACAGTGTCCATTTCCTGTGATCTATCAGCATGGGTCATTACTGGCACAATTAAATCTGATCATTTCCTGTTCTTTAAAGCCAAGTCTTATTTGTGTGCCATTGGTTAGAGAGCCCAAATTAAGTATAACATGGTTCAGTTGCTTAAGAAATATTCAGGACTCTCAGTGACAATCCACATTTAATGTTGAATTTTAAAAATGCACAAGCTTTTAGGATGACTAAACTTGTGTTACAGTTACTTAAAGGAATACACTAGTCCACCAAAAAATGAGAACTCATCATTTACCCTCATGTTGCTCCAAACTGTGTTGTTTTCTTTCTTCTGTGACACAAATACATTTATATTTTTCATAATGTTTGAGCTTCTTAAAGATAAAAAAGATTCAAAGAATTGCTTTGCAATGTTTTAAATTGAATGTAAGAACATTTTCATTGAATAATGACTTACATTTCAGTCTTTTCCTCACAGAAGACTTCAAATATAGCATGTGAGTCATATGGAGTACTTTTTTGATACTTTCATGCAGGTTTTTGTCAAAGTCTGTGTACTTCTGTGTAACCTGGACCAAGTAAAATTCCCCGCATGCTCAGATGCTCATCCTCGTCCTTATGGGGATGAGTCTGAGATTACAATTGCCATATGTGTCTCTAAGAGGTTAACAGTGGTTACGTGTGATTCAGGCATCCTGAAATATTTTCTTTCTGTCTTCAGTCACGATGAAGATGAAAGTAGCATGACATTTTAAGTATCTGCTGTAAGATAACGTTCAAGTGCTCTGCATTCTGCTGCCTGTTGAGTATTAAATAAATCCACTATTAATTGCAAATGTGGGCCAAATGATTCTGCTTAACAGATTCTTGTTCAAATATTTACCTTTTAGCAATTCATTAACTTAATTGTGTCTTTGTTTGAATGAGCTTACAGTCAATAGCTTGCAGAATTTGGTGACATGTGTGATTTTTCAGTACTTTCTCCTATTCCAGCATAATACTCTTAAGTAATCCATTAACAGGTTGGGGGGAATATCTGTTTGACCAATGGAAGACATGGGAGAGTGTTCAGGAAAACTTGATGAAGCCAACATACTGTTATTCTACAAACGTTGTTTTGATTTTTTTTCAAAATCCCTATTCGAGGACCAAAATTGTAACTCCTCTCTCAGCTTTAAAATGAATTCCACTGAACTCAGCACAGACCTTCAGACAGTTCTAGAATAGTATACTATCTCTTTCTGATCGGGCTTACAGTTTTCACACAGTGGATGATAAAACATTTTAAATGGTCAAATGGGACAATGGAATGCTCGTGAATTCAAAATATAACTGTACATTTCAAATGTAAACAAACCCACAAAAGGCCCTTTTATCTGCTTTAAGTTGCCGGCTCTCACTCTCCCCCACCCTCTCCCTTTGACCTCCAGAACAGGTCATTTTTGTGCATCAGCCTAAATCAAATGGATCAACCATATAACTATTATGTCACTGTTTCTGCACTACCACACCTTCATGCTTTTGCTAAAGGGCATGTTGAATTTATAACAGCCTAACACATCAGCTGGATGTGTTAAGTTGTCAACTCCTTCTGTCAACATCCTTTGAATCCTCCAACCTTTACATTTACAGTTAGTTACATGTGGACTTTTGGCCTTTAAGAAGAGGAAAAGGAAGAAAAGAGTTTTCTTTTAAAGTCGAATGAGGAATACTCCTACTAGGGGTGCGCAAAGCCACATATTTTCATGATTGAATAATCAGTAGGTAGTCTTGAGTGTCTAGTTGACTGGTCAGTCTTATGAAAGCCCTGTATAATTATACTGATTTAGGGTCCACCACATACCGATGTGATGTGTCTCTTAAGGGACTGTTCACACCGAATGTGGTTTTTGCTTAAAAAATGTAAATTATTTTTCTACGTAATCATGCGCTAGATTGACATCATGCACTAGACTGCCATCGTGCACTAGACTGCCATGTCTTGCTGCTGTTTTCAGAATATTGTTAATGAGCACCACGTTTTTTTAGTTTTAACATACTACTCGCACTACTCAACCTTCAAAATGACATATACTTTTTCAGAAGTGTATTGTTTGGAATGCACCTTGATACTCGAAAAATGGCACTAAAAAAAGCCAATATTGTTTTCTTTACATACGATTATTACCAGAAATGATATACTGTTTTACGCACCTGTCTCTGCAATCATTTACTTAATAAGATTTATTAATATGTAATGTATTGACACACTTATCTTACTGAAAAGTGAATGTTTGACATTAACTGTATACATCTTCCCATGTTCATGTGAATGTCAGTGTCATACTCTTGCATTTTTGAGTCTGGGTTGAAAATTTTTGAAGTTGGAAGTTTGACTCCAAAACCTGCATTATGTTTTAACATATTTTTTTTATGTGAGAGATGTTGCTCTTGTTTGCTCTTACTCTTGTCTAAAAAAATCTGAAGTTTTCACCTCCTGTTTGCATTTTGGAGATACAGCAGATGCTGTTCGCTCAGGTGTGCATTATTCTTAAATAATTCAACTGGCCGGAGTCAGTTGACCCTTCACTAAGCTCCGCCCCCATTGGTTATGGTTGCTTGGTCTGACAAGCTCTGCAGTACTCCCCATAGGAATGAATGGGAGATTGCTGTGATCAATGTGCTGTTTTTTTTGTGCAAAATATTCTCATAAACGGAATGGATATTATTCTTAAGTGGGCTGGAATGAAGATTGACATTGTAAAGCATATTTTTCGGACTTTTTTGTAACGGAAATAGTTAAATTTCACAGTAATTTGATTGAAAACTGTGGAGACTATGAGTTGGAATAAAGAAAAATTATTATCACAGTAACTAAAAAAGAGAAAAGTGTCATTTGATAGCGATTACACACCAAATAACATTCATGTTAGTGAACAGAACTGCTCATAACACACTCATTTTGATGCTTTGAACTCTTTATTTATGATGAATCAATACATAAATTATTTAATGTTCAGTTATTAGCTTTAATTTACCTTGGAGGAAATGTAGGCGTCCTCGCTGATGTTTTACATGCTCATTTGGGAATGAGGACTGATACGGTTTAATTCATTTGTATGCTCTTCTTGATATTTATTTCAAGTTTTGTCTTTAATGAAAGAAATGACCCGGCAACATCGTGTTTGACATTTTTTGGATCATTTTGATAAAATCCTGCTTAAAACTTCTCAAACTCACATTTCTCCCATAGGCTCTCATTGGAAAATAGCAAACGCATGTCAGAGAAATGGTGGCCCGGCAACAGTGGCTAAGACAGGATTGGTCAGAAATGTTTTAAAGGCAGGCTTAGCAAAGAGTCAATTATTCCACTTATATCATGATTACCACACCTTAAGAAATTGTTCATGGTTTTAGTTGGTTACATTTTCATGCTTTTTGCCTCTCATATTCCAAAAACAACACCACTATTAAGGAACAGTTTTCCCAATTAGTTTATTAGTTTATTCATCAGCTGACTTACTGTGCTTTCCAGCCTAAAGCAAAAGTGTAATTTTTTTAGGAAAGTGATAAACAATATCAGCCACTGTCATGATCACATGATCTTTCATCCAGAAAACAAGAACATCCATTCAGTTCTCGGTTGCCTGCTTTAGAATCATGTTTCACTGCGTTAATTATTTTTAGGCTGCTCATAAAAGAGTCCTTTTCTTTGCAGGGATGTGAGTCAGGCCTGCATAGTAGCTAGATGATGGTCCAGTAGATTTAAATTAATAGTTCACTCTTAAATACAAATTCTGTTATCGTTTACTCACCCTCATCCTGACAAAGCCGAATGGCATCTTTTTTTGTTCCACAGGGAAAAAAGAAAGATTTTCTTAAGAATTTCTAAGCTTCTATTTTTGAAGTTGTTATTCACTAGAAATCTTTCCATCCACTGTAGCTATCATATCTTTTTTACACTTCTGTATGATTGGTTACAAGACACATGAGAACTGATGCTGTTTGGCGTTATTCAACCTTGTGCGCTGAATTTTGAGTTGCAAGTTACTAATTTTGTTACTGTGAATAACAAAAACTTTAGTCTCTTTCTCACAAAATGGCTGTCGGATGACTTCAGAGGACTTGGAATATAGTGTGTGCTATAGGAGTCATATGAACTTCTTTTACGATGCTTTTTTGTGATTTTTGGAGTTCGGCAGACCCCATCCTCATTCACTTTTTATTGAAATGAGCAACATAAACATTCTACCTGACTTCTTCCTCCTGTGTTCCATGGAAGAAAGTAATTCATACAAGTTTGGAAAGACATGAGGATCTGTAAATGATGACAGCATTTGAATTTTTCGCTTTAAAGGTGTACTGCTCCACTCTCCTTGCCCATTGAGAGACGCTGCCCAAATGCACACATTACTTCATCATGACTGGAACAGGGTCAGTCGGTCACTTCCACATGGTTGACATTAGTTCTCTGATCTGGCATCGAGGCAAGCAGTGAGGTCATCGTTATTCCAGGGCAAGTGTCAACTTGGACCAGGGCAATAGGCAAACTGGACACAGCTGAAGGGATGGAGGCTGGGCAGTTTGAACTCCTACCAAAATGCAGAGAGGAATACAACGGAGTCTTAGATAAGAATAGTGGGAGGAGGCCTTCTGTGGTGGATCCATAATAGCAATGTTGTTGTACTGAACACAACTGTGTATTGTCTGTTGTTACTATAGAAACTATAATTTATACAGGCATTAGGAATCATGCTGCTGCTGTTAACTTGCAGTGTGCTTGTGTGTGAAATTATATCTCTGTTTTAAAAGCTAGTGGGCCACCTTGCTGCCTACTGGATATATAGGCCTTGCCTTAACTGAAATGGTACCTCAGAAGTGACCGATGTAGAATGGCTAACAATCTGTCTGTCCACACTGAACGCGAAACACAGCCAATCAGAACATATTGATGCTTAATATATTAGTTGCGAGATTTTGGACAAAGGAGAGTTCACACTAGACGTGGCTACCTGCCGTAACACCGCAGAAATAAAAACCAAACAATCAACCTAATGTTCTGACACTTGGCATTTGTTGTGCATGTCACGTTGTTTGTCGCATTCGTGGCTGTCCACCGCTGTCTGTGCACGTTAACCGTCTATCTGCTGTGCAGCGCAACACATTCACAGCCAAGGTTGAATTTAACTTTTTGGCTTACCGGCCACTATGGCTAGGATTTTTCCAAGGTCACTGGCCTCTCAGAATTTTCACTAGCCAAAATGCCCCACCCTGCAATAAGTGATAAAGGTAACTGTGGCATTTGTAGTGAAAAGGTCATTAGGTAAGACAGTAATTTACACAGGTTTTGTCTGGTTGGCAGGTGTCCACAGCTAATCAGAACAAATTTGATGTTAAATGTATGAAGAGTGGGATTTTAGACCAATAACGGTTCACATTGAGCAGGACAAATTGGTCGACACGGCATAGAAATAGGAACCAAGCTTTTGGCCTAATGTCCTGTCGCTCGTTGTGTTCATGGCTGTTGTCGCATCGCTCGCCAAATTTGTGGTTGTTCGTGGCTGTTTGTGTAAACATATTTTGTGTTTAATGTATGAGGAGCCAGATTTAGGATAAATATGATCAACAGTGTGATTAAAATGGAGGAGATTACAGTTATTGCATATTGTAACTGTACAGAAAACATTTTTTTTTTTTTTTTTTGTCCAAATGAGGTATCCTTTTTTGGAACATCATTCATGTCGGAGCACACCTTTGATGCCTTAAAGGGGTCATGGCATATATGGTCACATATAAGAGGTCATTGTACTATAAAAACATACTGTAAGTTTCAGAACTCAAAACTTCCTCCTCAATGCAGAAGGCGAATTTGTTGAAACCAAGCTGCCAAAATAACTCGTTCTCATCTTCCTCCACATTGTAATGTCATATTTGCATCTCTCCACCTCCACAACAACACATCAGTGTCTACTTAACTTTATTACTTCCATATCCCCGCCCAGTAGCAGTGGCCAGTGAGATGGCAAGGAGAGAGCAGGTCAGTCTAGAGCAGAGAGCCAATCATAACAGTGGGCGTTTACAGTCAAGTCTTAAAGGATAAACAGCTCCAAAACAGAGCGTTTCTGACAGAGTGTCAGAATAAGGGTGAAAAATAATTAAAAAAAACTGAAAAAACTTTAAGAATATTATAAGTAAACCACAAGGAACATTAAAATAATAAAAAAAGGCATGTTATGACCCCTTTAATATGCTTCTTGCAGAGACATCTCACTAGATTTTCGAACAGAGCGAATATAAGTACTCCAAAGACCAAGGTGCAGAAAGGAAATTATTGTACAAATCCCTGAGGTTTTGATTTGAATCATATACCACAATAAAAAGAGTCTAAATTCTTCTTTTATACAAATGTATTCTGGATTTTTGGAAAAGAAAGGCACCATGTTGTGTTCAACATACCCTTCACTCTTTGCAGTGTGTTAGGTTAGTCAGTCAGCCAGAATTCATAATGTAGGCTACAGCCTGAGCGGAAACGAGGGACCTGTGCCTTTGAACGCACACACTTTTCATTCAGGACTTCTCCAGCCCTGCTTCGAGACCCCCTCACACCCTTAACAACAGGCCTGACAAACATGGTCCCTGCTGGAGGTGACAAATTAATGAAGCCCCCCTCCCTCGTTCTTTTCTCCCTGTCATCTGTCTCCCATCGTGAAGAGTTCAGAATTGGGTGCCAGGCAGCTGTACTCAGAATATTTATGAGTAGCTGTGCTCGGAGGGACGGGGTTGACGTCGCCCTTATGAGCAGCACTTGAGGAGTGTCTGTGAACCGAGACAGGCAGGCCTGAATAGAATGAGTGGAACAATCTCAGCATGCACTGGCTGGCACAGTGTTGCTTTGTGCTCTTGGTACGGTTCAGGAGACTGAAGTAGGACCTTTTGTTTGTTCAACGCATTGAATGGTTATATAGGTTTCCTTGTGTTGGTTTTGTGTTGTTTTGAAAAGAAACGAATTGAGCTTAATTACATGCACCCAGTACTGCATGAACATTAGTTCTTTAGTATTATACTAAAATATTAATAAAATAGATGCAAATTGGGATACTGAAAGAAAAATTGTGAAATTGTTTTATAGTTTCTGTACTTAGTTCTCACTTTTCATCACAATTTTCATAGTTGTCTCTTCAATCAGTTTCAAATTTGTGTTGACTTCATGTTTAATGTGTTCTCGTTGGAATTTTCTCTGTTTTTAACAAATTACCTTTTAATTAATGTCTTTGCTTGTTATTTACTTACTGTCAGGGATACATTTGCTGTCTGGGGAATACACACTTTCCAGGGAATATGTGTAATTTGTGCACCATTAGCATCCCCAAATAAAATTTTAAAAACAATGTTTGCAATCCGGTTTCCTGAACACGCCAACAAAAGATATTCAAGTTATAACACTTGATTTAAGATCACAAAGATAAAAAATGGAATAAAGTGCACCAATTAATCGTTAACAATAAGACCAGAAACCGGTCTTAAGAAAAGCAAATGGGGTCCATTTAGATTTCATGCTCACTTTATGAGTATTTGAGTTATTATATTGGTATTTGAGTTGGGTTTCTTTTCGAGGTTAATAACAATGAACATTTGAACAACATGGTCATGTCATATCATTATCATCCTGTCGAGCATATTTCTTTTCTTTGATTGTGTTGGTTACATTTCATCCCTAATTTTGTAAGAATGAATTGAATGCTGCCATGTAAAATTCTTATATTACTCCAATGTTTTATTTCCCAGTTATGTGAATGATCAGAGAAATTGTCAGATGATCAAAATGCAATGTACAGAAGTGCACGTTTGAGAGTCAAAGCCAGTGCGTATAAATAGCCTAGCACACGTCATGCAAGGGTCTTTTGTCTTTCCTCTGCAAAACAAGATCCCTCCCAGAGCCCTGTTGTTTTCATGTAGCTCCATCTCAGCAATGATGTATCTATTGCCCTGTGCTCTGAGCAGAGACCCAGAGGTGTATGGTTACCCCCAACACACCACCCCTGCATGCAGTGTGTAACCTCAGCCTGGGCATACCATACCCCCAAGAGAGCTACACAAACACAGACCTTATGGGACAGTTTATATCTGTGTACTACAAATTACAGCCTATTTAGAGTCATTTGTGCACCAGTGGTGTCTCTAGATTCTTTTAACTGGGGTACAGACTAAAGTAAAATTCTGCTAGAGCTATCAAACTGTGATCCAATCACCAAAAACCCTTAATGGCAGGTGTAATGGGGCTAGTAAAAATATGTAATGAAATCTGCTTCAAAAGTCACCTGAATTCAACATATTCTATATTTCTTTTTTTAAATAAATACAAAATAAAAATCTCCATGGGAACCACACCTCTGGACCCCCCCAAGAAAATCACGGGACCCTTTATTACTCGACTGTACCCTTTTTTATGGTCCTGTGTGCATACCTGCGGTTTGCAGCATAACCTAGATTTTGCCCTCTTTATGCTCTAGATCTCAGTGTCAAGTGTTGTTATCAGAATTGTGCACTAATCTTAAATCAGAATAAGTGTGTCTCTCACATCAATGACCTCACAGCTTCATTAGATCATGGGTTTGCCTATGCTGTCATCAGCCTTCTCTGCTTTGATGCATTATGAGTGATTGGAGATTCGCTATAAGGAGATGAGTCTTTGAAGGTTCTTTCTTTACAAGAGAGACTTCCATGTCCTCCCTAGATGATTGCACTTGATTAAATTGAGTGATGCTTTCTGAGCTCCATTAGACCACCTCCTGTTTCTAACAGCTTTTTTCCACATCTTCAGCTATGATGTGCTCGGATGGCTTTGAGCAGTTTATAAAACCCTCTAAATGTCGGCCATATGGGGTCCTCTCACTCTGTAGTGCTATTTCCACTAGCTGTATACACAAGAGACTAAACAACTCATTGCTTCCTTTTCTGTGTGGTTTTCTGCTGGATTTTCATGTACATTCATTCATTGCAGTGAAGATTGTCTTTTCATGAGTCTATGGTTGCATCCCAATTCATGTCACTGGTGATGGGAAAGTGCTTCTGAGTTTCAAGTCAGTGTGCCAATATTGGTACTTACTACTGTAACTGCATCATAACATTTTGTTTTGATACCACAGTACTCTTTGACGTGTAATGTTTGTGTTTGCATGTAAGTGTTAGTGTAACGGGAGCCAGATGGTACTTGATAGATGTGCAGTATGTGTAAAACCTCACTCCCTTGGCCTCAAGAGGCGCACTAGCGACTGACGCTTGAGGCTATAGCCTTTAGGCTTCTTGTTAGTGTGACCTCCCATGCCAGCTGACGCCAGTTCAAATCCCGCTCGGAGCAGGTCAAGCAGGACCGGTTACATTAGCATGTAGCTAAATAGGTTTAAATGCATTATTACTTTTCTTTTAGGTTCATACATTTAAAATTTTATATTGTAACTTTGGCCTTGCAATCCTCACTATTTATTTTAAAATGTTTATCTTTTTACAACTAAAAAGGAATCGTCACAAACTCTTCCATAGGTAATGGAAAATATTAGCCAAAAAAGCATGCATGGGTGCATACTTTAAAGATTTGGCACACTGTTTACAACGCACCATGATTACCATTTTTTTTTTTTACTAATTCTAATATTGGATAATAAATAAATACATTTTTGCCTGATATATTTCAAAAATTACCTACTTGTCCAACAAATGTAATAATTGGTTCATATCATAGAACACACCCTGAATTTTTGCATTGTTATATGAATGCAACAGTGTATTGTGAGCCATTTAAATAGACTACTTGTTTAAAATGTAAATTTTACCAAATGCATTCAGTCATTTCCTACCTCACATCACCCTACACATGCAACCCTACCCCCTTATCTATACCACTGACCTCTCTCTTACCCAGAATCCTCCCTGCCCCTTGCAGGAGTGTCATCCCGCTCCCCAGACATCATGGCCACTGGCACTCACTCTCCTGGAGGACCCAATGGCATCATCAGGAGCCAGTCATTCGCTGGATTCAGCACGCTGCAGGAGAGACGCTCACGGTGAGGTCACTTGCCCTGTCAGAGGATTAAACCCTTTTATCATTAATTTTTATTTTATTTAAGAAAGACATTTAAACATTAGTTTTCTACGCATTTGCAAACAAAGTTATGAATAACCAGTCATGCAAAGTATTGAAAAGCACTTTGTAAGCCATATAAGTCAATTTCACAAAATTTCTATTTATTACATTTTTTTTTCTCCCATTTTCTCCCCAATTTGGAATGCCCAATTCCCAATGCGCTCTAAGTCCTCATGGTGGGGTAGAGACTCGCCTCAATCTGGGTGGCGGAGGACGAATCTCAGTTGCCTCCGCATCTGAGACTGTCAATCTGCGTATCTTTTCGCAAGTGTGGTTTGTTGAGTGTGGTACCGTGGAGACCTAATGCTTGTGGAGGCTTCACGCTGTTCTCCGCGGCAACTACGCACAACTCGCCACGCACCCCACCGAGAGAGAGAACCATATTATAGCAACCGCGAGGAGTTAACTCCAAAAGAAACTAATGCAAAATTGAGATAATAAGAGAATTTGCCCACTGGTCCCTAAAGTTACCAGGTGCATTTTTGAGTAAATGCCCAGAAGACATTTGGCAGACACTTTTATCCAAAGCGACTTACAGTGCACTTATTACAGGGACAATCCCCCCGGAGCAACCTGGACTTAAGTGCCTTGCTCAAGGGCACAATGTTGGTGGCCGTGGGGTTCAAACCAGCGACCTTCTGATAAGCAGCCCTGTGCTCTAGCCACTACACCACTACGTCACCACTACGTCACCACGCCGCCACCACCACTCCTGAAATTGCAGTATGACTCTACTCACCCTAGCAAACGGGCCAATTGGTTGATTAGGAAGCCTGGCTGGAGTCACTCAGCACGCCCTGGAATCGAACCTGCGATTCAATTTCACAGATTTAAGTCCACAGGAAAGTTGCCGAAAGCTCTGCCACTCTTGTTCTATCTGCAAATAATTTTTGGGTGACTATAGATGCTTTAACAACTGGCATACACGATAACCTCAGGAAGAACTTTTGACAGTTTGCTGTCATGTGGTGGTTTTTAATTCATGCTGCAATTTCTGGGCATTTACTCAAAAATGCGCCTGGTAACTTTAGGGACCAGTGGGCAAATTCTCTTATTATCTCAATTTTGCATTGGTTTCTTTTGGAGTTTCTATATAGAGAGATTCTGTATATGCCCACAGGTTACTAAAGTTGCTGTATTCATGTTTATGTGAAAAATACACAACAAATTGAAAAATAACTGCACAGTATGTTCATAGGAAAGATATGCAAATCATTTCCATTAAGACATCACTGGGAAGGTAGAAGAAGTGGTTGCAGTAATAGCATTAAAGAATGTGTGAGTGTGTTTGTGCAGTGCATGCTCGCTTATCTTAGTATGACGGAGTGCGTCGCAAGTGGATGACCCTTAGGCAACAACATGTTCTCATTGTAAACAATGGTCTAGATTTACTGCAGCAGAACATCCAGTGCTCTTTTTGCTTGCATGACACATTCAGACATGTTGAGCAACCAACTGCCATTGTGTCATTAAAAAAACAGGAATGTTGTTGGATGTTATTAGATGTGGGAGCACTGTCACATCATAATATACTATATAAGCCCCCTGCCTTTTGACAGAAGTCTTAAATGTCAAGAAGCACTGAGGAAAAAAGACATCAGAAATGGGGCATTACAAGCTTTATCCCTACATTACTTTTCGTGGTTTTACTGACATAATGACAGGAATCGTTGAAGCTTTAGAAGGGAAGGGGGTTATTTGATAGACTATTGCATAGACAAGCGTTAAGGGCACTAAAATGCCAACATGGACCACTAGCAGACCGCAACTTATATTGTTATGAATGAAAAGTCCCTTTAAGGCAGGTCAATTGGTGGTAATATTCATATTCAAAACATTGATAAAATATCTGTCCAAGAACATTCAGTATGCAAAGAACTCCAAACAACATGAGTTGTGGAAAATCAGATGAAATCTAGGAGCTTTATACTGCTAACACGCATGCACATTTTCGAGTAAATGAACTAAAAGGCAATTGGCTATTATAACTTTAGAGTAGGACTACAGATGCCATATTTAGCGCATTCATATTCAAGATTCTTGATCAAATTATTTTCTTTGAAGTGAAGGGATTGCATATGTTTGTGTGTTTTCAGGTGTAACTCCTTCATGGGGAATTCAGCAGTGCAGAAGAAGCCCATCTCAAAGCCCAGGAAGCCCCATCTGTCCGGATACAAGTCCAGCAGCGGCAACAGCAGCTCACGAGAACCGCAGCCCAGAAGAGTGGAAGAAGTTTATGGAGCCCTCAAACAAGGCCTGGAGTGAGTCTCATCTGACTCACATTTCTCCCATCTGAAGTTTTCTCCATTGCTTGACAGTCACACAGATCTCTCTAAGCTCTCCACTCAGTCATATTTGGTTGAATCCACACACATTTTGGTTGAATTATTGTTGTTCAGGTTGGATGTTGTAAAATCTTTGTCATTGTCCATACAGCGCTACAGATTTCTGATGTTGTTCTTTGTCATATTTTCTCTCTTTCAGTGAGTATCTGGAGGTGCATCAAACAGAGCTGGTTAAACTCACTTCACTCATGAAAGACATGAAGAGAAACTCCAGACTGGTGAGACAGGATATGATATTATCACCCAGCATTACTGTTATCCACAGTTTTCCTGACCAACCACAGTAATTGGCACTGGACTGTTTTCTGGTTCCGGTCTCTATTGGAAGCAATGTAAAAACTACTGAAACAAGGGATCCAGATGGAGGACAACATCCATTTTTTTAAGTGTTAGTTGGAGTAAAAATTAGTTCAGGCTCAACTTGTGCAGTTGTTAGCTGTCAAAACAAATAGAAGTAGTCCAAGATATCAAGGTAATTAACCTCAGGCCATCGCTTCATGTCATCTACCTTTTCTGTAAACTTTGACGGGTAAGGAAGTGTCGAAAAGACATCGCAACTCTGTAATTAAAAGCACTATGGAGCCACATGTCCTTTGGCAATCTAATACGCTAAACATCAAAATATTTTTAGAACTGGTGCGAGTGAAAACACAGGAGACCGGAAAATGAATACAGGCTTCCGGTATGAATCTTCCACGTTCAGGAAAAAGGTGGATATGCTCTGCTCAAAAGATCAGCTTAGACCAGTGTTCATTTCCATGCTGTTCCATGGGGGTCAGGGGCTGTTCAATCAGATGGAACACAACAGACTGGAACGTGACAATCTAGAGACACATTTCCAAGTTGAACATCTTTCATGACAAAGCATGTATACAACTCATTGTTTAATTTGAGAAACGCTTATAAGAGAGCAAGACGCAATGGCCAAATCCATAAAACTCCAGTGGTTTAGGCAGATCGTTTCAGCAGAGCTGTGATTTTAAATTGTTAAAATGTGATTTCTTTGCATTTCCACTGATTTTCCATATTTATTTCTTCTTCAGGGTGTGCTGTATGATCTGGACAAGGTAGGGTCCCTAAACATGCTAAGGCCTTCTTAACCAGTCTTAACCTGTTTTAGAATTTTGGGGGGAAAAAATGTGCATCTGGAAAAATAAGCAGCTCTGCATTAATGATGTGCTGCATTCCTGCTGATCCGTTATTGCGACATTCTAATCGCTTCAGGTGTCCCCATGTTTTAAGATTAGGGACTGAACTTAGATTGATCCCTGTGTGAATAACTTCTGCTTTTTCATTTTCATCAAGTTTGTAATGTTTTTGTCTTGTCTCCAACAGCAAATTAAGGCTATTGAAAGATATATGCGACGACTGGAGTTCCATATCAGTAAGGTGAGGAGTGGTTTACATCTTTTCTATCTAATGTGTATGTACTGTATATATATGACAGTGACCCCAAAATGTAGTTTGACATTTAAGTCACACTTAAAAAAGTATTAAACCAAGTGACGTTTATTTTAAAGAAAGCAAAAGGATGCTTTTTCAAGCAAAGCATTTACAAAAAGTTGTTTGTTAGGATTTAAATGGTAAAGCTATATACTGTTCTATAGAAGTGTTTAGACACTTTCTGTTTGTCAGACGTTAGAAGGACATTTCTAATTAATGTGATGAATTACAACGGTGTATGCTTTTCAAGAGCAGCTGTGTGCACTTGAGGGGATCTGACTTCATAAAGTATTTCAACTAAAGTGACCTTGGTTTAATATTTTTTATATAATGCAATAACATTCATACATTTTTAAATGTGGCTTAAGTGTCCAAATGCTTTTTGGCAACCGTGGCGTATATACTGTACTGAACTGTATGTATATTGTCCTTTCATTGTCTGAGGAGTCTTGAGGGGTTTTTTTATTTTATTTTTTTTAAGAGTAGAAAGGTGGGGGCAGTTCACCCTTTAAAATTGTAGTTGCATTGTACTGTAACCTGTGGGTTAGTGTTTTCTAAGGACAGGGGTGTTCTGTGTTTGCAATAAATGTCCTGACTCATGTTGAGTCCCCTGGTTTAGCATTCTCCACTCTTTTGAGTCCTGCTGTGTCCCCTTCCTCTTCAATGTGTTTTAGTGACATACAGGTGGGTGTCTGCAACAACCTCGAATGCTGATTGGCAACTCTGCAGTACATTTCGTCTCAAAGTAGCCATGGCAACCATGACGATGGGAGCTTTGAGGCTGTTGAAGAGCAATTCATAGCTCAAATTAGCCTTACACACTTGAAATTAGCCCCACATTCAGCTGGCCCACAGGAACACTTTGAACATTGTGGTAACATACAGATCTCGGAGAGGCAATCGAATCATTATTTTTCTCTTTATGTTCTTTGGGGTTATAAAGAACATTTTGTGTCTGACTTGTGATAATTTGCAGAAGTGTTTTGTTTTCCCTCGTGCTTTACGCTGTTTACGATTGACACCGGATATAGGTCAAAGCAATTCTCTTGAGTGACAAACAAGCCTCTGATGGCTAAATCCAGGGTGTTAATGAGGGTGTGCATGGCTAATTAGGGGGGCAATGTATTTTTTGAGAGTAGGGAAAGTTCATAATGTTTTAAACCCATACGACATTCTTTCTTCAGCGGAACACAAAGGAGATATTTTAAATGATGTCCTGTTCGCTGATTTCAATACAATGTCAGTTGATAATGACTCAAATTAAAGGTTAAAAAGTTACATAAATTTAGTCCATGTGGTCCGTGGATAATTTTCCAAGTCTTCTGAAGCTATACAATAGGTTTTTGTAAGAAACAACCCAAAATGTCATTTTTTTTAAACCCTTAATTGTGTAGTTGACGTTGGTTAGATAAATGAAGTTACTGAATACAAGCATGCTTTCGCTTTTATCAACCCTATCATGGCAACCCTAGGTGACCCATCTGCCATAGGAAGTTGAGCAATGCCAACATCAAGTTTTTGCTACAAGTTGAGCAAGTGTCTTTTCCGAGAAAGCACAACATTAACAAGTTCGATCTTGCTGAAGAATTCAATCTGTACCCAGCTAACCCTCTATCTGAACTGAGGTGACCTCATTGGAGACTAAACAAACATCTAAAGAAATATTGACTCTTGGTCTCATCCTGCAGTCCGGTATCTGTGTTGCCATGGAGTACAATTAAATGGGCATTTATATTGAAACTACTGCAGATTTTGGCATTGTTGAGCTACTGTCTTAATTTCCCAAGTATATATGACAGTATGTGCAGTCGAATCTCTGAAAAATTACATCAGCTGAGACGTAGACGTTTTCCGGTTGACCTTTTGCAACATAGTAGTGCGTTGAAGAAGTCAGCTAACTAGCTTGTCAACAGTGAGGTGCACGCAACAGGTACAAAAACTTAGAAAACTTTACAGCCATGTGCATCTTACATTCTTCACCTGTTGATTTTGTTTCAGATCAGATGTATGTTATCGGTTGTGTTTATGGTGATGTCCAAAGGCATAAGACAATGCAATTTTCTCCTGGATACTAACTGTACGAGCTCTGCTTTGCTTAAGCATTATATTAACATGTAGACTGAGTAGAGATGTCATGAATAAAAAGACGATTAAGAAACGATATGGTTTGTCTATATTTCCTTGCGATCACTGGTAGTAATAGCTTGGTTTTCTGTATACCTGAAACAGTTCTGTATCTGTAATTTGCTTCAGGCTGCATATTCAATAAAATCATGCTTTCTGCCTCATACTATAAATGGAATCCACATGAGAGAAGGACAAGAAGCTGTTATAACCACTCGATGAAAATTGAAAGTAAGATATGTGCAGTAGATAATGTGTCATTTGTAATGTTTACATCCTGCATTCATGGTGCTAATGCTAACACTTGCATGCTTACCTTGGCCATATTATGCATCTGTTATATGCACTTTTATCGTATTTTATGATGGAATTTGTGAAATTAGTCCATGTTAGATCCAGAAAAAAGTTTTTATAGTTGTTTTTTAAAAAGAAAGGCATTTCTACTGCAAAGGGGAAAGGAGAAGGGAAAACAATCATAGTGTCCATGCTGTAAGATCACTTCAAACTGAATTTCCAGTAAAAATGACTGAAATGATGATTTACAAATAAATATAATTTTTGAGCCTCACATGCTTTCATCCCTCCAAAGCTCTCACAAAGTCTCACTTTGAAGGGAATATGGCATAGGAACGATCACTTCTGAATGAAACTAACCCTGTGTCGTTGTTGCTCTTCTTCTTCTCAGCTTTGTGTTGCGTTCACAAAAAACGGACTGGTACGATTTCAGTCAGACTAATGCATTTACATTACATTTTAAAAGGACAAATTATAGCTTTAATCTGACTGAAATCAAAAAATTTAAGTGCATGCAAACACTCATTGTCAGAACTGTCTTGTGTTGGAGGAGGTGTGAATCAGTGGACATCTCTTCTCTGTTCTTCTCCCCCATGCTCTTTGATCTGGCTTTGGCCCCCATAAATATGTGGGTGAACTGGAGGTTTTAATCTGTTTAATCTGGCTCTTGCCCCCCTTGTATTTTATAGTAGAGGGCCTAAATCCCTTTTATCACATCTGATAAATTAGAGAATATTTCACCAGCCAGATTATTTAGTCGTCCTTTTAAAATATCCCCATCATACATGTACTGTAAATTTGAGTCATGTTTTGGTTGGTTGCTTGGGCATTGGAGAGGATTGCTACCAGATAGCACACATACATCTCCAAAATGTCTGTTTTTGATCTATTCATCTGGAAAGAATTGATATCTAATTGGCATCAGCTAAACATCTTAAAAATATCACATATACAAACATTATAAATCATAAACATCTGAAAGGCATCTGCTGAATGTCGTATTGACATCCAAGAGATGCCTATTGATGTATGTAAGTTCTTTCAATTGTAAACGGACATCAAATAGACGTCTGGATGATGTTCGTGTGCTATCAGTTCTGGTCGTTGCTTAATGGAACAAAAAGTCTCGCTTATGATATTCTGGTCCATAGATATGGCTTAAGATCCCTCCTTTAATGTAATTCTGTTGGACGTTTTTGCCCGTTTTATTATCTATCAGGCAAACATTATCTGAGCCCTTAGAAAAGTAATAGAAACCCTCTTATCAATAAGTTACACAATTTTGAGGTATCATTCCTATCCAGTATAAGCAATAATATTAGAAATTCATGCTTAATATGTATGTGTGCATTTGCAGTGTCTTCTATGTTTTTTTTCTTTATATGGGCCAGCTGCGTAATCCTGGCTTATTATTTGACTCAGTAGGACTAATCTAAACACCCACAATTGCGATGGACAGAGTGCTGCCAAACAGCTGTTCACATGCATGCACGCCTTGGACCGCTGCTGTCATCTGAAAAAAGCTCATGCCCATGTAGATCAAAAACACTCCCAGCGGGGAGAACTGTTTGCAGAAATGTGTTTTGGGTGTGTGTTATTCAGTACGCCCTAACTGCATCATCTTTCCAACCACATCGCTAATATATTAATACACACTTTTCTTTCTTAATTCCTTCACTTTCTCCATGACTTCAACTATATTTTCTACAAAGGTTGGCAGCTCACTTGGCCTGTTATAATGAAAAGTAAGTATATATTATATGTAAGTATAAGTATAATGAAAAGTGATATATAATAAAAGCCAGCCTCTGTGCCAATCTAATGTGGCTCCAAACTTTGATGGGAACTGACTTCATGAATTAAAAATTTACTTTAAGACTAGTTGGTTAATAGTAATTGTAAAAATGGCTTAGAAAAGTGAAATTGGCTCTGAGAAAGTGATGCTACATTGGCCAAATACTTGCATTGAGGCCATAGTATCTTCGTCAGAAGTGGGTATACTGCTCAGTGACTGCAGGGCTGTCTGTTACCCCAAGCGTTGCCTCCGAGAACAATTGCTGTGGGCACAGCAGATTAGATGGAAATCAGTCATTGAGTGGACATGAATATTTAACTGAGGCAGTACAAGTCTGGCAAAGTGTCAGCTGAAAGTGGATTGTAATGTCTCAATGCTTTTTTTTCTGCATTGTCTATACCAAAAGGCTTCATAAACGCTGTTCAAACAAACGCAAAGCTTTGCCAAATGCCCAAGCTGAAACCAACAGCTAACATGAGCCTGTTAGTTACGAATCACTCCTGGTTCGACTCATTCCATGCATGCCTTTTGTAAATTTGGGAAGTCATTAAGGATTGGTCTGAGGACATTTGTGCAAGTGCCCTGTGAATAACACAGTAACACATTCCTACATAATATGTGCATCATTTTAAAGGGTTTGATTCTAAAGCGGGTCGCACACTGGACGCGTCAGGCAGACAACATACGCTGTCCTAAAAAACTAAACCATTGTTTTAAATTAATGGTTGCACACTGGTACTGCTGTTTGGCGGCTACAACATCTGGAGCTGCTTAAAATACTGTTGCTTACATAGTTCTCTGTTAAATTCAACCCAAATCATTGTCATGGGACCTAGATTATTTACTTAAGCCATGGCTAGAAGATACAATGTGGATATGTGTATTTCATGTAGCCTACACAATGTTCATTATCAAGGATGTGTTTTTGTGGTTTGACAGTTTAAAAAAAAAGCCTATTTAAGGCTACATGCAGAGAAAAACCTTGAAATGTAACTTGTGTGCACGGTGACTAGATTTATTGTTTTGCACTTGCCTCCTCTATGCACTCGACTGATGCATCCTATGTGCAATACCTGTACCTTGTCCTACCTGTTACTTGATGCCCCGTGGCGCTTCTCATTTGATGTGCGACTCGCTTAAGGTTTATATAGAGCGAGAGTGGGTGGAAAATGGTCAGGACAGACACAAAAAATTGACTTAAATTGTAAGTGGACCTCAGGGGAACAATGAAATGATAAAATATGTATGATGTGACTCATTTAAATGTAGGACTGATAGCTAGAGTTGTGTTTTTCCTCGGGCTTATTTATTGTCGAAATGCTGCTTATAAAAATTCACCCATCAGACCACAATCGTAAAACAGAATGAAGGAGGCTTTGAGCAGTCATGGTGATTCATTTCCCATGCTGCTTAGCTACTATGGCAGATGAGAGGAGTCAGACAAGGGATTTTATGGAGCCAAATAAATGGGCAGCCGTTGTACCACAGCAGGGCTGCGATTGGTGAGTGTGTGCATGTGTATGTGTGTGGTAAGGGGGAGATTATTGTGTATGGTGGAGTTCTCCAGACTTGGGTTGGGTCTTTCCTCCCAGTGTAATTAATCCCACAGGACCACCGTCCAGACACTCTCTCCACACACACACACACACACACACACACTCACACACACACACACACACACACACACGCTTGCTTAACTATGTAAACTGGAACACAGCACTGACATCTATTTAAAAATAATGATAATTATAATTAAAAACTATTATATACTACCTCGTAACATTACTTTAATTTCGTAATGCTACAACTTTAAACTCGTAATTCTACAAAAAAATATAGTTCATAATTCCACAACTTTGTTCTCATATGTAATTTAGATTTTTCTCAAAATATTACTACTTAAATCTTGCATTATGACTTTAATCTCATAATTCTACAACTTTTTAATAATTTTGACTTTATTCTATAAACTTTATGAATTTATCTAATTTAAGGCCAATATTGAGATTATTCCTAAACATTTCAACTTTATTCTCAAAACATTATGATTTTAATCTAGCAATACAACTCTCTCATTTCTACAACTTTATTCTCTTAATTTTTTGTTTATACTCAAAATAGTACTATATTAATATTGTAATATTTTGATATTATTTTCAAAATCTTCCATTTTTATTTTTTATTTTAACAGCTCTAAAATGCTGTCGTACTGTCGACTGTTTTCTCCGCCGATAATGGAGACTTTCGAAAACGATCTCCATAACTGCATACTATGGACAACAATGACATAAACAGAGTTTTCAAACTTAAATGGAATAGTGTAGACGTAACCCTAAACCAACAATTTTAAAAATAAAAATATTTGCTTTATTTGTTTAATATATTCCAAATTATTTTGCAATTGATGATGTCTTTAAAGGGATGTTTTGTAAAATTTAGCTCACTTTAGGGGACAATTTGGATACCAAACTAAAGCTAAGTATGCACGTGCACGCACACACAGACACACACACATACACACTGGCACAACACAGCTAACTGTTTCTCTAGTGTATGCCAATTATCATTAACCACCCCCACACATTGTAATAGATGCATAAACATCCATCATACACACAGATAATATACCCCATCCACACACACAAATTGGGTTAGATTGTCCCATTTCTCCCCATCTCCCTCTAATGAAAGACATAAAAAAGCAGCACATCAACGTTTCACGTCTCTTCGTATTCCGCACGTGTTTGAATATTTCCTATTGATTTATCATCTTCTTGACATGTTTTGTTTCCCCTTGCTATACAAGAAGAATGTGCACATTATATAGGGACTGTATTGCAAGGAACACTTGCAGAAAAGAGCTGGAGTGAGCACATAGATGACGTAATCATGGCATCACAGCAGGGCTCCCTGCAGCTGTGTGGGAAACTAGTAAAAACCCTGAAATTGGTCAGCCTGCTAAACAAAAACAAGATAAATTTTTCCAAAATATAATTGTAATTTTTTAAATAACATGTATTACAATGGTATGTATAATATGATTTATTAAATGCATATTTAAAGGTGAAGTGTGTAATTATGTAATTAACGGAATTGCAAAGATAATGAAAAACAGGTTTTCAAAAACATTCTTCCCAGTGGTCGACACAGATAGTCCCGTCCAAAACTGGTGCCATTAGTTGAGCCAGTGTTGCTATGTCAGGCTGGTCGGGATGCTCAAAAAAAAAGAGCAATGTTTTGAAAGCTTTTCAGGGGAATCAACATACAAATGGCTTAGTTATAGTTGCTTTGTAGTTATGTAGAGTTGCATATATATATATATATATATATATATATATATATATATATATATATATATATATATAGTTGAGATAGGAGAATTGATTTTTTTTTTTTAAATAACACACCTCACCTTTAACTACATGTTGTCTAAGGCTGCAACTAATGATTATTTTGATAATCGATTAATCTATCGACTATTCTTTGATTATTGCAATGATTAATCATTAGCTCTTAACCGACAATTCAGACTGTGCTCAGCCTAAAAGTTTGTATTAAACATGCTTACTAAAAATAAAGAGAACAAAATCATCTTTTAATAATACCTCTAAATGACATTCACTGAATTAAAGGGAAAAAAATACTTATTATAAGTTTAATTCAGTAAAGAAATTTACTGCAAAAAATCCTGTTGTTATGAGGTGGTTTTGTTTTGTTTTCCATTTTAAAATTGTCTAAAAATCCTTAAAACATGATTAATTTACTTGAGAAGCAACATATAAGATATTTAGAATTGCTTTAAGAGAATGTTAATGTTATCTTAAATAAACAGTAAGTGTATTTTGTATAAAAGTGTATTTTTTACTTGGTTATACTTCTGCAAGTGCAATAAAAAGACAAAATGTATGTTTTTTTAAAAGGAGTTTTAGATATTTTTATTGGAAAACAAGCCAGAACAAAAACAAATCAAAAACGTATTTTGCTGCAGTATATAATGGGGCGAAGACTACCTTCTCTCACATTTCTGTTCTGTTCTGTTCACAGACAATCCATCTTTAACTCACAAAAAAACCTCTCTCTTCTTAATAAAACTGCGTATTGCCAATTGTCTTCACAATAAGAAATGCACCATGACAAATATTATGATTCATTAAGTCGCGAGTCATCACGTTATAATCCAGCTGCATTAAGCGTGTGCATTTGAGGGATAAGTGTGCATCAGCCGGGTCCAGTTTCAATCTCTCCCCCTTTGATCGTACAACTCATAGAAGAGCCGCTGACCACACAGAGAAATGTCAGTTTCGGAGTTTGTTGTTATTTACGTGATCTGCTTCTGTGTTATTTGAACTTTAACAAAACTATAACACATTAAATGTAACTGCATTTAAGATGTAACTTCAGGAAGTTTGGCTTCAGCAGAGCGGCAGCTCCAGCTCAACTTATTCCCCAACAAGAGTTAATCTGTATTTATTTATTTGGTATTTTTGCATTATAAAAACCCTCATACTTTATCTACATCATCTGAAGCTGTTTAGAGTGCATCTGAACTGTGAGTTGTTTTATGACGATTGTTTACTGTTTTTTCAGTGTCTCATGCAGGAGCGCCATGTTTTTTAGATTCATGTTAAACAGAATTGCAGCTGTAAAAAAACACATCTCGAGACACCTTTGCTATATTTGTTGGCGCTGCATCTAGCTTTTATTAGCAAAAGAATGCATTCGGTTTGAACAGCCCCAGTGAAAATGTCAGTTGCTCAGTCCATGATTCAAACCAATATCTCTGATTCATCAGTCAGTTTTACTGATTTAAGAAAAAGAAATGCACCATTTGAGCGATTTGTTCATGTATTGAACACCAAGCGTGTGGTAGTTAATTGCTGTCGCTCCAAAGCCGCTCGTCCATCACAGAAGTATGGCATAAGCGCAGGTCCTGAGGGCCGTTGAGCCACATCATTGTGCATTCACTGTTGAAGTGTTCAAATTCGTTTCCCAACACTCTGTACAGTATTCTTCTCCATTGTACTGCTGAATGTTACAATAGATTGTTAAAGCCACGTTTCAGTGCTGAATGGGGCAACCTGGGGTTCTGTTATAAAATATGCTAGCGCTTTAAACATCAAAGGTAGCATTTATGCAATCTTTAGTGAGCGCTGCTATGTGTATATGTGTGCTGCTTTTGTGTAATAGAGTTCCCTGTGCCAATACTATGTGTGCTTTCACAGGTTGATGAGCTGTATGAGGGATTTTGTATTCAAAGGCGGTTACGTGATGGGGCCAGTAAGATGAAACAGGCCTTCACTGCTTCACCCTCCACTAAAGGCACACGTGAGAGCCTGGCCGAGGTCAACCGCAGATATAAAGAGTATACAGAGGTACACCATATACCTGTTTATGTCTGTCGATCTACCCATTTCATTTTGGCTTCATTCACACAGTAGCAGGATATGAGTCTGGTTTGTAGTGCTAAGTAAGGCTATCTTTGTACAGTTTTTTTTTTATTGAGTTCAAAATGGCTTTATTGGCATGACAGTGTACCATACGAAATTTCCAAAGCAATATGTTTATTAATACATATGTTTTTTTTGAAAATAATTTAAACAGCTGATGACCAGTGTTGCTCTTTAAAAGTAAAACATGGTTAGGGCACAGATAATACACAAGGGTAAACTTCATCCACTGTCTTGCAGGCTGCTATATGTTAAAAAGTATATAGCAACCAGTGTTATATGATGTTCTTAATACACGGCTCTCTGGAATACTCGATTCTGATTGGTCAGTGGTGCCATCTAGTGGTCCGATATCTCCATGTAACTACCACCCATCACCGTATCAGACCACTCATCTGGGTATTTGCGAGCCATCTTATTTGCTTCTAATCAGGATCCTGACATGAAGAGACAGTTCAGTTATGAAAAAAAATGGCCATTTTCAGGAGTCACAACCAAGTTTTGAGTGCAAGTTTGGTTAGTTGCCATTCCATTTACCTTATGAAGTGAACTACTGTATTCCTGCCAACTTTCATTCATTTATTCTATTATTTTACTACTTCGGCTGAAAATGGGCTAATGCTATCGCACCGTGTTCAGTCCACTGTGGCAATTTGAGAGTCACACCTGTTAGTATATATGGTTGTCAATCCCAAACACTTAACTGTGTGAATGTAGCTTCTGTATTTAATTCCTTAACTTTTCAGGACAATTTCTCAATAGAGTCTTTGGAATATCGGTGATTGTCCTCAGGTCTTCAGAGTTTAAAGTGGAGGTAATATTTCTTTAGCTTGTAAATGTCTGTTCCCTTCTACTCAGAACATGAGCACCTTTGAGGGCGAGCTGGAGAACCTGCTGGGAGAGTTTCATATCAAAATGAAAGGTATTGGAGTTCTGTATGAATCCTCTGTTTTAATGTTTGTGTAAAAAAACCAGGGCTGGCAATCAATAAAAATATTAATTACATGATTTGCTGATTAGTGAATCAAATTAATCGCATATCAATATTTACTACGAAAGCCCCCCAAATTAATGTGATTTAGAAAATGATTAAAGTAATTCTAAATATAATACATATTATAATTCAGACAACTTAAAAACATGACATTGTATACATATTTTGTGGCAACAGACAATTAAAACACTTAGACAATACAGTAAAGTTTTTAGGATGATGTGCCAAGTTAAACGGAGTTTAAAACTTTGAAAAACAAGTCTTGAGATCCCAGCACGGTCCAGCTGTCCAGTACAAAAGCGTGTTTTGAAGTGTTTTCCTGTATAGATGAAGCGCTAACTGCCTTCCATCAAGATGGTACATCAAGCTTAAATTGCCCTGATAATAGGAACATTCCTTATTACGTAGATTGTACGCAAATTCATACATGTAGGGGCCATTAGTTAATCACATTAACTTTAAAAAAAAATGATTGGATTTAATTAACTAACTCACAATAACAAACTTTTCCCCCCTGTGCTTCCCATCTCAGGATTGGCTGGCTTCGCCAGGCTTTGTTCTGGTGATCAGTATGAGGTGAGTTGTTTGGAAAGTCTGGCTATTTGATCCAAAGCTTCATTCAAACGGTGCATTTTTCTTCCAGTAATAAAGTCAAATGGATGCATCTTTCTTGTAGTAATTGTCTGCCGTACTTGAAGGACGTCAATAATAACAGTTCTCCTAGTAACATATTTTCTCTTTTGTTCCACTTTGCTCTTTTGTACACCCACCCAAACCAATTAGATAGATTTTGTAACAAAAAACTGAAAGCATTCTCTTTTACTGTTGTGGCACAATGATTAATGAGTTTGTTTGTTCTGCTCCCCCGCTTCTGTCCTCCTGGCAGATTTTCATGCGATATGGCAGACAGCGATGGAAACTGAAGGGGAAGATCGAAGCAAACTCCAAGCAGAGTTGGGATGGGGAGGAGATGATCTTTATGCCCCTCATCACAGACCTGATCAACATCAAGGTGGGCTGGAGTTCAGTCACAACACTGTCCACTTTACTTAAACAAATGAGGCCCAATGTTAATTGTTTCTTAACTTTAACATTTGGTCTCTCCCGATCTTGAATCTTTGGGTACATTCTTGATGACAGGATAAAAATGATACCTATGAAGAATTGGTATACATACTGTATACTCTGATCTATCTTTATTTATCTAATAGGTGACAGAGTTAAAGGGGTTGGCCACTCATATCCTAGTGGGTAGTGTGATCTGTGAAACCAAGGACCTGTTCACCGCTATGCCTCAGGTGGTAGCTGTAGACGTCAATGACCTGGGAACCATTAAACTTAACCTAGAGGTTGCCTGGTTGTAAGTGACATTATGTAATAAAATGAAATAAGAAGTGTGCTGTTTCAGCCAGATTAGTCAATGTTGATCTATAGTGATGATGTACACTGTCCTCTGCTGGTCAGTCAAGGAACTGATGTTGAATAACTGACTAAAATGCTGTTTAATGGCCACTTCACATACTTTAATACACATTTTCCTATCTTGATAATAATTGTATAGGTTATGTGGTGTACATGAACAAATGTCTGACTTGTTCTTGCAGTCCATTTGATGTGGAGGATCTGACCCTGTCCTCAGGAAATGTGAGCAAAGCCACCGCCCTGCAAAGACGAGTGTCTGTGTACAGCCAAGGCACACCTGAGACACCCACTTTCCAGGACACCTCTTTCTTTGTGAGTGCCCATCAACAAAATCCAGTTATTTTCCTGGCTAGAAGACAGGATTTGTTTACTTACTGAACTAATTCACTTTTTCTAGTGGCACATTGTCATTCAGAAGGCCCAATACCAGATAGAGGACCTTCAAACACTGCATCCAATTTCACATATACTTAAAGGAATATTCGGGGTTCAATACAAGTTACGCTCAATCAACTCCATTTTTCGCATGATGTTTTTATTTTGGCCTGCCCTTCCTTTTCTTATACATCAAAAATCGTGGTTACATTGAGGCACTTACAGTGGAAGTGAATGGGGCCAATCTGTAAACATTACGAGGTTTTCATACCTGTACCTCATTTGATTCGTTCCGAAGCAGGGGCTAAAATTGTTACAATGTTGCATTTTCTCCTTGGTTGAGTTTGCACAAGGCAACATTTCAAAATGGACCAAAACTGTGTAAATAAAATGTGAGCATGCTGTCCCTTCATTGGCCAGAATATTTGTGCGCTGTTTCAGGATTTAGCTCATACAATTACAAACCGATATACAGTATTTCATTTTTTTATTAAGTGTCCATTTAATTTATTATGCAATGAAGTATTGTGCTGTCACACTGTCAGAATGTTTAAAAACATTTTACAATATTGTATTTCAGCTGGATCTGTTCTGTTACCCTGGGGGATTTTATTCACTGCACTTCCTGCTCTGTCCATGCAACTTTACAACTCAAATAAGACACAAGTTTTAACAGAAGAATTAATGCAAGGGCTTTTATAAAATTATAAGCTTCACATTTCTGCCTTTAAACCCTCCAAAAATTGGTCCAATTCACTTCCATTTTAAGTGTCTCAATGTAACCTCGATTTTTTTCTTCTTTTTTTTAAAAAAAAAAGGAAGGATGAATATTCTTTTTTATGAGAATCAATATTATACCACAAATACTGTTGGAACCTGACACAGTGTCAGAGACAAATTACACACAATCCCCACCCTAACACCTCAGTATTAACCCAACCCTAACCCTATTGACCCCAGAGTAGCTGATCTGGATTCACTGTGTACCATTTTGCTTGCAGCTTGCGTGTGAATGCTTGTGCCTAATCCACACTATTGTGTCTAACTGTAACCACCCTGTGCCACCTTGTCCATCGTGGCTGCTGTATGTGTATTGATGTAAAAGAAGTGGCAGCCTCGGCGCTGGGATGGTCAGCGTCTTTCGTTCTTGCACACGCTCAGAGAGACGCTCATAGAGAAACTGAGACGTAGCCACTCTTTTGGTGATCTGGCTGCACCTCGTTCAAGGTCCAGTTTGGAAGTCTACGTGAGTCAGGTCACTGTGTGCCTTTCCATTCTGAGTGAGCATGTGTGTTTGTTTGCGCGTGCGTGCGTGTTAGTGTGTAGACATTCCATTTTGCTTATTTTTCTTGCTAGCATGTTGTGCTTTTATCATTTGACACATTACCGGTATTCACCCTCCTCCTCACCCATTTATTCTCACTTCTGTACATACACACACACACACATGTTGGTCTCATTGTGAGGACTTTCCATAGACATAATGGTTTTTATACTGTACAAACTATAGATTCTGTCCTCTAAACCTAACACAACCCCTAAACCTAACCCTCACAAAAAACTGTCTGCATTTTTACATTTTCAATAAAACATCGTTTAATGTTTTTTAAGCTATTTAAATTAAGGGGACACTATAAATGTCCTCATAATCCACATTTATAGCATAATAACCTTGTAATGACCAGTTTGTAACCTAATAGATTGTCCTCGTAAACCAAATAAACATGCCCACACACACACACACACATCTTGATTTCACTACATTAGTAAGGATAGACTCACAGACACATTACTTATCATACTGAGATAATGAATTTACTTTAACCTAGCTTTAAAAAAATGTAATTGAGTTAAAAAACTATATTAATGTTCCAGCAATAAATAATTTCCATTAAACATGGATTGGATCTGTTAAACACATGACAGGCCAAAATTTGAAGAGAGCCACAATGAAAGCTAAATACAAGATAAAAATATAGCCACAAGCGGGAATTATTGGGGGCCAAGCACATATGTTGGAAAAAAAAAAATCAGATTTGATAGAAAAGATGCTGTGGAACTCTAAACCTAACTGCCTTAATCACAGCTGCACAAATAGGGTTTTCTCAGAATGTGACCTCAGAAAGTTCCCTTGAATTTTTTGCTCATATGATACAGGCAAATTAGTAATTATAGGCCACACTCATAAACTTATTTGCTAATATCTTCCGAACGACTTAATTCGGGGCAGCTGTGGTTCAGGTGGTAGAGCGGTGTGGCCACTAATTGCAGGGTTGATGGTTCGATTCCCGTCCCACAGGACTCCACATGCCAAAGTGTCCTTGGGCAAGGCACTGAACCCCAAGTTGCTCTCAATGGCAGGCTTGCGCCTTGCATTGCAGCTCTGCCATCATTAGTGTGTGTGTGAATGTGTGAATGAGTTCACAGTGTAAAGCACTTTGAAAAACATTACGATTAAAAAAACGCTATATACGTGCAGACCATTTAATTAATCAAAATTATTTTGATAATTTTTGTCAGGAGTGTCTGTAGATGATGTACACTTAATTCCATGTGAACAGAGGAAACGGCTTAGGAGGAGTTCGAGGTAGTGGTTGAAAAGTTTTCATGCGGAAATGGAAATCCATGTGACCATATGATTTTGGGGGGCACTGAAGGATTTGAAGAAGTTATTCTAAATTATTCTAGCCTATATGATTCCGGAGTTATTAGTAAAAACACAAATTAGTTTATTATAGCACCACCGGTGAATATGTTGGAGATATGTAGGTCGTGGCTCAAGGGGGGGGAATCGGGGGGGGGGGGGGGGGGGATAATTTTGCAGAGATATAGTTGCAGAGAGGGGTTGGGGCCATCCTGCCAAGTTTGGTGACTTTTTCCCTTACGGTTTAGAATAATAATAAAATCAGTACAAAAACAATAGGATTCCAGCACCTTTGGTGCTTGGCCCCCTAAAAAAGATAAATAAATATGACAACATGACAATTGATGTGGGGAAAAAAGTTATTTTTGCATTTCTGTTTTTGCAGTTCAAAAATTTGATTATATTATAAACATTACAAATTCATATTACGCATATTGCACATGCTTTTTCAGATTTTCTTCATTTTCATGCTTAAGACAGATTTGCCAATGATATTCATTTGTTTGTTAATTGGCCGTTAAATACTAATACCCCAATACAAATTTGAGTTTTCTGGCTTTCTGTCCGTGTTTTATAAGCTTTGAGCTCATTGATATGCTTGTATACTCCTCATAGTTGAAAATCAAAAACTTCTAGCTGATATACAAATGTAAAATTTACAGTTGCAATTTCTTTTTACAATAGTTAATATGAATTGCATTTATCCAATCATTTCAAAAGGTCTTTAATTCCTCTCTTGGTCTTTAGTGTGTTGCAGTGAAATCTTTAGGACCATGTTGCATGCATATTTAGTCTACAGAAACAATATTTGAGAGTCAATATTTACCTTCCTTTGTTATCTTGTTTTTTCTCTTTTCTTCACATAGTCCACTTCACCCGATGACGTCTTTGAAAACGAAGGTTGTGATGTCACTGAGTGCAAACGCCTGTCTTTCAGCTTCTCAGACACATCCACCTCAAGCCCCGCCCCTATCCATTCAAACCCTGAGATCACTGTCACGCCCCCCGAGACAGATCTGCCCTCAAAGCAGAGTCCCACATCTGAGGTCCAGCCGCTTCAGGAAGAGGGTGGTGAGGAAGCAGAAGTGAGCTGCTGCATGAGTGCCAATGTGGCCAGTGCCAGTGATGCAGAGTGGGATCCGGTTGAGGATCAGGGCCTCGTCACAGGCTCCGGAGCCATCTCTCTGTGCTCTGAGAGTCAGCTTTCTGCTTTGGGACCAGAGAATGTGGTGTTCCTGGAGCCCAACGTGCCTGATGAAGCCTTGGAGCTGAAGCCAGTGGAGCTGGATGGGGAGGAAGGCAGTCTGACCAGGCAGCTGGTGAGGAGGCTGACCTCGTCTGACATGCTACCCGAGACTGGAGCTCTGAGCTGGGCCGGAGAGGGCAGCAGGGCTTTCCTGGAGAACAACCTGGAGGAGGCCATTCAATCCCTGCTCCTGCGGCTGGAGAGCTTGAGCCAGCGCTGTGGTGAGCTCCAGGACTTGGAGCAGGAGGTTATGAGGCTTGAAGACCTGCTCAAAGTGAGTAATGACCCGGGTATACTGTTTGTGCGTTCTGGATTGGATTGGCCTAGTTGACCGCGTTGCCTTTCAAATTATACTCTTCTGACAGAGAGCGAATGCAAACGCGTTCAACGCATGCACATTACAACTGCTTTTTGATACTCTTTTAGTGCAGTCAATACCAGGCACATGCACCGACAATTCACACAGACGAGACCACGTCTGCTTGTTGAGAAAATCTGGGCCGGACGTGGATTGTGCTGATGGCGAAATTTGTGTCAAGCACACTGTGCACAGAGCAACACGGACAACCAAAGTATAGTTTGGCTGTAAAGCTGAAGTATGTAACTTTTTCTGTGTTAAAATTCTTTCTCCTATCCCAGCCTAATATGCAGAGACAACTCTCATTAACCTCATTTATAGGTTAATTATCACGAAAACTGTTTTAAAACCATTTTATTTTGGCAGTTCCGTTTGTTGGCCCTAGTGAGCAGAAATTCCATATCTCACCTTCAAGTTTGATTGTGATGGATAACATGCCTGTTCTATGCCTTTTAGCAAGTTTTAGATTCATTTTTTGATACAGTCTGATTTAGGTTTAATTTGTTTTATTAGTATGAAGACTGTTGTCTAAACTCAGCTGCAAACTACCACACTATGCCAAATCGAAAAGGGGGTTTGGGGTTACGGATTATCACCGCAGGGTTCCCACACTTTTTAAACAATTAAATTCCATGGCTTTTCCATTAATTTGTGATCTCATGAAAACAGATTTTTACAAATTATATTGATTCAGACAATATAATAAATTGAGCTAATTAATTGTTTAAACCCATTTGTGAATCATTTTAACCAATAAACTGAAAAGAACCTACTCGAAAGAAGGATCCGCTTACAAATCGGATATGAATATGGCTTGTGAGCAAATTATACTCTACAAAAGCTCTATCCAAGAGCAAGATTTAAGTGATGAAATCTTTTAAAGCAGAGCATAACTAGGAAATGTATATTCATTAAAAAAATATCTTTTAAATTCCCCCTGAATTGCCTTGATATGCACTGTTGGATTTGCTGTTTTGACATATTTTCTACTGAAACAGGAAGTGGGGCGGGACATGTCAAATGACTCGCCCCATTTTTTTAAATAGCCAATAGGCTTTGGTTTGTAGCCACACACACCACTTTCTATCATGCTTATCAAGCTAGAGCACTCTTACAGGGGAAACTTGAGAAGTGATCTCAATATCAGCCAGCTTTTCCAAATATTTTCCAATGTCTGTGTCAACATTACTGTGAGATCTTCAGAGGGGTGAAAGGTGATAATGATCAGTTAGAACACATTTTTTAAGAGATTCTTATCAGAAATCAGATTGGAACGACCATAATTCATGGTTTACTTCCTTCAAAGTGCCCTGAAAAGGCATGATCAGCAGCAGTTAGAACACAGACGAACACACTGAAATGTTGTAAGGGGAGGCTGCGTTTTCGTTTGAAAAAGTCTGATGAAAGTCTGAAGTGCAGAATGAGTCATAAAATTGTTTGATCCATATTGGTGGAAGAGAAACTGCAGATTTTAAATGATAATATCTTCAGGAAACTTGCACTAGCATATAGATGACATTTAAAGCAAATAGATATAGATGAAAAGCAGCAAAACTTTCATTTTGAGTTCACAGGATCTTTAAACTTTTGTTAATTTCCATTACTTTTCAAGGCCCAGAAAACACAATTATTGAAATTCCATGGCATTTCCAGGTTTTCCATGACTGTGGGAACCCTGTCTACAGTTTTTGATTTATGTAAACACAATATGGAGGTGAACTGGTGTTGATTACATATAGTTACTTAGAGCCCGGCCATTATGGGATTTTTGAGACCGATACTGAGACCGATTTTAGAGGGGTAAAATTCACAGATTACCGATATGGTGACCAATATAGTTAACTTTTGAGCTGGAATGAAAACAGACCTTTTCTATGTGGATTGTTCACAGATTTTGCACCAATTGACTATACAAAGGTACTCAGAAGGCTGCTTTCTTAAACAAATATTTTTATCAAAGAATATTTGACATTATTATTATACATTGTCAACAAATTCTAGAAATGAACACTGAGAAAACAAAGAATAAATAAAAATAAATAAATAGCTAAATAAACATCAGAACTGTTTAGTATCAGTCAAATGTTGACTATTTTAATACTGCCAGTCAATTAGGGGCAAGTTGTAAAACAAGAAACATTTAAACCTGCCATGTCAAGATACAAACAGCGGCAGCGGTGTTACACCAGATTCTGCTATACAAGTTCAGGGGAAATTTTCAACAGTGGAAAACCAGACTTTTAAGTATTACATTTTGTAAATGCAACGACTGGAATTGTTCTGTTGAAGGGGGTACCAAACTGTGAATCCTGAACAAAACAATTTGGTGAATACAGGTTTACACATTAACTTCCACTCAGCTGACAAGGTAGGAAAGTAGCTACGTGGTTAGCTAGTTAGCTATAAGCTTCTTGTCACAGAGAGTAAACGATGGACCAGCATTGCGTCTCACCAACTAGGTAACAGCGTAGCGTGAATTCAATACAATCCACCACCGCACCATTGGCTGCTGAGCTGCAAAAAGATGCTCTGATGTTTACCTTTCAATCTGCTACATTACCAACTGCACTGACAAACTATAGCTGGCTAACATAGCAAACAGATGTGATAAACAAGAGTGATATTGTTGTCAGGGACAGGGTTAATGTTATATTAGTTGTATTGAAAAGGGAAAATGATGGAGTCATTTTTTTATTAACTTTCCAGTATTTTATTTCACAAATTAGTTAGCAACTTACCACGAAGACACCGCTTAACTCCGCACCACTTAACTCCACCCTGTCTGCAGAGCCACCATCAGCTCAGTTCTGTAAACAATGGACTCGCAGCATGCTCTGCTGGACAAACAACGTAATGACACCAATTCTAAAGCATTGTTTTCTGCTTTGTATGTTCTGAAAAAAAGTTTTCATATCTGCACATATCGGTAAAATATACGCAAAGACCAATATACTGATAAAAGGCTAATATCGGCTCTACATACAGAATATTTTGATGATAAACTTCAAGTGGTACTTGAACTTACGAAAGTACTTTGTAAACAATGTGCAGGCTAGAACAACAGAACAGCATAAATGCAGACAAGTGGGTGCAGGAGGACTGAAAAATTAGTTTTTTGGATGGATAAATTGTCAACTTAAACCCGTTGGTCTCGAACAAGGAACCTATAATGTGAATGGCCAGAGTGCTCACCACATACATGTCTCTCCTCAGTGTCGGGTGCCTGCCCAAAGGAGTCGTTCATCAAGTCTCAGTTTGACTGTGGAGAGCGCTCTGGAAAGCTTCGACTTCCTCAACACCTCCGACTTTGATGACGATGACACTGGAGATGATGCTGGCACCCTTTCACGATCTGTCTTCTTTGACATGGAGTCAGAGAGAATCGGGTGGGTTGAACTTTACACCCTTCTTTCACCTATTCGCAGGGTTGGGGATTAACGGATTACATGTAATGGGATTTAAAATACAAAATATAAGTAACCGTATTCCACTACAGTTACGATTTAAATAATTGGTAATTAGGATACAGTTACATAAATTTATTTTGATTTACTGAAGAGATTTCTTTGCATTTTATTGTCATTTGTTTCATTTAATATTTAGTCCTTTCAGATGGAAAACATTTATCCATATAAAGGATGCGATCAAAAGTGCATTTGAACAGCGGTGAAACACTTTCTTATGATGTGTTACATTCACACAAGCAGACAGAGAAGTAAGATTGAAGTTAGTTTGGAGCAGAAGAAATTAAAATAAACCTTGTGTACAAAATGTTATTTCTAGCCATTTTACATGCACATGTTACCAGGCACGATCATAAATTCACGTTGGATAATAATTTCTTTTTTTCTAGTAAGACCTTTGATATTAGGGCAAAAATCATATTCTTTATAATAATTTTTTTATTATTTTCCTGTAAAAATATTTTAAAATCCTTAAAACAAGATCAGTTTGATTGATCTTGTTTAAGAATCAACACTGCATGAGTTTTTATAGTCAAAACAAGTGAAAAAAATCTACCAGTGCTGAAGAAGTAATCCAAAGTATTTATAATACGTTACTGACCTTGAGTAATCTAATGGAATACGTTTCAAATGTAATTTTACAGCATGTATTCTGTAATCTGTAGTGGAATACATTTCAGAAGTAACCCTCCGAACCCTGTCTATGCGCACTTGGTGTTCCGAACAGATAACATAAAAATTGCTCTCAGTAACTTTTGTCTTTGCGTCATCTTGAACATAAACTGACACCTAGCGGCTTGGATGCAGCATCATTTAAAATCAATAGTTTTTCATTTCAAATGCCATTATAGAAATGTAGTATTCACAGTCAGCCATGATTACTTTAATCCAAGAGTGAAAGTGTCAAATAACAGACATTAGAGAGAAATTACTGAGATTAAGCGAGTAGTATTCACCTGGTCATGTGATTATAAAATGGCAGCCCCCATGTACAGACCCTCTCCATGTAGAATAAAACAGCTTTTAAAGGTTACTGATATGACTGTGAGTGGTCATGATTTCCTTCATATCATACAAAATTACAATTCATGTCTTTAGGTGTTAAACTTATTTAATGAGGAAAAAAATGCTGAAAGCACCTTTAAGTACATGAAAGTTCATGATTGTTGGTTTTATAGACATCACAGTGATGGACAGTTAAACAAAATCTGGAATGTACAGTATTTCTACATTTGGCCTCTGGGAACGTTATTGTGTTATGTAGCGTCCTCTGGTGGTGACTGTTTCTCTTTTGCGACCAATAGGCCAGGCCAGCATCCAGAAGCAAGAGGCCACCTGAGTGAAGCCCTAACAGAGGACACTGGTGTGGGGAACAGTGTGGCTGGCAGTCCCTTGCCTCTCACCACAGGAAATGAGAACCTAGACGTGGCAATCATTATTCATCTACAATACTGCAATCATCTCATTCAGGTGCTGCTTTATTTACATTATCTACATCTTCCTTTCCACCTTCCTCTTTGTATCTCAGACAAACTCTGTAATATGTGCTTTCTTTTCTTGTTTGTTTAGAAGTATTATTGCATATTTTTGCATTAAACGACTAAAGTTTCTCTGTGTTTGGGATGTAGTTGTTGAACTCAGGTGGAAGCTCATCGCAGCATAAGGCATACTTGCACAAATTGGTTACCCAAACACTCCTATTGGAGGAGCTCAGTGAGAAAAACTTTGAAAGATCAGGCAGCTTTACCACAGCATCTGATGGTTAGTACATCCTAGTATTTGCTTTTTTACACACATCATTTAACATTAAGTTTCAACAGCTTGGGCTCCATTTTGACTTTATATACCATATTTACTTTCATATAGCTTTTTAAAGAATATGTTTTTAAAGCATAGTATTTTTATCCAAAAGATAAAAATAACTTTCAAAACAAGTTATGTGGTGCTACCATGGTAGTAGTGATAGATAGTATCAGATACTGTTGTACCATCATGGTACATATCTAAACAAAACATGAAATCAAATGGTAGTTTTTGTTTTAAATTATGTGGGATATGCAACATATTATAGCAATATAACGTATAATATTAGAAGTGCACTTTTTTGAAGGATGGCTTACACTGACACCTAGTGGCCTGGAAGCTGCATCATTCAAACGCAGTAGTTTTCAGTTGCCAATGTCATTGGAAAAATTCACTATTCACTGTAAGCCAGGATTAATTTACTCCATGAATCAAAGTGTCCAATAAATGGGCATTTACTTAGATTAAGCGAGTAGTATGCAACTGGTCAAGTGATGCTGACATGGTAGCCCCCATAAGGGCACGTCAGCCCCATGTACAATAAAAGAGCTTTTATAAGGTAACTGATAGTCCTCAACTCACATGAGTGGTCCTAATTTCTTACACATGTTTCAAAATTACTATTAATTTCTTTAGAAGTAAAAGTTTTATATGAGGAAAACAATTACTGAGTGCACTTTTAAAGCACTCTGTTAATGCTCCCATGTGTCTTGGTTTGTTTAACAGTGCTACCTGGATTAGCGGAGCAGCCGTTGCTGATGTCTCTGTGGTCAGACTGCAGTAGTGGCTTGTTCCATACTACACTGGACCGAGTTTTTAACCACATGCATCTCAGCTTTGCCTTACCACTGCAAGAGATTCTCCCTCATTCACCAGACTCAGGTAGAGCCCATAACCAGTCTGCATTGAGTTTTTATTGTAACCTCGGTCTTAACCTTATATTTAGATATTGCACTGACTGTAATGGATGCCCCATTCTATTTTGCACTGCACGCACTGGCACTACTACTGGTAACAAGACAAATAAAAGGTTTAGATCATTCACTTCGACGCATCCAGTGTAGACAGCATCAAGAAGTTGCAATGCAACACAACATTGCTTTCATCCGGTGTAGATGGGGTGTTAAGCCAAATATACAAATGTATACATTTGATTGCATTAGATATCATTAGAACAAAATAATAATCCAAGTAAGATTAATAAATAAGAAGTACCTTGGGAAAAATATGAGAATGTAATGTCAGAAATGACTAATTAAGGTGAAGTTAGTCCTGAAAATAACTCTAGCATCAGTTGTTTGCTGATGCCACTTAGTTTGATATTGCGTTATTTAATGGAATGTCATTAATACATAAATATGGTGTTTTTCACTTAAGTGTCCAAATTTATTGGACCTAATGAGATATTCGTATAAGCTGTCTGTTTAAATAGTAATGATTTTAGTTTGATTGTGGTAGGTCAATTTATATTCGTCTTTGTTTATATGCAGTGATAAGGATGGTGGTTAATGAGATGGTGGACAGGAGCGATCTGGCCTCATCCCCGTGTCCATCATCATCCTCTCTGTCACAGGATGTACTTACCGTGTTTCAGTTCCACAGCTACATGGTTGAACACAATATCACAGATATGGAGCAACACCTGCTGAATTTAGCCAAAGAGGGTAAGAAGATCCATTTTTGTTGAACTGAATGTGGCATTTTGGCATAAGTCTCTGCTTTATAGATCAAGGTTCTTCAATCATTTTCATACCAAGGACCCCTTGGTGGGTAGAGAGACGGAGCCGGGACAACCGTTGCATATTGTTTCAAATTAAGTGCTGCGTTTTATGCCTAAAAGAATGTGTAAGGTTGGCTACCATATTATTGTATGTACATACTTTATGATGTTTATATTGCAAGGCTACTGAAATAATCATGAAATAATGTACATCAGGGGTCTGAAACTTTTCTGACATGAAGTGACATTTTTCATTTTCCAATCACTGTCCTATACCCCCTCCTTAATAAAAAGAAAAAGACAGTTAGATAGACAGAAAGACAGATAGACATAGACAGACAGATAGACAGACAGACCCTGTCCATGCAAAATAAATGTTTTTTTTTACAAGGTTGCTAATATGGAGTCTTCATCTCATGTGAGTGATCAATTTTATAATATTTAATTTACATTTATTCATTTGGCAGACGCTTTTATCCAAAGCAACTTACAATAAAGGAAAACAAAAGCGAATCATCTTAAGGAGACAGTGGAACGAAAAGTTCCATACTACAAAGATTCACTATCATCAGAATAGTATACAAAACTGATTTAACTGCAACAAGAATTGTAATTTTTTTTTTTTTTTTTAGTGACTGGTTAAGTGCTCTTGGAAAAGATGTGTTTTTAGCCGTTTTTTTGAAGATAGAGAGTGAGTCAGCTTCACGGATGGAGTTGGGTATGTCATTCCACCAACGTGGAATGATGAAACTGAAAGTCCGGGAAAGTGTTTTGGTGCCTCTTTGTTTTGGTACGACAAGGCAACGTTCCTTAGCCGACCTCAGGCTTCTGGTGGGAGTGTAGCTCTGCAGAAACTATTTTAGGTATTCTGGAACAGACCCAGTGACTGTTTTGTATGCCAGCATCAGGGCCTTGAATTTAATACGTGCATCAACCAGCAGCCAGTGGAGAGAGACAAAGAGTGGAGTAACGTGCTCTCTTTGGTTAATTAAAGACCAGATGTGCTGCTGTATTCTGGATTATTTGCAGAGGTCTAATAGCACATGCAGGAAGGCCTGCAAAGAAAGCATTACAGTAGTCCAGTCTAGTTATGACAAGTGACTGAACAAGCACATGTGTGGCATGTTCAGAGAGGAACGGTCTTATCTTCCTGATATTGTAGAGTGTAAATCTACATGATCTTGCAGTCATCAATGGATACACCTAGATTTCTGACCGTTTTGGAAGGTGACACTGTAGTTCGACCCTCTAATGCAGCGCTACTGAACCTGATGTTTGTCGCACTTTGATAGTGATGAGCATGGTCGTTTGAATGGTTTGTTCGCACTGCACGCTTCTGTTGACTAGCTCAGTTTCGTCACATTTTAATAGTGTTTAGTTCCAATCAGTTCATAACTAAATACAACAGGATGTGTGAATATGAGCAAGTATTAAAGAAAGGGGAAGATTTGGCATGCAGGTGTGTGGAACTTCAACATTTTGATAAAATAAATTACATACACTTATCTCTAGCTATCGCTCGCTTGTGAGTGATTATTACAAGTGCCAATGGTGGATCAAACAATATTTTGCTGACCCCTGTTGAAGACCCTTGTTATCGATTATTAGAATTTTTTATATAATTTAATATAGTATTTTTTTAATAAGGATGTCTTCCCTTTAACGCACAACCTTGAGATTGCCTGCAATAACAACAAGCTCAGTCCCATGATGCTGTGATACACCACCCCAGACCATGAAGGACCCTGTCAGCTTCCATGGTCCAGCGGAGGTCGGTTTGTGTCCATAGGCGACGTTTTTGCTGGTGATGTCTGGTTAGGACCTGTCTTAAAACAGGCCTACAAGACCTCAGTCCAGCCTCTCTCAGCCTATTGCGGACAGTCTGATCACTGATGGAGGGATTGTGCGTTCCTGGTGTAACTCGGGCAGTTGTTGTTGCCATTCTGTACCTGTCCCGCAGGTGTGATATTCGATGTGCTGATCCTGTGCAGGTGTTGTTACACGTGGTCTGCCACTACGAGGATGATCAGCTGTCCATCCTGTCTCCCTGTAGTGCTGTCTTAGGCATCTCACATTACGGACATTGCAATTTATTGCCCTGGCCACATCTGCAGTCCTCATGCCTCCATATAGCATGCCTAAGGCACGTTCACACAGATGAGCAGGGAGCCTGGGCATCTTTCTTTTGGTATTTTTCAGAGTCAGTAGAAAGGTCTCTTTAGTGTCCCAAGTTTTTATAACTGTGACCTTATTTGCCTGCCGTCTATAAGCTGTTTTAAGTGTCTTAACGACCGTTCCACAGGTGCATGTTAATTAGTTGTTGATGGTTCATTGAACAAGCATGGAAAACATTGTTTAAACCCTTTACAATAAAGATCTGTAAATTTATTAGGATTTTTACAAAATTATCTTTAAAATACAGTGTCCTGAAAAAGGGACGTTTCGTTATTTGCTGAGTTTATTATTTTTTGTGTCCAAACCAGTCATGTTTGCGGAGGCGCTCAGCTGTGGCGATAAAGAGCATTCTCTAAAAGAGCTACAGGACATCTCCATCACCTCTCTCCAGCCCCGCCCTCAAACCCTGTGGGCTGTGGCCAGACTGCTGACCTCTGATGACCCTGACCTGAGCAAGGCTGCTACAGCATTCCTGTCCTCTGCTGCCTCACACAAGCCCTTCAGGTCAAAGGTCAGTCTTATTGGACCCTTTTCCAGAGTACACTGACACTTGTTGACTCTGAAGTTTGATTTCATGTAAATCCACACTGTAATATTATGCACAGAATGCATGTATAAACCTCTGCTGTCTATACCGGCAAACAATTGTTTGGGGACACCTGGAAAAAAATCTAAAAGTTAACATAAATCTATGTGTGTGTGTGTGTGTGTCTTTGTGTGTACGTATATTGACAGGCCGTTGATTGTTACACACAAGCCTTATCAGAAGCAGTGTTATACACACCAAGAACCACATGTGCTGCTCTGAGTTGCCTGCAGGTCAGTTTAACGTCTTGATTAGATCGTAGAACATGACTGTAATTGTATACATTACTGTTGCAAAACATTTCTGTCTTCATTTTTTCAGGCTGTGGAGAGCATTGATGCTGTGGTGTCACTGTGTGACTCAGCAGATGAAGAACTCCACCAGGTTGCCATAGAAACCCTCCTCACTTTTGGTAATACAGTCATTCTAAGCCAATACAAATGATACATGCAGTGCACTAACTATTAGTCAGAGGTGGAACATATTGAAGGCCTTTTTATTTTTAATGGCACTAGGCTGTAGTTTATGTCACAGCCCTGACAAACAATGTTAAAGGGATAGTTCACCCAAAAATGTTAATTCTCTAAGAAAGTCATACACATCTTGGAGGACATGAGGGTAAGTAAATGATGAGAGTATTGGTGAACTATCCCTTTAATGTTGTTTTTTGGGGCTGTTACATGAACTACAGGCTAGTGCCTTTACTTTAAAAATAAAAAGGCCTTCGATGTGTTACGCCCCTGACAGTTTTGTCAGTGATCTGCATCAAATAAATGAATAAAAAAGTCTCACCTACAACATCCATCTGTTTCTTAATTTGGAATTATTTATTGGGAGTCCAATGCAAGCCCAAATGCAAAAACTTGGTAGCAGCTGTTATGTTTAGCTTTTTCCCTATGTTGACGTAGCACTGTTTGGGTGGAGTAAAGTTTACATATGTTGCTTGAACAGCCAGATGAATTTTCACATGACCGAGTTTTGAATGGAATGCATCTTAAACCACCTCTGGAGGTCTAAGTGATCGAATTTATATCAGTAAATCAGAAAAAAAATGCATGAAGTTGACCAAGTGAAAATCCCCCCCCAAGGATATTGATCCAGGAACACATCCTGCTTGAGTAAAAACAAATTCACAGAATCTATAAAGGTTGCTGTATCTTAAAGAACTTGTGTTTGTTTCTGTTCTCAGGTGAAGAGGGGCGACTTGCATACGAGCAGCTGGACACAGTGCCGAGAGAGATGGTGCGGCTGGGAACTCGCCGTGGTAACACTGTTACCACTACATTTTAGAAAAATTTGTTCACACAGGAACCTGTTTCTACTGTCATCCCGACTTCACCTGTTATTACCCGTGACCCAGAACACTTAACTCACAAAAGGAAAAGTGGCAAAGGGCTTGAGACTTCAGAGATTGAGAGATTTCAGACCCATATCATGAGAGCGGTTATGAGTAATTGTTGCTGAATTAACAATTAAGGCGTTTATTTAGTTGTCTACAAATTTGCAAATATCAGTAAACTGCACAGTCAGAGGCATGTATATAGTCAGGCTATCTGTTTATCAGAGATGAGAAGCTCATTTTAATTTTATCCTGGGATTTTATTTTCCCCCTCTGTATGTGCTGTTCAGTTTCAGGGATATACAGGACAGTTTTGATGCTCACTATTAGAGTCTGTTTGCATTTCTGCCTATGTGAAAAGATCCGAGTGTACTGTTCAAACCCCTAATTTTCCCTTTTCTTTGCTGGTCATTTGGACTGCTGAATGATCATTGTGGACTGTGGACCACTGACTTATAAACTGCTCCATGCCTTTCACTTGTCAACGACAAATATGTCCATAAATGGAACTGTGAGGAGCATAAAGTGACCTGCCACTTGTGACATAGGAAGCAGGGTGGCTGGACAACACCCCAGATTGTACTGAATCCATTGCATTAACAAGGTATTAATGCCTGGGAACATGGGATCTTACATCTAAGGGCTCGAGGACAGACTGGGCCCTTGCAGAGTATCTGAAAATGCACTTTTTAAAGCTATATTCAGTCAGAGCAGATGTGATGCATTACTGTGAATTTTGGTTCATGCATAAATGAAGACTGGAAGTACAGTGCTCTATGATCTAATTTGCTTCTGTGCCTATTGTTACTGTACTACTGATTCACGTGACTATAATGAGTAATATATCTTTTAATTTAATTTTCCATCCCTTCTTTATAAACGGTAAGACGCTGATCATTTTTTGCTCTTTTAATAATGAGAACAGATTGTATTAAAGGTGTACTACAGACTTATTTGTTTTTGGTCTGTACACAATATAATTAAGTTTGGTGCATCAGAATTTGGTCTTGTTGAGAGGGTGTTTCCCATGAAATGTTAACTCTGATAGCAAGGTTTTTTTTTTTAATATAGAAAGAAGTTGTATTGATCGATATCATGTTTAATGTGTATTTGCTGAGATTTCCACATATGAAAGTTATACAGTATTTGTGTTCAACGAGGAAAAAAAATCAAAAAATGTCTTTTCAGTATGCTTATGGGCATGAAAAATGAGAGAACGCTCTTTGCTAACAGAACGCTTGCCTTGCTCTGTGCCGTTTACACAGCCAATGTCAATATTTAAAGCTTGCAAATGTGAATTCCTCTTTATATGGCCGCAATTAAAATGTAATCTTGTAGATTGCCCTATTGTAAGAATTGTCAATGTGACTTATGTTCACAATAAACATTTTTCTACCACTTTAAAAATTTTACCAAAGTAGGGCTTTAAATCCATTTAACAAAAGAGCACATACATATTAGAAGAATGTACTGAGTAGATACAAGTTACTGGAACTATATGCATCAAAAGCACAACTTTTTTGGTAAGATTGTTTCTTAACATGTTAAACATGTTATCTGGCATCTACTGAAGAAAGTCCTAAAGCCATAATGATACAAAAGCAAATTTACATGGATCCGCCACAACATTAAAACCACCTGCCTAACATTGTGTAGGTCCCCCCTCGTGCCGCAAAACAGCACCAACCTGCATCTCGGAATAGCATTCTGACATGATATTCTTCTCACCACAATTGTACAGAGTGGTTATCTGAGTTACTGTAGACTTTGTCAGTTTGAACCAGTCTGGTCATTCTCTGTTGACCTCTCTCATCAACAAGACATTTCCATCCACAGAACTGCCACTCACTGGATGTTTTTTGTGTTTGGAACCATTCGGAGTAAATTCTAGAGACTTTTGTATGTGAAAATCCCAGGAAATCAGCAGTTACAAAAATGCTCAAAAAAGCCCATCGTATGGCACCAACAATCCTCCATGCGAATATCTAATCAGCCAGTCGTGTGGCCGCAGTACATAAAATCATGCAGATACGTCAGGAACTTCAGTTATTGTTCACATCAACCATCAGAATGGGGGAAAATTAGATCTCAATGATTTGGAGTGTGGCATGATTGTTGGTGCTAGATGGGCTGGTTTCAGTATTTCTGTAACTGCTGATCTCCTGGGATGTTTTGGTGGCATGAGGGGGACCTATACAATATTAGGTAGGTGGTTTTAATGTTGTGGCTGATCCGTGTATATTCAAGGCTGGTTTGTTTTTTCTATTTATCAGCATTGTCTATAACAGAATTTTAAAATAAAAGTTTTTGTTTTCTGTATTTAGTCACTGAAAGTATAACATAGCTTTGGCTATATTTTCCTCTTGCTTTGCAAGTTTGTCTAATTACCACCATTGCAGTATTTGGACTCTGGGCATTGCTAATAACTCAAGTGAATTTATTTGCACAGAAGCATCAAATGAAAAGGTAATATTAAAATGTTTTGCCTTTTATTCATCTCAAAAAAACGCTATGTGATATTAAACTGCATTTTAATGTTGTCACAAACCTCATTAGAAATATAAATCAATGTTTCTTGATAGGAATTAGGAAAGTTATTACTATGGCGTGTGAGTGTGTGACAGTAAGTACTGTTGATGGCTTGAGCACATAGCTTGCTGTTTCAATCATTTTAACCACTACTGTTTTAAATGAATACACATGCACAATTTCACTTGATGTCATAATGAATTTGCTAATGTTCCCTCACTGTTTTTTGTTTTATTTTTTAGTTTAGTTTACTGTATTTTCTCTGTCTGCTGAAAGTGGCAATAAAATTTATTTTTGCATAATTATCAGATATTTTGCTTTTTTTTTTTTTTTTTACCTTTTCACAGATTTACCATAGTAAACAGTAATTGTTTTTGCCAAAATACCATCGTTTCTATGGATATTATTGCCACAGTACAATTGTGCTGAGAAATTAAAATGCAGTTTTTTCTTGTTAAAAATGGCAAGGTTTCTGAACCTTGTACAGTTTTGATGTTTACAAAGCCTTGCCTGAAAGTTTAAAAGTTTTAAAAGCATAAAGTTTGAAGGTTTAAAAGACCTTACAATTAAGAAAAGATAGCTAGACTGACAGACACACAGACAAATAGTCAGACACACACACACACACACACACACACAGAGACAGACAGAAAGTCAGACACGTAGACTGATAGACACACATACAGATAGGACAGACAGACACACAACAACAACAACAACCGCCATTCGCCAATAAGTGGCAGTGACGTCTCCACAATGCTTGTGGCAAGCTATATGAATCTTAAGGCCACGTGAAGTGTTGAAAGCCCGCTGATTGGAGGTCACGGGGCAGACCCAGATGCCACGAGTCGACTGACTGAGATGACTGGCTGATGGACCACCTGTGCCAATTTGCTGTGCTTTAGCCATCCGGTGCTCCGCTCGTTGTGAGCGTCGCTATTCCGCCCTTCACGAGCCTCCTCCACAGAGGCCGATCTTGTCACCGCTGGTACCAGTCAGTGGTAAGTCCACTCAGATCCACATCCTCCTGCACCACACCACTCCAACCCCCTCTCCAGCCCGTCCAGCCCCCCCAAACCGGCCAAACAAAAGCTGTTTAGGCATGCGGCAGCAGCCGGAGGAGCCCACTGATGGGACCCCGTCCAGATCCTTCAAGAATTTGTGAGCTCCTCACACAACCCAGCCCGGCCACACCCAGGATGGACCGCAGGCATGCCAGCCCAAATGTTTCCAACTGGTGAAGATGCTCCATCAACGGGGCCCATGCCTCGCAAGCAGAGAGAAGGGAGGGAATGACCACGGCCGTGAAGACCCGAAGCTTCGTGTGGAGCGACAGACCTGGTAGCTTCCACACAGCATTATGCAGCCGATGAAAAGATGTCGCTCGACTGACTCGGAGTAAGATCTCTGCTGTCAAACTGGAGCCGGTCATGAGCACACTGCCCAGATATGGGAAACTATCCACTCTATCCACAACCGTTCCATCACCAATTGGAAGCTGGGGGAGTGGAGTGTCCGATGGCACAAAGTACCCAGGCAGATGCTTAGTTTTGGTGGGGCTGATGGTAAGGATCCACCTCTTAGTGGCAAGTTCCAGGTTCAGCAGCAGCACCCCCAACTCCTCCCACGAGTGAGCAGCAACTACCAGATCATCGGCATACATAACATGGTTGAGCAATACGGAGCCATCCCTTGACCGAACCTGGGCATCTATCAGCCTCCCATTGTATCTGCACCAGATGGAAATTCCTCCGGTACAGCGATTGAAGGCTTCACAAACTATGTTGTCAAAATAGATGTTCAATAATGTGAGAGCAAGAGGACATCCCTGTTGCATCCCAAGGTTTACAGGAAATGGCTCTGACTCCCAGCCACGTAGTTTTACCCGTGCCTGCTCACCATCATAAAGGTCCTTAATGATCGAAAGCAGAGGATCAGGGAATCTGAAGGCACAAAGAACTACCCAGAGCCCAGGCCTACTGATGGTATCATAGGCCTTGACCAGGTCAATAAAGCAGAGATGTAGGTCTTTTTGGAATTCCAAAAAGACAGCAAATATGGCATCTGCGCAGGACCGCCCTTTCCTGAAACCGCATTGAAAGGGCAACCCTCCAACCCCGCGAAACCCATCCACACCGTTGCCACGCATTGCAGTACATGCTCAAACGCCACCCTCCCCCAGCGATTTGCCTGGGAGATCATCTCTGCCCGTTGCCATCTCAGACTGAATCGCTTTCAGTACTTCCTCAACAGATGGCACCTCAGCCAACCACTCACATGGGGTGACTTCTTCCTCCAATATTTGAGGGACCGCAGCCTCAGCAGGATCATCCCTTCCTTGTCCCACGTGGCTTTCCTGGCTGAGGGATTTATCCTCCCCCAGGACCTCACAGAAATGCTGGATCTCTGTTCTTTCCCCTAATGATGGCAATAGGTGTGGCACTGCAGGTTACTCCCCTGATGCAATTAAAGAGCAACTTGTGATCACAGGCCGCCGAGGCACACACACAATATTATTTAAACCATCGTGTGTGCATATTTACAGTCAACATTTTATAAAAACAAGTAACACCAGTCTCCAGTTTTTCATCAGTTGAAACCCCCATATTCGTTGACTGGGAGAAATATAAAGATGCTACAAGCGATTATTTTTTTTAAATCCCTTAAAAGATATCAATGAAATAAATGTCCTGAGATCTCACCGGCCTCTGACAGCTGTAGAATTTGTAAACCATAAACAAAAATTTGTCTGCAGACATTGATGCTTTTCACCTGTCAATCATTTTGCTCGTTCTCATGGTGTTGTAATTGAAGCAGATCATTGAGGCTGTGATTTATAATATTTGTCAGTTTGAGGGTTCTATTGTGCCACTGTTGAATTTGACAGCCATAGGAACAAATGGATAGATCTTTTTCCACAGACTGTGATAAGTTTCCGCTTTCAACAAATCTTGCAAAAAAAAAAAAGTTTTATACAATTTTTAAATATTGTGCTAATTGGAACATGCTTTGTTATATTTCCCTGGTATTATGAATTACCACAGCTGCGAGGGGGTTTGTATTACATCTGCTGAGAAAGACAGTAAACTTGGCATCTTCTCCCATCCGACTGTCTTAATCCACCGTTCTCCACCCACCCCCTCCCCCCTCCCCTCTTCTGGAAAGCCATTCAAATGTAATACTATTTTATTTTTTTTCTTCTTTTGGTTTGAGCAAGTGAAAATATTTGCAGTGATCTCCCGTTCTCCACTAAGTTTACCCTGCAAAAGTTTTCTTCCACATTTCAAAACCTAGAGTCGGAAAATGCTAATTTTTTGCTTGGTATTGGTCTCAATTATCTTTGGATGGCAGGGTTTTGGAATGAGAGGGCATTGCTAATTCAACGGCTCAGTCATGTTTAAATAATAATGGCTTATTGTAGAACACGGTGCCCAAGAATCTAATAACCAATAAAGCCGATTAAAAGGCAGACTCATACAAATCACATGGTTGGTACAGAAACTGTTGTAACCTCTTGGATGGTGTACACACAAGCAACCATGCAGCAGCAGAGCAAATCCCAAACATGGAGCTCTTGAGAATACCGTCTTTGGGATGACCACATTATAGCATTTAAATTGAAGATGCCTTCCAGGAAACAGAATTTTAGCTCCACATCAAGAATGCAGAAGGGGCCAAAAAAAAAAAAAAAAACCCCCCACGCACACATGTATAAATTGAGTTTATTTCCATTGCATTCAAGTTTACATATGTACACAACTACTGAAAATAAAGCTCATTTACAGCGAGGAAAATAAAAATTAGAACAAGGTGCACTTTTGTTCTGCTGGGCAAACAAGCTTAAAAAAAAAAAATACAAAAATTCTAAATGAGTCATTTCAGCTTTCTTCTGTGGAATCATTCTTATCTGGAACATCATGGTCCGATGTCTGTTCTGGGCACAGTTTCACAATTTCTTGGCCCTTATAATCTTGCTCATTTTCATCATCATCTTCATGCTCAAAGGCCATCTCTCGCAGCTCCTCTAGATTGTCCGGACATTTACCAGTTAATCTCTTAAAAAAAAAAAAAGAAGAATTTAAGGCAGGGCAGCAAGCACCATAGATATGCCAACCACCAATATATCCATTAGTGGTCAATCTATTTGTTATCTTACTTCAATCATGTCGGCCATGTGCTGTACATGCTGTGCAAGCTCCAGTAACTCCTCGTTCTCACCCTTAAGCTGAGCAATCTGTTCATCTTTGGCTTCAATGTCTTTGTGCAACTAATTTTGAAACAAATTCAGACTAGTGAACATCAGTGCACCACCTCTATTTAAAAAAAACACTATTTTTAAGTGTTAAATAAAAATGTTGTTTAAAATTGGGAGTGTTACTAGAGAAGTTAGAGAAAGAAAAAATTATAGCACCAGAGCCTCTTAACAAGGCTGATGACTGATTCAGCAGCCCTGTCAAGGGAGGGGGGGGGGGAGAGAAGGATGGCTAAACATTAGCATTCACCTTTTAGTGATTAACTCACCTTTTCATTCTCCTGGAGAACACTGAACAGGGCTTTTCGCCTCTCCTCTGCTACCTCTTTCCAGTACGAGGAGCCAGGAGTTTCTGGGGAGAACACAGAAGTCAAGAAATTTGCATAAATGTTACAAAACTCAATTCTCATTACAAGAACATCCCATTTCTATCCATCTATAAATATCAAATCACAATAATGCATACCTAATCAATTCCTCTGAATTGTACACCTGTGATAGTTACCTTTGATCATGAGCTCATATGCTTCTTGAGTAATCCCTTCAGGGTAGTTGTCATTTTCTTGATATGTGGAATTTACAGCCACCTCTGCTTTGACTCTCTTCGAGCCCTTCACTTGCTCAGCGCTCCACATCTTCCTTTTGGGAACTGCTTTGCCATTCTAAAAACAAAGAGACTTTTAACAAAAACATGCTGTGAAAAATTTGCCCACATTCGGATTTTTTTTTTTTATAAATAGTCTCATACTGAAGTTTAAAATTCAAACAAAATCCAAGAAAACGTAAAAGGTAGAGATGCACCGATCGACCGGCCAGGGACCGGAATCAGCCAGTTTTCTGCATGATCGGCCAGTCTCACGTCTTTCCGATTCCGAGCCGGTCCGTTTTGTTGCCAGCAGTGCAGGCAATAACGTCACAGCCACATGGAAACATGACACTGGCGTGGAAGATAGTCACTGTGAGTGAAAAACACCAAAGTTCACAATTTGTAATATTTGCAAGGCTAAAGTAAACCGTGGGATGGCAGAGGCAGGCTAAATACATATAAATTAAGGTAGATTTTGTTTGTATAGGTGGTCAATAGTTCTTTGAAAGAAAAGCTGTATCGGCAGGTCACACTTGGGAGAGGAAAAAAAAAAAAAAAAAGTCAGCCAAGAAAATAGAAAAATCGGTGCTTCTCTAGTAAGAGGCAATCTGAGCAGACACCGCATAATTAAAATATAGATATATAGCCAAACACCTATTTCACCCATGAAAAACTAACTGCCCCCTTAAAATTTATAGCTTGGGTTGCCACATTTAACAGCAACCAAATGCTTCTGACAACTGGATCAGGCTTTCACAACGCTGGTGGAATTTGGTCCCACTGTTCTTTGGGGGTATCGCGTGCGTGCACGCACGCACGCACTTCAGAGGTGGACTTACTCCCATGGATCTTCATTTTGCTGCATAACCCTGTTGTGCTAGAGCTTTAACTCGGACTGACGACTGGACGTTCTCTTTTAAGATTTTCTGGTAGAGTGTAGAATTCACGTTTCCTCAATAATTGCAAGTTGCCCTGAGGCAGCAAAGCATCCCCACACCATCACACTACCACCATTGTGGAATTGTGTGGAATTCTGGGTTTGATTTACACCAGATGTAACGGGTCCCTGGTCTTCCAAATGGTTCCACTTTTGACTTAATCCACAAAACATACACCCAAAAGGTTTGAGGATCATCAAGGTGTGTTTTAGAAAAAGTTCAGATGAGCCTTAAGTTCTTCTGGGTTAGCAGTGTTTTTCACCTTGCTATTTCTCCACGGATTGGATTTTTGATTGGACTTTCTGATAGTGGAGTCATGAACAGTGACCTTTATTGATGCGAGAGGGGCCTGCAGTTCCTTGGATGTTGACCTGGGCTTTTTCATAACTTCATGATTGAGCGGTCACTGTGCTCTTGGGAGGAATTTTAGAAGGTTGGCCACTTCTGGGAAGGTTCAATACTGTACCAAGTTCTCCATTTGGAGATAATGGCTTTCAGTGTGGTTCTTTGGAGTCCCAGAGCCTTCGAAATAAGATTTGTAACCCTTCCCAGAGTGATGCATTTCAATCACCTTTTAACCCTAATAATTTCTGGATTTTCTTTTGATCTTGGCATAGTGTGCTACTGGGTGAGCTTTTAGCCAAATTCATGCTCTGAAAAAGTTCCATTGGAGGTGTTGATTTGATTGATCAGGGCTGGCATTAATCAGGCCTGGGTGGGTCTAATCCAACTGAATTTATGAAAGCAGCCTCATTGATTAGGTAAATAGTAACTAATGGGGGCAAATACCTTTTCACAAAGACCCAGTTGGTATTGGATAACTTTTTTGCTTCAATAAATATAATTTTAAAATTGCATTTTGTGGTTACTTAGATTGCCTTTTGTTTTACATTAGATTTTGTTTTAATTTTTATTAAACAATTCAGTATGAGACAAAAAAAGGAAATCAGGACGGGGGCAAATGCTTTTTCACAGCACTGTATATAAAAATAAATATGGTTGTCGATTTAACATGATAGTGCAATTAATTATATTAAAACATGTTAATCTAAATTAAAAAATAAATGCAATTAATCATGCCAATTGATGCATACGGAAATTCCCCAAGTACATGCATTTTCACAAGCTGCGTCAATACAGTAGATACAGCACAACTCAAACCTCAAAAGCACAGCCACAGAACCCCCGTGTATCGTTTTGAAGGCTGTGTGCTAGGTAGGACGCTGCAGTATAGAGCATCCTCCTTTAAACAAGCCTTGTTTAAACTATACGGCCTTCGTTTGACAAACGGAACGAACATGGTTGCTATGACAACACGCCACTCTTAACAAGTGGGAGCTCGTCGAGTGAGAAAGGAACAAAAAAAAAATCCTTTAGAAGGAAATGGAGGATAATTTTAGGTGTGTTATAATGTAGAGAAAAACTAGATTTTACATGTGTACTTTAGTCTAATACTTTATTTTAAATATATTAATATAATTATATACTCGGCACCCATCTACTGAGGTACTTCACTTGGGAATTAACATTTCTTGCATTTGAGCATCATTTACAGGCAAACTGGAGTAGTTACATTTCCATAAAGGGGGGGGGAAGTGGGTTGCGATTGCCCATGAAGGATACACCTCATGCACCCTCCAAATTCCCATGAAAGGAGATTGCATTTGTAGTGTCCTACCCACTTTTCTGAAACGAGACAGCCACGATGACATATGCGGCCGACAAATGGGACCTCTAGAGCAGGGGTTCCCAACCTTTTTTGTGCCAGGGACCAGCATATTCATAAAAAAAAAAAAAATTCCAGGGACCAGGTGTCAATTTTAAGATGCATCGTTTGGATTTGGAACATATCACTGTGTAAAACAGTAACAGCCAATCATTTATTTGCATATAATGAACTAGGTGGCAACAAAGGCTACTTGTATGAATATACCAATCTTTTTAAACCTTCAGACCGGTTCACAAAATGTTTCCCTTTTCTCCCATACAATTGGGTCTACTTCAAAAGCAACTCACACAGCACTCACTCACTAGCAGGTGGCAGTAATGGCAAATTGTATGAAAATACCAGTCCATTTCACCGGTCAAATCTCTCCAGAACCACTAAAGACAATCACTTCAAGAGCAACTTAGTGTTTTCACTCACCAACAGGTAACAAAGGCTAATTGTATGAAAATAAGAGCCAGTTTCAACAGTCAGACAGTTTCAGAATACAATAGCAAACACAGTGATTTCATCCAATAATTTTTAAAAGTATAAAATTAGAGATTAAGCTTTAACCTTAAAAAAAAAAGAGCTGGCAAAATTAGCTCTTCTCCGATTAAGTTTTTTTTTTATCTTTTGCTATTCGGTGAGCAACCAGATATGACGCCTTAGTTGCAGCTACGTTTACTGATGTTGAGGATATCAAAACTTGCCGCTGAGCGTCCAACTCACGTTTCTTTCTTTCGAAAAACTCCCCCGTTTTGTCTTTGAGAGTTGGGTGTTTGGTGTTTAAGTGCCGCTGAAGTTTTGACGGCTTCATTGCAGAGTTTTTCACCACAAATAACACACAACGGATTTGGCGCCACGGAATCGCCTGTTGTCGTAAATCCATACCTAATGTATGAGGTATCGTATTTACGATTGAAGCTTGATATCTCACTCACTCACTCCAGAACTGTCCACAATGAAATTAGCCATTGAAGTTTGCTGAGGCCCGCTCATCTCTCCACATACTTCTCTGTCGCTTCTGGTGCACCGCGCTTTTTTTTGCAGTCCGTTCAGATACGACGCGTTGCTAAGCAATCGCAAGGCGCTAAAAGAAACACATTTTAATCTATTTATTGTTTATGTTTTGGATTAAATACATGACATGTAAGACTCATATCACTTAAAGCATTTAAAAAGACAATTATAAAAAATTAAATAATTCTGGGAATATTTCAAGGCCCGGTACTTCTCTAGAGGACGCAGCCTTCTAAATGAGACATGCATTGGCACACAAATGTATATAGAGATACATTTAAAAACATCCTGCAATATTTGCCAAAAACGCCTAAAAAAGGCCTACCCAAATTAAAATGCATGCTGTTCTTGAACCCTTTGGAGTATATGCATGCTTTTGGTCTCTTTTGAAAGGGGAGACTTTGAGGTTTGTTCCTGAATAGTCAGAATCACTGCAAGTCTTACTTGTATTGAGTAATAGAACTTTGAACACACTCAAAAAGGGGAAATAAACTCCGCCTACATTTTTTTTTTTGTAAAAAGATGCCTGCAGATAACTACAGCTGGGAGGACATAGCTGGAAAACACAATTAGATCATAGCATGAAGCCTTACCAAACCCAATATAAAATTTGATAATACATTAGAAAATGAGTGTTTTACACATGTTTATCCAAGTGTATGTATAGGCTTCAAGGATATTGATACCTGGCCACACCTCTAAAATGCACCGACTGGCTAAAATGACCTGTCCATCTAAAGTCCAGGGGTCAGCGGACATTTTGACATAAAAATATCTGTAATGTTTACATGTTCAAGGTAGCTTCATCAAAGAATACAAAGTTGTGTCAGCTCTGTCGGTTAGCTCGAAATGCTACGTCTATACTACGTGGGTGTTTATTGATATATAAATGTGTTATGGACCAAAAACTTTGTTGAATTGGATTGTATGGACCCTTTACAGTGTAACTAAACCATTTTTGATGGAATGAAGTGGATCAGTAGAGTAAGATGAGCATTATAAGTGAGTTTCTACCATTTTGGATTCGTTTATTTTGCTGTAAGTGGTCTGAGAAATACACCGATTGTACCCGCTGTGTTAAGTGTATATTAAAATGGTTTACATCGTTCGAATCACAAGAGTCTCAGATTTCCAACGATGTAAGATATGTGTATCTTTTAATTTTTGAGTTTTGCATTTCGTGAAGTTATTGCGCAATAGTCGACCGGACCTGTTAAAAGGTTAAAAATAGCGCAGACTGAGCGCAAGAATGAGTGCTGTGAGAACTAGACATTGACAACTCAAAGTAAAACGGATTGCTGTTCAATGAGAATTTAAAAAAAAATAATAAAATTAACTCATATTGGTGTAACTACTTTTTGTATTGTCTAAAGACATAATGCAATTTCTCAAACTGAATTTCAAATCCATATTGCATTTATTTTATGTCCTACATACATGATATTTTAATTAGTATGCATCATTTATAGGACTTTATTTGGGGACCAATCTCTGCAAATGATGCAAGCAATTAAAATCAGCATTTCATGTAATTAATTCAATGACAACATTTTACTGTTTACTGTTTGACAGCCGTACACACACACACACACATACACTTTTAAATGTTATGCAACGAAAAAGTACATTCGTTTTAAAAAAAAAAAAAAGTTTTAGATATTTATATTGGAAAACAAGCCAAAACGTATTTTGTTGCAGTGTATAATGGCGCGAAGACTACCTCCCTAACCTTTGTTCACTTCAATCCATCTTTTAACTCAATTTAGCTCAGATGCATCCAGTTTCCACCGATCATCCTTGAGATGTTTCTACAACTTGATTGGAATACACCTGTAAATTCAGTTGACTGGACATGATTTGGAAAGGCACACACACCGGTCTATACAAGGACCCACAGTTAACAGTGCATGTCAGAGCACAAACCAAGCCATGATGTCCAAGGAATGGTCTGTAGACCTCTCCGAGACAGGTTTGTATCGAGGCACAGAAACACTTCTGCAGCTTTGAAGGTCCCAATGAGCACAGTGGCCTCCCAGCCAAACTGAGAGATCATGGGAGAAGGGCCTTAGTCAGGGAGGGGACCAAGAACCCAATGGTCACTCTGACAGCTCCAACGTTTCTATGTGGTGAGAGAAGAACCTTCCAGAAGAACCATCTCTGCAGCACTCCACCAGTCAGGCCTGTATGGCAGAGTGGCCAGACGGAAGCCACTTCTCAGTAAATGGCACATGACAGCCTGCCTGGAGTTTGCCAAAATGCACCTGAAGGACCTCTGATCATGAGAAACAATTCCCTGGTCTGATAAAATCTTTGGCCTGAATGGAAAGCGTCATGTCTGGAGGAAACCAGGCACCGCTCATCACCTGGCCAATACCATCCCTACAGTGAAGCATGTTGGTGGCAGCATCATGATGTTTTTCAGTGGCAGGAACTGGGAGACTAGTCAGGATCGAGGGAAAGATGAATGCAGCAATGTACAGAGACATCCTTGACGAAAAGCTGCTCCAGAGCGCTCTGGACCTCAAACTGGGGTGAAGGTTCATCTTCCAACAGGTCAACGACCCAAAGCACACAGCTAAGATAAAGGAGTGGCTACGAGACAACTCTGTGAATGTCCTTGAGTGGCCCAGCCAGAGCACAGACTTGAACAACTCTGGAGAGATCTAAAAATGGCTATGCATCGACACTCCCCATCCAACCTGATGGAGCTTGAGAGTTCCTGCAAAGAACGGGAGAAACTGCCCAAAAATAGGTGCGCCAAGCTTGTAGCGTCATACACAAGACTTGAGGCTGTAATTGGTGCTTCAACAAAGTATTGAGCAAAGGCTGTGAAAAATCACGTACATGTGATTTTTTTTTTTTTTATCATTTATAAATTTGCAAAGATTTCAAACAAACTTTCACATTGTCATTATGGGGTATTGTTTGTAGAATTCTGAGGAAAATAATGAATTTAATCCATTTTAGAATAAGGCTGTAACAACAAAATGTGGAAAAAGTGAAGCGCTGTGAATACTTTCCAGATGCACTGTATATTATGATTTAATAATTTGCGAGCAATCACGTAACAATTTAGCTGCATTAAGCGTGCACACTCAAGACCAGTGTCCCCTTGACAGAGTGTGCCTCAGCCGGGTGCTATTTCAGCCTCTCCCCCTTAGCTCGGGACATTCACTTAACTCATAGAAGAGGCTCTGACCGCACAGAGAAATGGCAGTTACAGAGTCTGCAGTCAGTTACATGCTTCCGTATTATTTGAACTTTAATAAAGCTAAAGTTTGCTTCAGTGTAGAGCCAGCTACAGCTCCACATTGAGTTCGCTTCTATAATTCCCTCATACCTGCAATCTACATCACCTTAAGGGTTTGTAAAGTTTATAGTGCATCTGGACTGCGAGCGAAGGATTAATTCTTCCTCTCCGCAGTCAGGCGCGAACTATAGTCCTGCTCTTGCGTTATTCATCATAAGAGTTTGTGATCTCATGTTACGATCAATTCAAAAGTCAGCTAATCGTTTCAGCCCTAGTGACAGATCCAGATCGATGGATTGTTACACCCCCTAATGGACCTAAAGATCAGGAGATATTCCTCAAGATCTTTGCATTCAGCAGAATATAGAAAGTCATACACACCTGGGATGGCATGAGGATTCAACCTTAATTTTGGTGTGAAATATTTCAATAAAACTGTAATTTCTTTATTTTGGGTAAAATGACATGGAAATGTACTTGACAGGTTTTGTACCTGAACTATCCGTCCCAGGTTCTCATTTACTGCAGATGGCTGAAGGACCTGGAGTGTTCTCCTCCCAGATCCTGTTCCAGATGTTGGCGCTACAAAGAATTTCTGAGAAAATAAGACGACTTAAATACAATACAAAAATATCAGATCAAATGAGAACACTTGGTGAGAAGTAAAGCTGTTCTAACCAGGTACACAGTAACCCAGGCTGCATTCACCTGCCTTAACAGTCACTATTCTCCCATTACACTCTTGTTAAGCTGTCAATAAGATAACGACAAGTGAGGTATCTGAGCAACTCAGCATGTCTGCCATTCTAACAAGCGTGGGAAAGGGGCAGAACACACATCAGCTGCATGGGGTAAACACTTTCAATTCCCACGGGCGTCGATTGGTCTGTTCACATTATTAGCTTACTGCAACATTCTTTAACCTGTAATTACCGTGGGAACTTGCCACAGAACTCTCCTTATGAACAACAGCATGTTTAGAGTTAGTTAATGTTTTCAAATCGTAAACAATACAGTGGCAGACAGAACCACAGTAAATGAATTTCTACACCTAAAGCAGAAGTCAAGGTTTATGCACATTGGCAATTATTAATTCAGAAAGGATCAAGGTCTCAATTCAGTATATCCTAGCTGGGAAACCATTAGGAAAATTAAAAGCAATTTATTGACTCCATTAATTCCCTCATTGGCAAAGCCAACAGTGTTTTTAACCCTTGTGCGACCTTCAGGATATTTTTGACTTTTTCAATCATTTTGACTTTAACACCAACAGCATAAATTTTGCCAAAGGGGTTCATTTTTTTGGGGAATTTTGACATTTCAATCAGTTCCTAAAATAAATCTAGAATACACAGTGTACACAAAATAGTTACTCAGGACCTTCAAGACAAAAATGCCCCCATTGAAACTGCAATATTTGATCCCAGTGCCATTAAAGTATAAAATCACGAATTTATGATATTATGCATTCAACTGTTTGCTATATTATATATAAAACACTAATATTTTCATTAGTATGTGTTAGTATGGATGTCAGAGTGTGTTTGGTATGTGTGCATTGATAAGTGGGAGTGTAAAAAATAAATTAATAATAATATTTGGTAGTTATGATTGGGAATGGTTACAACTGAAAATAATACATATTATGGCAGTTTTTGAAGTAAACATTTAGTCCTCGAAGGTCCTCTGAGTAACTTTGATGCACAATATTAAATTAAACAGAATACAGAAATTAAGGATGACAGTTACAGCCATAGAGCAATAGCCCTCACAATCATTAACCACTAACTTTAAAGGGGTCATTAGTCCGTTTATGGCGATTGTGCACTCGAATTTTACAGAAATACTCTAACCCCAAATCAACTCAAAGAAACAGTTGAAGTCACTGAATTCGAACTGACAATTCTGACTGAATTAAATATGAAGTTGCGGAGTCAAGTCGAATTAATGCACATACCTTGATGTTTTCAGAGGGATTCTCTGTATGCTTGATTCTTCTGATGGAACTCATGTTTTACCTAAAAAGAAAAAAGTTTGCATCAAATATCTCAGATTCATCACACCAGCCTAAAGATACAAACATGCTTGTTTCAAGTTTCCCCATACACTTGTAAATTTAAAAAGTAAATATTCACTGAAGCGTCATCATTACAAGATTTCCAGCATATGGATCACATATTTCCCATTAAAAGTTATTTTAAAAAGGGTTTTGTGGTGACAAATGATTGGAGTACAAATGCGCTCAAACTTAAATGTACAGTAACAATAAGACACTTGGAATATGACATCAAGAAACTGATAAGACCATTAGCTGGCGACAAAAACAAACATGTCATCTCCAGAAATTAAAAAAAAAAAAAAAATCCATTACAAGCACTCACTCATCGCCCAAATAAAACTTCACACCACAATAAATTCACAAGCCAAAACACAAAAGGCTGACTAGGCCTCAAGCACACTGTGTTAATTAAAACGCGCACAAATTTAATAAGCATAAAGCTGCCACAACGAAAGAAGTCGTAAATAACTAACGGAAAACCAAGCAAGTCAGAAACAATACTAACCGCTATGGCACAAATGTAATCCAATACTATCCAGCTGATCCACTAGTGTTGTTTGATTTGTGTGTGAGGAGCGCGCCACTGGCTTAAGTACTGCCTTTGTACCGTCACGTGACTCCAGAATTCGCGCCGTTAGAGAGACGACGTAAACAAACACCACCCCATATGACCTGTCCATTTACTTCGCTTCTCAAAACATTATATGAATATCACCAGAAGGGGAAAATACGCTATGCGTGTTCCAACTTTCATTTATGTTATCTGTAAAAAGTAACATATTAAAATGAATATTAACATATTAACACGTTGTACTTTCACATACATACGATACCATACATTCACATACACCTAAGGAATACAGATTGGAAGGGATATCGTATTTAGAGTGCTGTCTGAACCACTATAGCCACTATAGGCACTTTTTGGGAGAAACAGCCACCCTCACTAGCCCATTCCATTGCTATTTTGTTTTTTTTCCCAATTACATTTTTGTTTATTCATAAGTTAACACAAATAAAAAACAACATAATGAATCAATCACTTTTAGCTCCCACCATAACCCATCCCCTACCAATCTCCCACCCCACCCATGAACGATATTTATGTTATGATAGTGTTTTTTTTCACTGTATTAAAGTTTCTATTCCTGTTTTGAACCCCTACTATTCCACCCCACCCCAATCCCAGATGTCCTCTTTTTGGAAAACCAGAATATGATCACCCTACCACTGTGGTCAATAGAATATAGACACACACACATACAAAAACCCACAAAACTACAACAATAACAAAAAATTCCAATAATCAAGCTTAATCTAAATCTAAACTCAAAATTACTCTCTCCACCGCCCCTCCTCGAGAGTCCACTAAAAACACTAAATAATTGCCCCACTCTTATTGAAAATATTCCTAACTCCATCCTTCTGCTCAACCCCTCCTAGAAGGCAGCCACCCTCCCCATCTCCACACACCATCCCGGGAATGAGGGCGCTCCATCTAACTTCCATCCCCTTAAAATAACCTGCCTACCAATCATCACACTGGTCAAAACCCACTTTTTTATGTACTTATCCTCCAAATTTATGACCTCCCTATCTCCCAAAATACAGAGTCTGGAGCAGAACGAGATTTGAGTGTTCAACACATTAAATTCAAATCTTTGTACCTTCAACCAAAATTCTTGGATTTTACGATACCCTCAAAAAACATGGGTAGTGTCTCCATTTTCTGAATGGCACTGCCAGCAGGTGGGTGTGTCTTTAAGACCAAGCCTATACAATTTAGAAGGGGTCCAAGAAAATCTATGTAAAATCTTAAATTGCACAAGGCAGATCCTTGCATCTCTATATGCATATGTAGAATCCTAGCCCACACTCCATCCTCCAATAACAAATTTAAATCTTCCTCCCATAATCTTTTGAGAGAATTTAAAGCTCCATCCCACAGACCCTGAATTAGCAGGGATTAACACACTGATGCCTCATGGCCCTTCCCAAAAGCAGCAATCACCACTCCTAGAGTATCTTCTGCATGCAAGCATGAGTGCATGGTACTCTCACAAACAGTGCAGAGCAGGTGGCGCAGCTGTGAATACTTAAATAATTGAGATCTGGGAATCCCAAAATGTTGAATAAAATTTTCAAAAGATCTTTATACTCCACTTTCATGTAGGTCACCGAGTGTATTAACCTCCCTCACAAGCCACTCTGACCAACAGAAAGGGGACTTATTAATACATAGTTTAGAGTTCAGCCATATGCTCGAGGCTACGTTTAAATAAATATCCGAGGTAAACTCTCTGGACACTTTTGTCCACATCGAGTGTAAATGTGAGATAACAGGGTGTGACTTAACTTCTCCAATTAGTTTGACAGAAGGGCTTTGCAGTGGCGAGATAGGGGCAAGGACTTCCTTTTCAATGCAAAACCAGGGAGGTACTCTCTCAGGTGGAAGCGACGAATGAGCCAAATGTCTGAGACCGAATAATAAAAATAAATCTTGGTTAGGCCTAGCCCATCTTTACCAATCGGCCTATGTAACTTATTGAAATTTAACCTGGGACGCTTACCATTCAAAATAAAGGTCTTCGCTTATGCTATTATATTGCTTGAAATAAGAGAGGGGGACATCTACAGGGAGAGATTATAACAGATAGTTGAATTTTGGAATACAATTAATTTTAATAACATTAACATTCCCAATCATAGATAAATGTAACGATTTACATTTAAATCCCACCTACCTACATCGTTCTAAAATCTTTTTATTAAGGGATCAAAATGAACTCTGACTAAATCAGACAACATTGTACTTAAATACTTATTGCCCTGTTTGGGCCACTGGAAGGTGCCCGGCTGAAAGGCCGTTCTGTTAGAGACAAAGCTTCAGATTTAGATGAATTGACTTTGTATCCTAAGAAAGCAGTTAATAATTCTGTGGAGACAGGAGGTTCAGAGACAAATAATAAAATGTCATCTGTGTAAAGCAGAAGCTTATGCGCCACACCTCCCGCCACCACCCCTGGAAAATCATCCTCCTTTTTTATCGCGGCTGCTAATGGTTCCAGGGCAAGACAGAACAATAATGGGGAAAGTGGGCAACCCTGCGGAGTGCCCCTATTCAGATTAAAATAATCTGAAAGGAATCCTACAGGGTAGGAATAACTACAGGGTATCTAAAAAGTAACTTAATCCAACCAATAAATGTACCCCCGAACCCATACATTTCCAAAATAAAAAAGGAAATACCATTCTACCATATCAAAAAACTTTTCGCCATCAAGTGAGATGGCAGCGACCAGAGACTGATCATTCACTACTAATCACATTATATTGATGAAACGCCTAATGTTATCAGAAGAGCTACAGCCCAGAATAAACACTACCTGAACTATATGTAGAAGAGATGGCATAACTTTACTTAATCAGTTAGCCAAAATTTCTAGCTGGATCAGGGAAATTGGGCGGTAACTTTTACACTCGCGATCCGGGCTTGTGTCATGGTTAGGGGAAGCTTTCCATTCTTTAATGATACATTTCTAACAAAAATTCCATAGCAAATACATCTGGCCCTGGAGCCTTTCCTGTAGGTAAGGTCTTAATTACCTTGTCAAGATCCTCCAAGGTTATTTTAGAATCAAGAGAATTGTTTTGCTCAGTCGTCAATTTAGGAAGTTCTAATGGTTCCACATATTATCTAATCTCCTCATCAGTAGATGAAGACTTGGAACTATAAAGATCAAGATAGAACTCTTTAAAGGCATAATTAATATTAATTGCCATGGTAAAAATGTCACCACCAGGAATCAGGATTTTGCAATAGGGATACATTAAAGCGCCAACTATATGATTTATTTTTCTCTGTATGTGGCAACACCTCTAAACTCACCAAGGCGTGATCTGAGACTAAGATGTTTCCAATTGAGCCACAACAGTTAAAATGAGTGACTTAGATATAAAAAAAAAATCTATTCTAGAATACATTTTATGAACGGATGAAAAAAAAATATATAGTCCCTACCAGATGGGTTCAAAAGTTGCCAAATATCATCAAGACCCAGATTTTTACACATCCAGTGAAGTATCTATGTTGCTCTAGGGGGTTTACACACTTTTGCTTCGCTATGATCAAGGACTAAATCCATTAAAAGATTATAGTTTCCTTCCAATATTATATCATGAGGGTGCCAGTGGCTTGCAACTCCCTTCAAGATCAATAAAAAAAGCCCTGATCATCAATGTTAGGCATGTAAATATTACCCGAAACCAACCTTTGCCCCAGAATTTCTATTAAAAATTTACTGATTCTCTTTAATCCGTTTGAGACATTTGAATTGTAGATGTGTATTTATTAATATAATGACCCCCTGCGCTTACTAGAGCCAGCACTAAAGAAAATATTTCCACCCGATATCTTCCCAAATTTTTAAGCTTCCTACAAGGAAAGATGTGTTTATTGAAGAAACACTATATCACATTTCTTACACTTAAGAAAATAAATAACCTTCCTTCTTTTATGGGATGCCCCAACCCATTCACATTCCATGTGGAGAAGGATAACCAGTCATATTTACATTGTCAAAAATAAAATTACAAAGACCACATGCCAACATTAGTGCAATAATCAAACCCCAAACTCCCCTCCGAACCAAAAAAAACAGAAAAAAGAAAAACATGTGCATTAACCCCATGCACAACAGCGCCAACCGGCGTCAATCCCTCTGAACTCAAAAGGTCCATGTATGCCTACAAGAGCCCCCGTGTCAACTTTGCCATCGGATTGCTCAAGTCTGGTGCTTCTGCACAAAGGCAGAACTACATAACAGAAAATACTTGTAAAACAAACCCCAGCCAATAGGCAGAATAAACACAAAGAACACGTAGATTCATTTATAGAACTCCCTCGAAGGTGTGTTCCTCCACCAAACAAACTCCAACCGATATAAAGCTGTTCAGTTTCCTTGGACAGACAAACAAGTGTTCATGAGTGCTGCAGATGGCGTAATCATTCCAATGTCCCGCAAAAATACTCCACAAAACAACTTCCAGCCAACAGGAGGCATAAGCACAAGGAATGAACAGATTCATCCACAACTGTCCCGAAGCAGTGTTATTCCACAAAACAAACTCCAGTCATTAGGCGGAACCATCACAAAAAGAAACTAAACATGCATCCCAGTTCCTCGGATGGTCAAGAATAAAATTCACTTGAAGGCCACATAAAAAATACTGTATATATATCATGACTCAGTCAGTCTGTCAACTTAATAAAAGACATCCATTGTGTGGGCATGTAGATATTTTGCGGCCGTCCCCAGCATCCACACTCAATCTGGCCGGGAACCCCAGTTTTAAAGCGATCCTCCGTCAATGCATAAGTTTCTTGAAGTAGAAGTGTTATTCCACAAAACAAACTCCAACCCCTAGGCGGAACCAACACAAACAGAAACAAAAATGGCACCCAGCTTCCTCATACCGTCGAGTGTATGTTCAGCGACTCAATGCACTCACATGAAAAACACCAAATGGCTTGCTCACTCCAATGTATCTATGAAGGACAGTGCTTGCTTGGGACACGTAAATACCCTGCGGCCATCCTTCATTTTTATTCTCTAGGAATTTCACCATATCTCTCCCTTCTTCATACTCAGGAATTCCAAGAATCCGGATGTTATTTCTTCTGCTCCTTTTTTCAAAATCTTCCAGTTTTTTTGGTCTGGTCCACTTAATCAATGGGAAAGGGATTCTGTTATATTTCAGAGATTTTTGTATTAAATAGAATATATATTATGAACATAAAACAATGTGAGCGTGTTTTAAATGGCAGGTCAACAAGGGAGTTTAGATAGGAGTTTTGCACTAAAAGAAGAAATTTTTTCTTCATGTGAACTCCCTTCTATTTAATGGTAATGACAATGCTTGCTAACAATCTTTTATTAATGTGACGTTTGTCCTCTGTAAAGAACAAGCCAGCAAATTTGAACAATTTGTTAGAAGTAAAATGACCGCTCTTTGTTGTTGCTGTTTTTCTCATTACAATTTAAATACCTTTATCTTGTCATTTTATGTTTTAATGTATGTGCATTGATTTTTATTTATTTTTTTCTTCACGTTTTAACTGGCAATAATTATATTGTTAAAAAAGGAATAAAGTAATAAAATAATAAAAAAAGTGTGGGGTGATGTGTGAATGACGTGCTCCCTCCCTGTCACATGTGCACAGCTGCGTAAAGCGCGTCGGCCATTTTGAGTTGTTTGTTCAGCGAGGAGCGCTTGTTATTTTCCTGACAAACGCAGATCAACGGACCAAAACACTTGAAAGACATTTCACCCTTTCCCTCCATCATTATGGGTCCACCGCGATGCAGATCCCGCCGTCTGTCACCTGAGAGAACGGAGAATTTCGGTCAGTTTGTCAGTTTATCTTGACATGGCATTCGGGTGTGTGACGACTGTAGAAAAGATCGAAAACAAACGAAGACCATCCACCTAAACCTCCAGCGGGGGCAGGTTTTTATTGCACTGAGATCTGTGTACGAAGACGTGGGTTACTTGTTAGGATCGTTTTGCGGTGCTTGCTCGGTTCGCAACGGGCTTGGAAGAAAGCTCGAGAAAATGAGGAGACATAATAGCTAGCCAGTTAGCCAGCCACGCGTCAAAGCCAATCTCTGCTAGCTCGAGATAAATAACAGGGCAAAAACAAAATGTAACTGTCAGACCATTGATTAATATTAGTTTGACTGCTCTTGTAGATATTAAACTCTTACAGGACCCGAAAGAGATGTAGCTCCCTTCAACCAGGTTGTCAGTTAGTGGCAAAGTGTTAATTTAGCTTAGCTAGCATTAGTTTGCTAGCCAGCCACAAAACAGAGGCCTCGCAATGACACTCAACCGTGGCAGAACGGTTCACGGGCCCATTTTATGTCCTTAAACCCCAAAATGTCCAGCAAACTCCGTGTTCTTACTCCGTGCCAAGATCTCATGGCATCTGCATTTCTCTGCCATGGTTGTCTTTCTCACTTGTCATTCAGATGTGCTTTTATGAGACGTTTATTATACAAAGACATGGATACAAACCAGAAGAATCGATCCTGGAAGAGACTTTCCAAAGTCCGCAATAATAGTCAAGTCTCTCTGTCAGCTTTTTAGATAACGTTAAGCAAGGTTTATTTAACAAAGCCAGGGATCTGACCCCTTTCACACACACAATCACGTACAAAATCTCTGTATGGTTTTTCAGTGAAGCAGGCATTTGTGTCACCTTGCCTTATTTCAGTGCTAAAACACAGTCGACCATATAACGATTTAATATTTTGATTGAGTCGTGTTATACCAGCGGGTTCCATTATTTACACGTAGACTGTTCGGCCTTTTGTTAAAAAAAATGGTGTAACCAACGGAAACGTAATTGATCAGGAATACATTGCAAATTTACATGGCACATGAGCGCTACCCACATTGATCTGAAAATGACTTGATTTGTTTTAGCTAACTTTATACCTTAATTCGAATTAGTATGTGTGGCAGGTAGTGCTTGGTTATAGCTTTCTTTAGTTTTTAAAAGGTTTTGAAAAGCCACTTAGTAAAGAAAACAAAAAGACAGAAAAAACAGTCTGCATAAGAACCATTATTACTGGCAGTAACAATGGGAGACCCAAATTCTCGAAGGAATCAAACGAGAAACCGACTCCGAGCCCAGCTACGAAAGAAAAGAGAATCTCTGGCTGATCAGTTTGACTTCAAGATCTACATTGCCTTCGTATTCAAGGAAAAGGTAAAATTTATTTGGGAATACTTGCTTTGAATAAGCATCCCAGATAGCACACATACATCTCTAAAAAGTCTCTTTGTGATCTGTTCATCTGGAAAGCATCACAATCTAATAAACATCTTGAAAAGTTCAGATTTACAAACATTCTAAAGTGTAAATGTCTCAAGACATCTGCTGAATGTCAGATGAGGAAACAACCTTAAAAATATGTATTCCAGTTGTAAATGCACGCATCAAATAGATGATGTTTGCATGATGTTCCACTGAAATCACACGTACATCACCCAGATATCTATTTGATACGTGTTCACATCTGGAAGACGTATTTTTTAGGTTGTTTGTTCATCTGCAATGCATCTATATGATGTTTCATCTCTGATGTTAAAAAGACATTCAGCAGATGTCTTAGAGACGTGCATGCTTTGGAGCGTTTGTAAATCTTATCTTTTTAAGATGATTAGCAGATGTTTATTAGATTGTGATGTTTTCCAGATGAAAAGATCAAAAACAGACATCTCGAAGATGTACGTGTGCTTTCTGGGACATGTGCTGTCAGGGTTTGAATTCTTGTCTGTTTGTGGTGTCAGGGATCATCCTAATGTGCTTTTGAACCACTTTTACAGAAAAAGAAGTCTGCGCTCTTCGAAGTAGCTGAGGTGGTACCTGTGATGACCAACAACTATGAGGAAAATATCCTAAAAGGCGTGAAGGATTCGAGCTACTCATTGGAGAGTTCTTTAGAACTTCTCCAGAAAGATGTTGTGCAGTTGCATGCGCCTCGTTACCAGTCAATGCGTCGAGTAAGTATTGTGACACAAACTGGTTCTCTTTCCGCAGTGTCACTTAAAGATTTAGCTATTTCCTGCTGAATTACAATTGTAATGCTGTATCTAGTCCAGAAATGTAAAGTCTCATCATTGTTTCTGAATAGGACGTGATAGGTTGTACCCAGGAGATGGACTTTATCCTTTGGCCCCGCAATGATATTGAGAAGATTGTCTGTCTCCTGTTCTCCAGATGGAAAGGGGCTGAACATGAACCATTTAGGCCTGTTCAGGTATGGTTTTCTCCTGCCTTAAAAGCATAACAATTGCTCATCCTTGGGGTTAGAGGTTTGTTAAAATCCCTGACCCCAAGTATTAAACTTTGACATTTAACTCACTGCGCACTGTTTGTGCAACTGACATGAATACTTGTGGAGGAGATGTGTGCTTTTACTTCTCTAAGCAATCACCTGGTGGATGATAAAACAGGCAAAAAAAGATTCCATAGACTTAACATGAAGGAGGGACTATCATAGATCCCGTTTACACCTGGTATTAAAATGCGCTTCAGGTGATCCGATCACGAGTGGTGAGCATTAAATGCAGGTGTTAACGGGGTGCAAAATATTTTGTGAGCGGTTTACAAAAACCACATACAGAGGTAGTCAAAAACTTATGTGACCACATCGCATTTGAGGCGCAAACACTATCTGTCCTGTATGCACCCCGGACAGCAGCAAAGCACCTCACCTGTCAATCAACCACAGTGCCAAAACAAGAGTTCAAACTTCTACAATTGACATTAAAAGGAAATAACCACCCGAACTGAAAATTTTAATAAGCAAATACATAAAGCATGAGTGCCTGGCTAGCCTGCCATTGGGAGCAACTTGGGACACTTTGGCATGTGGAGTGTCCGCTCTACCACCTGAGCCACAGATTCTGCGTTGGACTGCTAAATTCGAGGTTGCACAATGTTTTGATATTCCTCCTGAAATTGACTTGAATTTTACATTTGTTTCATTTCTTTTGTTGTTGGATTGCTAAATGTAGATTAATTTTATTTTTGAGTGATTTTAAGTAAGAACTTACTCGAGTAAAGGGAAAGTGCAATCAACATTTAGCAATCCAACAACAAAATAAATTAAACAAAATGTAAAATTCAATTCACTTTCAGGTGGAATATCAAAACATTGTGCAACCTCAAGTTTAGCAGTCCAACATAAAATAATTTTAGAGTAAAATTAGTGCAATTTGAGGAATAACTCAAACTTGTGCATTCTTAATCAACTCCCAGTAAAAGAAACATTTGTAACAAAACAATTCACAAGGTAGGAACCTAATAATGAAAATTAATGGTCATGATTGTGAAATTTGGCTGACAATTAATTGTCAAACAAATAATTGCGATTATGACTATGATTCATGTTTTAGGACTATGATGATTAATTGTCTCTTTAAGGTGTTTCACGAATATGATGATTAATTACTACACAAACTCACTATGTGTGCTTCATGCACACAACAAAGTAATTTATACAAATTTAGCTGGGGTCATATAATAAAATAATTGTATACGATTTCCTTTTCAGGCTTCAAAAATGTATGACTGACAGTCAAATAAAATTATAAAATAATTAAAATAATATTTTAATTATCAAATTATGTCTAAATAACTAAAATATCTCTTATTTGTCTGATTTACTTTTGATCCATTGGACTTTCAATGTTTTGTTTTCTTTTGCTTCTTTTGTAACCCAGCTAACCTGTATAGCTATTATATTATATTATGCAATAGTAAAATATTTCTGCCTTAAATTCTTCACATTCACACATTATTTTAAGGCTCTCTGATTAACTCAAGCCCTTACTTCTCATTAGGGAAGACTTTGAGATTCTGTTTCTTGCATTTGATCATCTCCACAGAAATAGAGCAGGACATCTCCCCTCTCTCACTGCCTATTATTAAACTGCGTGAAAACCCAAAATGACCACGGATATTTGACATTACATGGCCGTAAAGTGAAACTGGAGCGTTTTGCGTTCACAAAACGAATCAGTTAATTCCTTGTTTATATTTTTGCGGGAGTTTTGCACACGCCTCTGTAGACGCCATGCACATCAGTGCGCTTGATAAGTGGTTTGTCTTTACACGTGCTCTAGAGAGCTGCTCTTGTGATGTCAACGGTGTGGTTCCCTGAGATGCTCAACTGAATGAGACACAAGTGCTTTTCCTCCGCGCTCATGGGACATCATGCAGGGAAAGACGAGGCTTAATCAACTGCTTTTTATTCAGTGAAGGAGCCTCGGACACTACACAACTCTTATCACTGGCAAGTGAAATATTAAAATTTACTTGCCAGTGGCTAATAACAGATGTTTTTTGGTCGCATAATGCGAAATTTACTTGCATATGCAATGCGCAGTGTAGAGGACTGCATGGCCGTTGAAGTAAACAGAAAATATAAAACGGCCAAATAACAAAATTAGATGACGCATGGTGTTAAAGTTACATTAGCAGCGGTGCAGAAATTACTTTTAACATGGGGGCGATGAGGAAACATTTAGAAAGTCTATCTTAAGTGACTACTATTAACAGAAACACTTGTTGTAATACTATATCATGTTTGGGTGGGTGGGGACAAAGTAATCAGGACTTACGGTGTTGCTGTCTTGAAGCGAAAGCATCCCGTATCGCTTGTCAAGTATTCGTTCATGGCGGTTGTACGGCTGTGATAAGCCATTTTCAATTTGCATATCTGACACAGCACCACATTGTTGGGTCTCTGGCTAAAATACTCCCACGCTTTAGATCACCATGGGCAAGTTTTTTTTTAGCTGCAGTTTTTTCTTCGGGGAATCCATGGTGATGCCATTTTAATTCTTCCATTGTGACTCACCGACGCATGTTATGCAAATCGACGTATTTCTGTAATCGATGACGTTGATTACGTCGATGAATCATCCCAGCCCTAGTCTGATATCAACATTCAGGGAGACGGATAACAAGCACGAACATCTGAATATTCTGTAATATAGTCAAGTCAAGTCAATTTTATTTGTATAGCGCCTTTCACAACACACATCGTTTCAAAGCAGCTTTACAGAAGTTCAGCATTAACAGACGATAAAAATGTAATGTCTATAAAGTCGATAAATCATCATCCTTGTGCAGGGCTCCAAACTGCGACTAAAAATGGTCGCATTTGTGACCAAATAAATTTATTTGTGAGTGTAATTTCTGTCAAGGTCGCCATTGGCGACAGTAAAAGTTTACTCCCTTTGATTTTAAAATTTGCATTACATTTCCCGAGATACATTACAAAAGTTTATATCAAAGAAATAGCGGGGAAAACGGAGTTCATTGCAGGAACTAACCATTTCAAAAAAGAGACTGTTAGAAAACACGGTGACAGTAACAAGCATAAAAAATGCACGTGATCACAAAATTGCGAAGATTTGGCGCCTGTTTTTTCCCCCTATAGGAGCCAATCGCTCCTTAATTGATTTTTTTTTTTTGTTTGGAGCCCTGTTGTGGAATTAGATAAGATATGATTCTTTATCGTGTTTAAAAATAATCAAATAATAATTGTATTAATAACCCCAGTGAGCAAGCCGAAGGCGACTGTGGCAAGGAACACAAAACTCCATAAGATGATGGTTAATGGAGAAAAATAACCTTGGGAGAAACCAGACTCACTGTGGGGGGCCAGTTCCCCTCTGGCTAACATCATGAATAATGTAAATAAGAATTATTTATAGTTAAAAAACATGATTTAAAAAATTATTAAACTTATTAAGTGCTAAGGGTCAGTATTTAGACAGTGATTGTGTTTGAACTGCAAGATTAGTGACCAGTGTCTTTGAAGTCCATCCTTGATTAAATTCCAGAAATATAGTATAGTATATTATAGTACTTAAAAAAAAAAAATTCTGCTTGAAATGTTGCATTTGTGCTTTGATTACATTTCAGATGCACCTAAGAGAAAAAGTGTAAGTAGCCATGTGTCTCGCATCACCCGAGTTGGGTCTTAATACCAGGGGTAAACAGTGTCATATAGACTGGGGGTGGGCTCTTTTGACTTGGGCCAGTAAGTACACCCTAGCAACTGCATAGCAACATCAATAGGGCTGATATATTTAATTTATATTCAAATTGTTTAACAAAGTAATATTTTTGCAAACTTTTCTCTTTGCAACCTAAATGTCTTCAGAATGTCGAGTCTTTGCAAACCATGTGCTAAAAAAAACTAGACTCAGCGGAACGAACGAAACAGAACACCAGTGTCTCGAAATGCGTTCATAAAAATGTAAGTCATTTTTAACCTGACACAGTGTCTTAAAAATGTGTTGGCCCTGCTTGAGACACTAAAAAAATACATTGTAATGCTGTGCGACGCGTCCTTACATTGAAAAACAATTTAAAAACAGCACAGATGCAAAAACACGTGAACAGCCCCTAACACGCCTTATGATTGAAAAACTGACCCAAACTCAGCCCAAAACACGGGTCAGGTTGCAAACCTCTATTGCACGTGTGGAATAACTGAATACTGATTTTGGTATGTGAATAGTGGCGCGTCAAATTGTTCACTGAATGTCTACTATCTGTGTACATCCCTAATCATTAAACCTGGAAGATTTTGCCAGTTCATATTCTCAATCTTTAAGTAAAAAAAAAAAGTAAAATCAGAAAAGAATGCTTCATTAGACAGTTCAGTTAACTTGGTCTTGCACAGTGTACCAGTGCAACACTACTACAGAGTTTTTAGTTGTATGTACAGTATTAATATTCCCAGATAGTATTGCTAGTCGACTGGACTCCATTGTGAAGCAGGATTTGCGGCTCATACTCTGCCTCACCATGGTAACGGCGTGTATCTGAAGCCCAGTGCTGCAATAGGCGCTGTTCAAACAGGATGCCAGATGGAGCACAACAGAACTGAAGAGAAAGCTTGGATCCCGAGACACTGATAAGAGAGCAATGGTCAAAGACATCCAAAGTCATTATTAGTGCTTGACGCGCATCTAAAAATGGAATGCACCATTTTTGCATTCAAAGGTGCATTTTATCTTAAATTCTAAAATATTATCATTTTAATTTCAGAGCCTTTGTATGTTCACAGGCCAAGTTTGAATTTCACCACGGAGACTATGAAAAACAGTTTTTGCATGCTGTTAGTCGGAAGGACAAGGCTGGCATGGTTATGAACAACCCCAATCAGTCTGTCTTTCTCTTCATGGACAGACAGCACTTACAGGTTAGTTCCAAAAAACATGAAGAGTAAAGATTAACTGAAAATAATACACCTTACAAAGCTCTAATATTTACTTTCTTCTACAGACTCCAAAAACCAAGCTCACAGTTTTCAAGTTGTGCAGCCTCTGTCTCTACCTGCCACAGGACCAGCTCACCTGTTGGGGGGTTGGAGACATCGAGGACCACCTCCGTCCATACATGCCTGACTAGGAGAAACACATGGAAGACACCCTTCAAGGCCTTGAAGCAAGTTGTCCTTATCTACACATCCCACAGTTGAATAGAATTGAACTTGTGCTTGGAACTCTCCTTTTTGTTAACCACTCATTTTCATCTTGAGATTTAGTTTTGTTTTTCTTTTTTTAAAACCCCTCCAACCAATCTTTGTTTGGTTCACCTCATTTACCCTCTGTGTGATTCTTTCTTTCTTTTTTTTTTTTGCTGCATGAACATTGATTTTGAGTGGTTGTTCTCCTGGAGCTGCACCGTCGTCAATACCAGTCACCAAAGGAGCTTTTCCATTAAGGAATTCCCCCCACAATATGACCAACAAAATGGAAACCAATAACAGAGATATCTCAAATGTGGTCCTCTTGCGTTGGACTGGCTTTAACATCAGTGTCATGAAGGGATAGTTATATTGTCTCTAATATTAGGAAAATTATAGTAGGGATTTCACGAGTAACAACAACCAGTGACATAGGACAAAAGAGCCTGGGTAGTCTTCCTTAAAAGGCTTCTATTAAGAAGTTGAACAATATTTGTTAAAACTCATTTGTTGTAGGCATTGCTTCTCATTCTCAGTTACTGCCTTAGTTTTTGCTGGACATTTTAATTTGTCATTCCTTGCCTATAATATGACAAACCTTATTTGATATATTTTTATAATTTCTGGAGGGGTGGTGCATGAAGGGGACGGAGGTGTGGGGTGTGATGTATATGCAAGAACGCTGACATAAACTGTCACGTCTGTTGAAGGATTTCTGATGCTGTTTTTTTTCTTCTTGGGGTTGGGATGGTAATGGTCACCAATAAAGCACTATATACCTACAAGCTACTGATAACAGATTTGATCTTTTTTGGTGGGTATGTGATGGGAGATTAATGTTCAAGCTTGTGTACCTAATGAGAAATTTTGTGGAGATCTTGAAATGGATCATTAGATTTGTTTTTTTTAATAGACAGCCCTGTTCTGAGAGTACTAATTATTGCAGTGCTTGGGAACTTGTATCTGTAAGCCATCTTCATTGGGTCATATGGCATAAAATCAATACTTTATTGCCCACTTTGAAATTTTAAGTTCACCGCAAAAGGGAAGGTGGATGTTTTTGTCTTTTATGTACCCTTTGTTTGAAATAAACACTGCTGAACATATCCTAACAAAGTGCGATACATTTTTATGTTGGAGTTTATTATATACCATCAAGAAAATGTAATATTTACATGACATGTACACCATTAGTTGCCAAGGTGCTTGGTGTGTTTTCCCTGAGCTACTGGCTTTAGATTTTCTTTGATAGTTAGATATACAGTTGCAAATGTCAAGTCCTTCCTTGTTTTTAAAACCTGTGCATTATCAGGATGTCTTCTCTGAGTTTAGCAGCATTCATGTATCTGTTAATCAGTAAAAGAGAAAAAAAATTGTCCTAGTTGAGGAATAGAAAAAAACATTTCATGACATTTAAAAAAATATAATAATATGAGACCGCCATACATATTTTAATTATAATACATCTACACTAGCAATCAAAAGTTTGAACACTTTGAATTTGTTTTTCAGCATATTAAAACTAGGGATGTGCAAAACTACCAATTTTTATCATCAACTAATCATTGTGTTAATGATAACCCCGAGCAGACACATTTCTGAGGGATATACGGACACTAAGCTCAGTACTTCAACATGGTAACTAATTAATATTCTACAAAAATATAGTCCTAATAACTATAAATCTCATAGCACAAAACTATCAAAGTCACAGAAAAAATAAGAAAGGCTCCAATACAGAGTGGCACAAAACCACAGATGCGTATCCTGAATGCAAAATGATGTGCTTCAGTGTAATTAGAGAACTTGGTTATGGAGGACGAAATGTGACTTAAAAATAAATAACTATATCTTCAAATACATATAAAAAAGTGCTCTATTCATAAAACCATTCCGTGTGGTTCCTGTAATTTTCAAGACCTCAAAACCACCTCCATCTCTCAACTTTGGATAAGAGAGAACTCTTGATTACCTATTGGATAATGACAGTCAACATTTTAAAAACACAAAACATATACCCTCAACTTTATACTTTCCAGAAAAGAGTACACATTGCGCTCAGAGTTACTGTCATAGTATTAATACAAGTATACCGGTACCTACAATGCATGACATGTAAGAGTATGACAGGTTATGTTGTGTTTCACTGGATACTGTTAACCTTTAGTAATCAATATCCAATCAGTGCCCAGTATATTGGAAAGGAATATAGGTAAATAGGTAAATACATGTTGTATTTTAAGCATTTCAATTGTCCTGCCTCCTATTGCCTCTCTCCAATCGAAAATGAATTGGGACTCTTGGTTACCGCGTGCCATGTGTCCTCTTGATGGGCGTGTTAAGCATCAGAATTTCAGTTCTGCACAACTTTAGTGTGTGATACGTTCATTCCTGTGTAAATACATTGATGATCTTTCCCATCACTGTGCATATATATGATGACTTTATTCTGGTAGACAATAACGCTTGCTATTCATGTTAGAGACGCGCCCCAAAGTAGCAACTGTCTAGCATTGTCAGCAACTGTGGGCCTACTGTAGAGTGGAGGGATAGCGTGGGTAGACCTAAGGAGAGTAGTTTGGTTACTATTAATAACATGTAGTTCAAATTGAATAGCCCTGTGCCATGTGCATGAGCTGCCTAGTTTGGCTATACCTATTCGGCAAACTGTTATCGCCAGTATACACGCGTTTGATTTCAATATGATTCTGGATCATTTCACATGCACATCCTGTTTTGACAATGTCAAAGTTATCAGATCGGTTGCAGTTTCTGTTCAGATTTTTAGACACCCAGACATTTTAGAAATCCCAGCATAGTCTGTACTGAGATATACATTGTGTTAAACAGCAGTGATATAAGATTTTGAAATAAGACCTCTACGTCATTCATTCAATACAGAAAATGTATTTCCTATTAAACTCGCTCAACTCACAGCCAAGGTACATTTTACAGTCTCTTAATGCATGCCCATCTGTGACAATGATTCAATTGTACTCCATTTTTGTCAACCGCAAGATGTCACTGTGACCTCCAAGCTCCACACTGGACTGAGCTTGACATGCCTCAGCAATAAAGCATGACACCCTCATTACCATACGGACACAGAAATGTAAAAATAAATAAATGTGGAAATATATAAAAGTGTACATTGAAAAATGTAGAATTAATTATATGTATAAATAAATAATGAATAAATGTACAAATAAATTAATGTGGATATAAATGCAATTATACATAAACAAGGAAAAGAAGTAAAAATGCTTATGTATGTCAGATTTTAACATTTATTAATTGATATGTACACATTTTTCTTTACATGTATTTGAAGATATATTTATTTACTTATTTATTTATTTAAATTTTCATATTTCGCCCTCCATACTTAAGAGTCTTACGGTGGTCCTGGCTGCGCATTCAATCGCGCAGAACTGCAGAAGAATGATGCGGGTACACGTCTCACGACATCAAGCACTTAACCTTTTCTAATGCAACAATTTATTTAAGCAGCGTCAGACAGAATCAGCAAAAGAATGTAATCTCTCCAAAGCACCTCACAAATGGGAACATTATTGACAGAAGAGAATTTAACGTCCGACAGTGATCGTTTTGAATCGTTGATGCGTTGACTGAAACAGCAGCGGGACATAAATGTACTTCATTTATAGCATCAAATAGACGAAACTTCTTGCAGAAGGTTTAACTGTGCTGACTATCACTTTTAATCACGCAAAAACGTTCTCCAAGAAGTTGCGTCACAGTTAATTTAAGAATTGCGTCTTTCATTAAAACAACCGATCACAATATTAATGTCAGTAGTCGATTTACTAAAATACAAAATAGGTTGATGCAACATTTTTGGTCTCTATATAATTCCCACACTTCTATTTGTGTTATTTCACAGGATTTATGACTTTAATATTACTCTAATATGAAATTACTGAGAAACTCAGACATATACAGCGAAGGACTTGGCGTTATATTGATGTTGACACGGACTCCAGGCGCTCCTCTCTCAGTGTACATGATGGCAGTAGTGGAGATCACATCCACCAGTGAGAGTACCTCATCGGTTGGTGTTGCTCCTCCACTTTCACCTCACACACAACTCTTACAGGGGCAGCAGAGACTATTTCAACCAGGTCACAACCTGAACGGCTTATTGTGCTTGTCGCAGGTTGAACTGGTTCGGTTTGTGCGCATTTCAACGTGTGGATATACAGTCACGGACTTCATTCAAGGGCACAGTGACTTCGAGCGACACTTAACATATTTAAAACCCTGTCGAATCCAGGGCTGTCCACCACCATTTGCATGATCTGTTTTAATTAATTTACAGGCAAGGAAACCATTGCTAATTTCGAAGGCACCAAAACACAGTGAAAGGCAAGTTAACTCTGGGAAAGTTTGAAAGGTAGCCCAAATAGTAAACAAATTAATTTGATTGTTTTTCTCTAGGGTAAATTCAGTCTTATTTCTGAAACCTATTTAGGTGTGAAAGTCATAAAAATTCACGTGGATTTTATTAGATAATATTAGAAGCTTATAGATGAACCTTTCGCCTGTGCAGACTTTTATTATATAAATGTAAAGTGAATCCGTTCAATACTGCGTTTAAATGTTTCCGGAAAGCCACTAGTCCAATAATATTAGTTCCTAATTTTAACGAATAATGTCTGGATGCAAAGTTTATTATAAAAAAGTATGCTAATAATACTTAGTTGCGATTATCTGTATAGTTTGAATGAAGTAAGTCGATCGACCTCAAGTCTTGAGTTTATTTAATTATTTTATTAAACGTAAAGTAACTGTAATAACAGGCAGTAATATCTCAAAATATTCAGTAAAATAAAATAAATAATAATAATAATAATGAAAAAAAAAAACATCAACATGTAATCAATGCCAGAGACAAATAACAGAACATACGTTTTTCCTCTCTTGGTTAATTTAGATGAATATTCTGGGTTTAAAATAAATTAAGCTGAACCGGCAGCATTTGTAGAATTATGTTGATTACCACACAACATTATAAATAATAACAATAACTAGTTTAACTAGTTCATCCTTTTCTTAAAAAAAAAAGAGAGAGATTACAGCTTGGCACAGTGGAAGTGAGTGTGGCCAATTATATTTGTTATTATACTTTTTTTTTTTTTTAGGATTTAAAGGAAGAAATTATTAATTTATAATTTGATTTAAAAACGCTAAAACATTTAAACCTGTGTATTATTCGAGCTTTAAAATTATTAAAATGTTTGTTTTATGGTTGTTTTAGTGTATTTGTGTTAAGAGCTTTACTTCGTCATGGCAACACAGTTGAAAATTTGGAATCAGATTTTCACAGAAAAGGTTAGTAACTGATTTGATCATACTAAAATATATTTTTTACACTCATATTGTTTACATCTAACCCGGAACATCCCTTTAAGACACCCGGAATATTTTTTTCGTTGCACGTATTTACCCCGGCATGTCCCGCCATTACATGTGAACTGCGAAGTGTGAACATTTCCAACACTGTCATGTCAGGTTGTCACATCGACCAACAACAAATGGCTTCTCTAGAGGATAAGAGGACGAGTCTTTGCGAGCAGTTTGCCTCTGTTTCTGGGTCGGATAGTGCTGTGGCTCAGTGTTATCTAGCAGAAAATGATTGGGATATGGAGGTATACCTTTGCCACAACTAGCCTATTACTGTACTTTAGACACATTTTAGAGGATTTAAAGTTTAAAGCAAACCCATTTTATTTGTAGATAGAGGGAGACAAGTATAGCCTCTCCTGTTTAAAATAAAACTTTTGTACACTGTTTCCATCTGCTCCTATTAAAAAGTACACTTTACTGTATGTGTTTCTAGAGAGCATTGAACTCTTTCTTTGAGGCTCATATGGATTCAGTCTTTGATGTTGAAGATACAGAGGAAACTACAAATGTGTCTGGGAATAAGAGAAAGGAATTGACTACTGAGACGGCTGATGTGTCAGGATCAAAGAAGAAATTTAAGATGGACAAGACGGATTGGTGGTGTTCTCTATATTATGTTTTATTAGGACAGAATTTCAGCCACTGATGGCTGGATATGTTCTATCTACTTTAAATAAGCACCAATGTAAGTTATTAATGCAAATATTTAAATTTTGCAGTATTGATTTGACAGTGGAGGAGCCCACCTGTTCCAGCAGCAACTCCAAAGTGAGTCAGGCTGATTGTCGTGTGTCCCAAACTGATACTGAGGATAGCAAGCTTTCTGTCATCAGCTGGAATGTGGACGCTTTGGACACATTGAATCAGGCTGAGCGTGCCAGAGGCTTGTGCTCATATCTAGCTCTGTGAGTTCCTTAGATGATCACTAGATGTTCTTTTTTTCATGTAATATGTGACAAAAAGAGAGTTTTGCCTGTTATTTATTAACTTATTTATTTTTGCAGATATACGCCAGATGTGGTTTTACTTCAAGAACTCATTCCAGTTTATGTTCAATACATTAAGAAACGTGCTGTTAGCTACCAGTTTGTTGAGGGTAAGGGATTTAGGGATGTTTTATGTGCTCACTTAAGTTACTTAAACACTGAATTATTTAATGTGTAATACAATTCTCTGGCATCATAGGAAGTGATAATGGATACTTCACAGGAATCATGCTGAAGAAATCAAGAGTAAAGCTTTTGGAAAGTGAGATCTTTTGTTATCCGACAACACAGATGATGAGAAACCTGTTAGTAGTTTGGGTGAGTTTGTGGTTTGTAAGCATCATCCAAAATTGTTATTAAAGAGTTAGTTCTCCCTAAAATGAAAATTCTCTCACCATTTACTCAACCTCATGCCATCCCAGATGTGAATGAGTTTCTTTCTTCTGCAGAAAATTAAGATTTGAAGAAGAATTTCAGCTCTGTAGGGCCATACAATGCAATTGAATGGTGACTGGAACTTTGAAGCTCCAAAAATCACATAAAGGCAGCATAAAAGCAAGCCAAATTACTTTAGTGTTTAAATCCATGTCTTCAGAAGCGATATAATAGGTGCGGTAGAAATAGGTCAATATTTAAATCCTTTTTTTACTATAAATCTCCACCTCTGACCAGCCCAACCACTAGGTGGCGATATACATAAAGGATGCAAATCACCCCAAAAAACAAAAGAAAAATATGTGGAAGTGAAAGAGATTTATAGTAAAAAAAATTACTAAAATATTGTTATGTTTCTCACCCACACCTATTATACAATTTCTGAAGACATGGATTAAACCACTGGAGTCGTATGAAGTACTTTTATGCTGCCCTTATGTGCTTTTTGGAGCTTCAAAATTGTGGGTACCCTTCAGTTGCATTGTATGGACTAAATGAGCTGAGATATCATTCTAAAAATCTTTGTGTTCAGCAGAAAAAAAGAAGGCCACACATTCATTTTTGGGTGAACTGTCCCATGGTGAATGGCATAGGTGTAACTGGACATTTGCTGGTTCAAGTTTCTCAAGTAGTGATCCAGAAGCCATCAATACTGTGCTCTTGAGCAAGGCACTTAATCCCAAACTGCTCCAAAGAGATTGTCCTTGTAATAAGTAAAGTTGCTGCTAAATTACTTTTACTTATTAACTTAATGTTTTTTCTTGATTGGAGCAGATATATCTATACATTCATCTTTATATTTCTTTATTGCACAGTTTATCTGCCTCTCTTCCAACATAGACAGTGCACATTCATTTATTTCTTGACTGGTTTGATTTTAAGGTGACTTTCTTGGGTCAGAAGCTCTGCTTGATGACTTCACATCTAGAAAGCTGTAAAAACCAATCAGAGGAGAGAATGAAACAGCTGCGGGTTGTTTTTCAAAAAATAGGAGAAGCACCAGATGATGTCACTGTCATTTTTGGCGGGGACACCAATCTCAGGGACTCAGAGGTAATTTAAAGTCTTTGTAGGTGCACTTAGTTATTGTGTATTTATGGCTGCATCTGAAAGCTGAAGAGTGCAGCCTTCAGAGGCTGTATACAGAGACAGGTAGGCAACAAGACATGTCTGAGTCCAGTATTTGGATTCAAAAGGATATCTCAGGCAGAATATTAGCCTTTAGTCACCATTTACTTTCATTGGATGTTTGTTTCCCAGCCATGAAAGTGAATGGTGACTTAGGCATCTATTCTACCAACATCTTTTTTTTTTTTCAAAAGAAAAGTGAGAGTCCTACGGGTTCGGAACAACATGTGAGTGAATAATCAGAGAATTGTCATTTTTGGATGAACTAACCCTTTAAATCTGCGTCATGTCTGTGTAGGTGGTAAAGGTTGGAGGTTTGCCTCCAGGTGTCAGTGATGTGTGGGAACAACTGGGCAAACAGGAGCACTGCAGATACACCTGGGACACTAAAGCAAACAGCAACAAGGCTGTGCCTTACGTCAGCAGATGTCGCTTTGACCGCATCTACCTTAAGTCTGCTAAAAATGGACGTAAAGTCACTCCTGATCACATGGTCTTGATTGGAATGGAGAAAGTGGACTGTGGCCGTTACACAAGTGATCACTGGGGTATATACTGCACTTTTAATACATGATTATTATATACCAAAAGCCTGTCTGTCATTGACTGGGTTCTGTATGGGATGTTGTTGATTTAAAGAGTCTTTGTACTAGAATTAAAGGAATAATTCACTTAAAAATGAAAACTCACATTTACTCACCCTCATTACATCCCAGATGCGTATGACTTTTTTTCATCTGTAAAACACAAATTAAAATTTTGAAAAGAATATTTCAGCTCTGTTGGTCCATATAATACAAGTAAATGATGACCAAAACTTTGAAGCTCCAAAATGGACAAAGGCAGCATAAAAGAAATCCATAAAACTCTTCAGAAGCAATCGATTTGATTTGGGTGAGAACAGGCCAAAATGTAACTCCTTTACATTTTTCTCTTTACATCTTGGCATCAGCAGTCTCTTAGGCTATCATGATTTCAAGCTCGATTACACTTTCTATAGCACCATCTAGCACTCTGCGCATGCATCAAGCGCCCATTGTACAATGGTGCCTCTGTTTGTTCCTGACAGGCAGCAGATACCTTAACCTTGCCCCCACCCTAATCCTAACCAAATGGAGCCTGTAAGCCCGAGTACCCAGACAAGAACAACCCGAGTCACCTTTCTTTTTTTTCTCTTTTTATTATTTCTATTATTTTGGTTTGTTCTCACCCAAATTGACATTGATTAAACCACTGGAGTCATATGGATTAATTTTATGCTGCATTTATGTGCTTTGTGGAGCTTAAAAGTTCCGGTCCTCATTCACTTGCATTGAATGGACCTACAGAGTGAAATGTTCATCTAAAAATCTTCGTTTGTATTCTGCTGAAGAAAGTCAGACACATCTGGGATGGCATGAGGGTGAGTAAATGATGAGAGAATTTTCATTTTTGGGTGAACTAACCCTTTAAGAACTCTTTGAAGGAATTGAAAAGTGACTACAGATCTGTGTAAGAAACAAACAAATCTACAGAGTTATAAGATAAACAAATGGGTGTAAGCAAATAAAGAAATATTAAGTTTGAATCAATGTGAAGAATTGAGCCACTACAGTATTTTAATTTGTTCTTGTGTTTAATTGTGTTACTGCATCCCATGATTATTTAGTCATATGTCTATTATCAACTCCCATCTTCCTAACTTTGTGCAAGTGTCTTGCAGGTATGTAATATGATTTCCCCTTTTCTGTTTTTTTTTTCAGTGCTATTTGAAAGTGTGAAAGTGTTGACTGAATTATTGTATTTTAATAAATAAGCGCTTTATTGTGGTAACATGATGTGTGTCCTGTATTGTACCACAAGAGGTCAGTATTTTAATATATGCCCATTGCATAGAAAAAAGAAAAAGAAAAAAAAGAATCTTTTTACACTTTCTGTGGAAATTGTGAGTGGTGCTTGTCTGTGCAAAACATACCATCACTATGCTAAGGTGTTATGGATGATTGCAAGGGCATTGTTGTGCAGTTGCGAGTGTTTACATGGGTTTGTAGTGCATTGCTGTGGTGCTCGAGGTGGTTACTTACTGGTCCTTGTCCAAATTCCTTCATTAGTCCCTCCTTTAATAAACAGCAATGGGATATTTTGGCAGATTTAAAATTTGACAGATTTCTACACTTTTAGAAGTCACTGGAACAGTGATTACTTTTTGAAGTGCACAGTATTGCCTAATGAAACTGCTGTACATGGTGGTAGTAGTAGTCTGTATATGCAGGAATAGGTATACAGATTCATGATTTGCAGTCTTTTAAGTCAAATATTAAATCAGAGTATGTTTTTGCTGTAACGCTACATGATTCTCAAACTACCAGGGTTTAAGATAACTGATCTATGCCACTTTAAATATATAAAATGTGATTTTTATTCCTATTGCAGTGTGAGAGACATTACTGGTGTCTCTTAATTATTACTGGGAGTGGTGGGGGTGTTGTGGGCTAAAGAACATAACTGTTAATCAGAAGGTTGCACCACCATTGTGTCCTTGAGCAAGACACTTAACTCCAGGTTGCTCCGGGGGGATTGTCCCTGTAATAAGTGCACTGTAAGTCGCTTTGGATAAAAGCGTCTGCCAAATGCATAAAATGTAAATGTAAAAAAAATGGTGAGGTCTCTTCCTAACTGTCCTCAGTTAGTTGAAATCATATGAGTGTCAAGGCAGCAGCTGTCTTAAGCAGGGTAGACATGTGACTCCAGATAACCTTGAAAGGCACCCCACTGCCAAGGCTAATAACCATTTTGCATGGTCAGATGGGTAAATATTACATCTAAACCAGGTCAAACTGCCATGAGTTTCAAAACTGATCTGCCCACGGGTCTGTATGACTGGCTTACAGAGGTCCGTTCCACAACAGTGCTTGTGGCACAAATACTCGCTCTCCTTGCCCCTCTGTTACAAATAACATTCATTGCCACTTCTTGTTTAAAGGGCCAGTCCTGTTATTGTTTGAACGTTCTGCTCACATTTACTTTTAGTTGAAAGCAGACCTTGTGGAGTTGTTTGAGAGAGTTTTATAGAGTTGATTTGTAAAAATGTTAGTAATATTTTCGGTAAAAAAAATGTATAAATCAGAATCAGCTTTATTGCCAAGTATGCTTTACACATACAAGTAATGTGTCTCGGTGACATGAGCTTCCAATGTACAACAATACAAAAACAGCAGCAAGATATAGATAAAAATAAAAAAAATTATAAAAAATAATTATACACATACGTACATACACACACATACATAGTGCAACTCTAATACAAATCTATTATATTGTACTGTACATGTTATGTACAGTGCAAAATACAAATCTGTTATGTACGGTGTAAAATGTTTTTGTTTTTTTCTCAGAGGAATGAAAATGGCAGAAGAGAAGAGGTAGATGTGTTGGATAAATATAAAAAGACTAAACTGTCTATTGCACATGATTATTGCTCAATGGGGCAATATTAACTGTTTATGAGATGGATAGCCTGAGGGAAAAACTGTCCCTGTGCCTGATGGTTCTGGTGCTCAGACCTCTGAACTGTCGGCCAGAAGGCAACAGTTCAAAAAGGCAGTGGGCAGGGTGAGTGGGGGTCCAGAGTGATTTTTACAGCCTTTTTCCTTACTCTGGAAGTGTACAGTTCTTGAAGAGGGGGAAGGGGGTAACCAATAATCCACTCAGCAGACTGAACTGCCCTTTGTAGTCTTCTGATGTCTGATTTCGTAGTTGCACCAAACCAGACAGTTATTGCAGTGCAGAGGTCAGACTCAATGACTCAATGAGTAGAATTGTATCAACAGCGCCTGTGGCAGGCTGTTATGATTGCACCAGACAGCCAACTGTTTTACCTCCCTTCTGTATGCAGACTCATCGTCATATCTGATGAGGCTGATGACAGTGGTGTCGTCTGCAAACATTAGGAGCTTGACGGGGGCACCAGTGCTCATTGAACAGGTGCTGGAAGTAAATTATGCTACAGTAAATAAAAACATGACAATACATGTACTGTTAATGATGTCAAATGTATGATTTTACAGTGTAATAAACAGAAAAAAAAATGATATGATGTTTAACAAGAGAATAGGCTACATGTACTTTTTACATTCCAAGAAGTCCCTTTGTGACCCATCACATTTCATACAATTTTATGGAAATAAAATAGAAAACGTTTCTACTTATATTAAAAAATGTTGTGTACATTAGGGTGTTCTGTGTTATATTTTATGATGTTCAGTTAATGTTTATTGCATTATTTTAGTGTCACATGTGTTACCCTGATGGTGTTTTGTGATTGTGTGAGTAACAATGTGCACTGTCTTTACAAGTCAAGTGGTTTTTATTGTCGTTTCAACCATATACAGTTAGTACAGTACACAGTGAAACAAAACAATGTTCCTCCAGGACCATGGTGCTACATAAAACAACATGGGACAAACACAGAACCACATGAGACTACACAGACTAAATAAAGTGCACGAGCAAACATGTGCAAAAAGTACGGGACTGTACAATAAATTACTAACAATGAACAGGGCAATAGGCACAGTGAAAGATAGTGCAGCGCCGACCAGTACACAGTGGTGCAAAAAGGTGACAGTTCCTAAAAATGCCAAATGTAAACATAACATACTATGAGATAGTGTTCTATGCACATAGCAGTTATTGAGGTAGCAGACAGTTATAAAGTGACAATAATTAAAGTGCAACTCAGGACACGTGTGTGTGTGTGTGTGTGTGTGTGTGTGTGTGTGTGTGTGTGTGTGTGTGTGTGTGTGTGTGTGTGCAGTCCAGTCTCTGAGTTTTGAGGAGTCTGATGGCTTGGGGGAAGAAGCTGTTACACAGTCTGGCCGTGAGGGCCCGAATGCTCGCTACCTCTTGCCAGACAGCAGGAGGGTGAAGAGTTTGTGTGAGGTGTGTGTGGTGTTGTCCACAATGCTGGTGGCTTTGTGGATGCAGTGTTTTCTGTAAATGTCTTTGATGGAGGGAAGAGAGACCCCGATGATCTTCTCAGCTGTCCTCACTATCCTCTGCAGGGCTTTGTGGTCCAAAACGATGCAAGTCCCAAACCAGGCAGTGATACAGCTGCTCAGGATGCTCTTAATAGTCCCTCTATAGAATGTAGTGAGGATGGGGGGTGGGAGATGTGCTTTCCTCAGCCTTCGAAGAAAGTAGAGACGCTGCTGGGCTTTCTTGGTGATAGAGCTGGTGTTGAGGGACCAGGTGAGGTTCTCCGCCAGGTGAACATCAAGGAATTTGGTGCTCTTGACGATCTCCACGGAGGAGCCGTCGATGTTCAGCGGAGAGTTGTCACTCTGTGCTCTCCAACAAGTGAACAACCATCTCTTTTGTTTTGTTGACATTCAGGGACAGGTTGTTGGCTGTACACCAGTCCGTTAGCCGCTGAACCTCCTCTCTGTATGCTGACTCGTCTTTCTTGCTGATGAGACCCACCACGGTCGTGTCATCGGCGAACTTAATGATGTGGTTCGAGCTGTACATTGCTGCAAAGTCATGAGTCAGCAGAGTGAACAGCAGTGGACTGAGCACACAGCCCTGGGGGGCCCCAGTGCTCAATGTGGTGGTGGTGGAGATGCTGTTCCCGATCCGGACTGATTGAGGTCTCCCAGTCAGGAAGTCCAGGATCCAGTTGCAGAGGGAGGTGTCCAGGCCCAGCAGGTTCAGCTTTCCAATCAGGTGCTGGGGAATGATTGTTGAATGCTGAGCTGAAGTCTATGAACAGCATTCGAACATATGAGTCCTTTTTAGGTGGGTGAGGGCCAGATGAAGGGTGGTGGCGATGGCGTCGTCTGTTGAACGGTTTGGACGATACACAAACTGCAGTGGGTCCAGTGAGGGGGGCAGCTGGGTCTTAATGTGCCTCATGACGAGCTTCTCGAAGTGCTTCATGATGATGGGTGTGAGTGCGACGGGACGGTAGTCATTGAGGCAGGACACTGAAGACTTCTTTGGCATGGGGACGATGGTGGTGGCCTTGACGTACGTTAGAATGATGGCGCTGCTCAGAGAGATGTTGAAGATGTCAGTAAGAACATCTGCCAGCTGGTCTGCACATCCTCTGAGCACTCTGCCAGGAATGTTGTCTGGTCCAGCAGCCTTCTGTGGGTTGACTCTACATAGAGTTTTCCTCACATCAGCCGTGGTAACACAGAGCACCTGATCGTTGGGAGGAGGGGTGATCTTCCTCGCCACCACGTCGTTCTGCAACATAGAAGTCGTTCAACGCATCTGGAATGGAGGCATCTTTGTCACAGGCAACTGATGTTGTCCTGTAGTTGGTGATGGACTGGATGCCCTGCCACATGCGCCGCGTGTTACATGTGTATTCATCTTGGAACGGCCACTACTGATCATCTATAGGTTATCATGTGGACATTCGTAGTTAATATGGTGATTAACAATACATTTTAGAGCAAAACACAGATTTTTAGTTCAAGAAAGTATAATTTAATAATACAAACGGTAGTGAACCATAAAATATGCAGGCATAAAAACGACATCATGCAATGCTTGTTTCAATGCTTTTTACAGTGAATTTCTGGAAACCACAATTTCTGGTATTTTACAGTATATTTAACAGATTTCTTACATCTAACCACATTTTCAGGTTTGGTAGGACCAAATGTAATAGTTTTAAGGGATAGTTCACCCAAAAATATTCTTACTCTCATGTTGTTCCAAACCCATATGACTTTCTTCCTTGAATGCCATAGGCTACAAAGGGAGCTATCTTTCAACATTACGGTGCCCACATTTTCAGCTGTCTTGGTTGTCATTTACTCACCCTCATGCCATCCCACATGTGCTACTTTTTTTTATGGCTTCCTGTAGCCCTATATTCACCTTAATCACAAACCACAGAGTCAAGAAATAGTATATGGAAGAAGAGAGGAAGATAAACTGCAATAAATAAATATAAATATTAATGTATAGATATCTCTGATCCCATCAAGAAAAACCAGTAAGTTAGTAAGTAAAATTAATTTAGCCGCAACTTTACGAATGACTTAATCAAATTAAAAACGATGAGGAAACAGAATCAACTTTGAATCAGTTGTATAGAAATATACAAGTGAGAGGGTTGCGTCATTCACAGTGTTTCATGGGAGTGTGCCCTTTTGCTGCAGTTCTTCCCAGTTTTTTGGGTTGATTTTCCCTCACAGGATCATGGGAAGTGTAGTACTTAACCAGAAATTCCACTAATAATGATTTTTTGAAAATTAAGTTGAAATAATGTGTGCTGATGCTGCAACAGGAGCATACAGTATTTCATCGATTGACTACCTCAGGGCAAGTCTGTCTTTAAAGATTTAGTAAGTTATTGTTAATAATTAATTCTTCTATGGAAAAAATGACTTGGATTTTTCCATTCGAAACCAGACTGGTGTGCTCTATTTCCAAGCTGCTTTCCATACATTGGAAGCAAACAGTGAACACAGCTAGTCCCTATCCACTTTCATTGTATGGAGTTTCATGCAAGAAAGTCATACAGGATAAGAACAACACGAGGGTGAATAAATGATGACAAGTTGCATTTGGGTGAACTGTTCCTTTAAAAAAAAGAATTGAAAAAGTTGTTGAAAAACTACTATACCACTACTCTACCATGCCATTAATGCAGCCATTGATAATGTACTGCAGAAAACATGACGAATTTGTTTGATAAGATAAGCTTTTATAGTTTGGATGTCCCATTCATTTCACAGTTCAGATTGCATAATTTAGACTAGATAATAGTACAGTTTGGACCATGTCACTGTAAATCTGAGATAACAGGGAATGAAAGTTGCATAGGGAACTCATGGAACCACGAGGAGGAAATCTTAATGTAAGACACAATTATGTAATCAGAGAGTACAGTAAATAAGTAACTAAACCAAATGTATTAGAAAACAATGTATCTACAGTTAGGAGCCCTTTCTAAGACATATCCCATACCCTGACTCGTATTAAAGTAAATACAGGGGATATTTACAGTGGCCTCCAAGAATTTGTACACTTAACACTTAAAAGCTGGCGTCTAGAAACATTTTCTCAGAACTATCTCCACTTTTCGGAGACATTTTGGGAATTACTTTGAACCAACAGGTCCTAACTTGGTTTTAACGGATGTATGGAGTCAGCTGACCTCAAAGTTATACAGGTGTATTTCACATGGGCGTATATATTCACTAATAAAGTTATTTTTGTGAAATGTTTTGCTTAAGTGCTTGTGCTATTTTTCTTTAAAATAAACGCCACTTGGTTTGATACTTTAAGTAATGCAATGACATTCAAACATTTTTAAGTGCGTCTTAAGTGTCAATTATGCATAGCAAAACAGTTTGCAGTGATAAATATGAAATTACTCATTGCAAAATTCTCTGTATACAAAATCCAATTTATGTAAAATGCACTTGAGTAGAGTTCAAGGACCTGATTTGCCCTAATCTGAAATTGCATTTGTACTTAAAAAAGAAAAAGCTAGCTAGCTATAGCTTGTAATCTAAAATTTTGGTTTGCCAAGAACCATGAAGGGACATATTTAACAGTTGCATCGTTGCATATTCCATTCATTAATTTGAAAAACAGGAAAACAAAAGACATCACACTGTTATTTATCCTCAAACTGTCATTTATTTGACGAATTTGTATGCAACAGTTTAAAATTTTAGGACTTCTAAATTTTTTGGCATTTGACATCCCAAGGGTCTCCAGATGTTTAGTTAACAGAATTTCATGCCTCTTCAAATTAGAGTCTGAACATACTGCAGGCAAATGTCCCGTTTCAGTGTCTTAGGCAGAAAGAGGTACAGGCAGGTTGACATCGTAACACAAGACCAGGATTGTTGGAGCTCTCCAATGTAACTCGAGTGGCGAGTCAGTATGTTCAGCTTAGTTATTGCTAAATTTCAGAAAACAGAGGGGCTATTCCATTTCCTTGGAAAAAATAAAAAAATAATTCCTGATACACTTCAAAACCAATAAACTATTTTAAATGTAAGGAATGTGTCCATTTGTGCATCAGCACTCTTTAAAATAAATGTAACAACTTGTTAGAAAATCTTATCCTAATTATTTGCACAAACTAGCTATGTAAGAAAAAACCCAGATGGTATGTCACATTGTAATAAAATTGCAATATTAATTTGAGCCCTTGTCAGCATTTCACTCAGACCCAACAGTCTAAGCAGCAGCAAAACTATGACTGAAAACTAACAAGATGCAACATGCCAGTGATTATGGATCCATTGATTGTCTTTTTATGGAAATGCGGTAGTGTTGATACTGTAAACCAAATAATGAATCTCAAATGACACTGTGAATAAAGTCACCACCAAGCATACATTTCAGTTATTGAGAAATCCATTAGGTAGAGCATCTGATTCTTAAGAACTCAACATAAATATGTGAAACAATAGATTAAGATTCAAAACTATTACAAAAAAGCAAAACAAAAAATACATTATAAAGGTCTTTTCCATTTCAATACAGCAACGATGGCTGTATTTACAGTATAATACAGCATAATGTTAAACAGTACTACAGTATTGTTGACCACTGAGCATAGATGAATGTTGCGAGAGGCATATGAAAGGATAAAACCAAACCAGGCACCAGGAGTCGTGTAATTCCATGCATTGGGGGAATTAATGTTCCAAAGGTCAATCAACACAGGAGATACCTGGCGCTGAAGCTGTGAGTTCACTGCGGCTCTGAGCTCATTAACAGAAGCCTGTACTAAATTATATAGCCGGAACCTAAATACGTCAGTCAAGGCTCTGGAGTCTTACGTTTCTAATTCTGTGAATCTCTACAGAGTGATCAACAGACATTATCCTGACATTATTTTGCAATAATATTTCAGTTTTCATTTGCACTTTTTCATGTAATTTGTAGCTAACAGTGGGTAACTGTGCAAATGAGGGTTTGTGCTGAAACCCGAGATTGATTAATTTCATGCAATATTAACATTAGTAGCACAATACCAGCAACCATTCAGACTGATAACTCTTGTGTTGAACGTCTGCACTGATACATAATAATAATATAAAAAGAATAATGCACCAACTTATGGAAAATTTAACCAGTTTCCTTCCCTTTATATATGGGTGAATATCATTTTTCAAGATCATGTCCAGGTCACATTTTACTTCAAGAAAAAAAGTCAAATATATAAATAATAATAATTAAAAATATATATCTAATTATATGTTATAGAAAGAAAATAAAGCCTTTTTAGAACCATCAAGATTTTTGCATTGTGACATTTTCATGAAAATTAACCAAATTTACCTTAATGTAAATGTTTTTTAAAGTATTTATACATTGTAGTATTTGTTATACTGATAAATTAAATAATTGTCTTAAAGTATTTTTTTTTTTACTGCACCAGAGTAAAAAAAAATACTTTAATACAGTAATAGGAATCCAAGGAGGATCATAATTAGAGAATAAAGCATTTCGGCAAAGTGAATTTGAGGGGAAAATGTACTTAATATTTACACATCCACTTTTAGCATAAACCTTTATGTTAAATATTCATTTTTAACAAAGCACATGGGTGGATATGATATGATTCTAACAATTAACACATTAAAGAAATAAATGTGATATAAAATACTAACAGCCCTATAATAAAGCATTTGGTTAAATCATACAAAAAAGAAGGCATTTCAGTTATCTCAATATCAGAATGAGAAATTAAATACATCCGATCATACCACTGAGCTAAGCATGCTGCACTAAAATTTCTTGGCAGGACATTCCCACATTTCCAGCTAAGAAAATTTCCTTACCTCCATCTGTTCCTTACAAAACTGCAGAGTTCCAAAAGTGTTCCCATTTTGGCAAAAGCCACAATGTTATCCAGGTGGTACAAACTGATAGAACATGTTTTCTCACTCTTGACATATGAAAAGAAAAAAAAAAATCCACAAAGCAGTACCCTTAGTTAAATTCTGAGAAGTATCAAAATAATTAAACATACTACATTTATATACCAAATGACAGTATATATATATATATCTATCTATCTCAACAACATCAAACGCATATTAACCTGATATATTTGCTGGGCCATCTGCCATATCTAATTACAATTCTACAACATTACCCATTCATGCTTTAGACCTCCTATAAAGTTTTGTATAATTTATATTAGTATCATAAAATTTTACAAAGAAAACGTACCACAAATTCTAACATCCCAGTCAATCTCAGTTTTTCCACTGAATACTGTCCCAGGGTCCCAATCTTTGGGCAAATTTCCATCAAAGGCTGGTAGTCCATCATGGGTGGTTCTTCGGCTTTCTAAGTCCATTGCTGCTTCATCTAGACCTCCATAATGTCTAGAACAGCAGGTTGGGGCAGTAGCGGCATCAGATGCCCGCAAGGACCCAAATACCTTGACATAGCCTCTGCATTCCAGTCAGGACAGCGTAAGGGGGGTTGAAATGTGTTCACCAACAGGAAAAATGTTGATTTAGCAATCAGACTACATTGATGCCCCCTCCTACAGCAGCCCTTTTGTTGCAGTAGGTCGAGCTGCTGTGGTTCGCCGTGATGCCGTTCATGTACGATGTCTTCAGCTCCATCTGGCAGGCAGCGATGGCGGCGTTCAGTTCTACTTGTGCTCGATGTACAACGTAAAACATGAGGCCGATGCTGATGAAAATCTGATAAGAGGAACAGAGAGAGTGAATCACTGGACTGATCTGCTGAACGGATTGATGATTTTTATATTGATGGTTGATGATAAGATCCAGATGATCTAAATGTGTGACTTAAAATGAAGCAATATTTCATTTTTTTGGCTTGTCTATTGCAACAGTACCCTTCACTCAAGAGTCCATTATTGGCTTCTAACATACAATTTCACAATCTCAAGGGAATGGAGAACTCGCGCAACAGTATATTTTTACAACACGGACGAGGTAATACCAAAAAGAACACACATTTGTCAAAGCTCTGCCAATGACAACCTGTAATTATGGTTTACTACAACTATATACACAGGAATGACCCCTACAATCTACACTGACATAACATAAATGGGTATTTCTTCAACCTCAGGCAATGTCTCAGGAGCTGCTTTTTATTAAAACTTACAGATTCTTTCAACTTAGAAACTTTTAGTCTTAGAAAAATTTTACCATGTTTGAATAATTTATTTTTGGTACTTTTTAAATGCCTTTAATGTTTAGATTTTATACGCTGTCCCAGTGTACACTTTCAATATTAAACAATGAAAATACATGATCAAAATACAAATGACTAAATGTTTGATAATCTAAACACAGAGTGAGAAACCTTACCTGTAGACTGAACACAAAGTATCCACTGACGCTCTGTTCTGCGATCACGTCCTCCATTGTGCGCAGGGTGGTACCCAGATATGAGTTAAGGAGTTGTGTTGGGAGGAGTCCTACTGATGAAGCCACTAAATAATTTGGCAAGGACACATCTGTGATCTGTCAAAGAGAGCAAGAACTCCAGTTGGTCATAAAGTGTCAAGATTAATCGCAGTGTCTCCTCGTCGCCTGCAAGAATGTGTCATCAACCCCATTTAGCCCCGCGCTGTCCTTCACTTGTATTAGGTTCATTTTAGTACTTCTAGCACTGGTGCAGTGAAACTGAAAATGAGTGTTTGACACCACATAATGTGCCCACGGTCTTTAAAAAAAAAATTACAAATTAAATAATAAAAAAAATAAAATACATTAAGAAGACTGTTAATGTATGTGAAAGTATTAGGGAAAATGGCAACACTTTACAATAAGGTTCCATTCGTTAACATTAGATAATGCATTAGGTTCTATGACATAACAATGAGAAATATATATATATATATTTTTTTCATCTTAGTTCATGTTAGTTAATAAAAACACAACTTTAAGGAAAAGTTCAACAAAAATGTTTAATTCTCTCATCATTTCCTCCCCCTCATGCCATCCCAGATATGTATGACTTTCTTTTTTTCTTCTGAACACAAACAAATCTCTGTAGGTCTATACAATGCAAGTGAATGGTGATAAGACCATTGTAGCTCCTAAAATCACAAATTAAAACTCGGGTTCAAGTCTGGGCTCTGGCTGGGCCACTCAAGGACATTCAGTTGTCCCGTAGCCACTCCTTTTTCATCTTGGCTGTGTGCTTTGGGTCATTGACCTGTTGGAAGATGAACCTTCGCCCCAGTCTGAAGTCCAGAGCGCTCTGGAGCAGGTTTTCATCAAGGATGTCTCTGTACATTGCTGCATTCATCTTTCCCTCGATCCTGACTAGTCTCCCAGTTCCTGCCACTGAAAAACATCACACAGCATGATGCTGCCACCACCATGCTTCACTGTAGGGATGGTATTGGCCAGGTGATGAGCGGTGCCTGGTTTCCTCCAGACATGACGCTTTCCATTCAGGCCAAAGAGTTCAATATTTGTTTCATCAGACCAGAATCTTGTTTCTCATGATCTGAGAGTCCTTCAGGTGCCCTTTGGCAAACTCCAGGTGGGCTGTCATGTGCCTTTTACTGAGTAGTGGCTTCTGTCTGGCCACTCTACCATACAGGCCTGATTGGTGGAGAGCTGCAGAGATGGTTGTTCTTCTGGAAGGTTCTTCTCTCTCCACAGAGAAACGCTGGAGCTCTTTCAGAGTGACCATCGGGTTCTCGGTCACCTAACTGACTAAGGCCCTTCTCCCCCGATCGCTCAGTTTAGCCGGGCGACCAGCTCTAGGAAGAGTCCTGGTGGTTCAAAACTTCCTCCAGTTACGGATGATGGAGGCCACTGTGCTCATTGGGACCTTCAATGCAGCAGACATTTTCTGTACCCTTCCCCAGATCTGTGTCTCGGAGGTCTACAGACAATTCCTTGGACTTCATGGCTTGGTTTGTGCTCTGACATGCATTGTTAACTGTGGGACCTTATGTAGACCGGTGTGTGCCTTTCCAAATCATGTCCAATCTACTGAATTTACCACAGGTGGACTCCAATCAAGTTTTCAAGATTTCCAATCAAAATTTCAAACAAACTTCTTTCACGTAGTCATTATGGCATATTGTTTGCAGAATTTTGAGGAAAACACTGAATTTAATCCATTTTAGAATAAGTCTGTAACATAACAAAATGTGGAAAAAGTGAAGCTCTGTGAATACTTTCCGAATGCACTATATATACATAACAATGAACAACACTCTAACAACTTTTAATTAATATAATTAATATATCGTAGTGTTGTTAATTGTTAGTTCGTGCTAACTAATGCAGTTAACTAATGTTAACAGATGGAACCTTATTGTAATGCGTTACCAGGAAAATTTAATTCAGAGGTTGTGAAAACAGTCACCATTTCTATTAAAAGAATATTCCGGGTTCAGTACAAATTAAGCTTAATTAAAAGCATTTGTATTTATATTATGTAGCATAATGTTGATTACCAAAAAAAATTTTAATAAAAAGTCAGACTTTTACATACAATAAGTTAACGGTGTCTTTAAGCAGCTTGGAAAATTCCAGAAAATGATGTCAAGCCTTTAGACAATTAGCTTCTGATAGGCTAAATGGCTAATTGGAAACAATTGGAGGTGAAGGCCTACCTTCAAACTCAGTGCCTCTTTGCTTGACATCATGGGAAAATCAAAAGAAATCAGCCAAGACATCAGAAAAAAATGGTGGACCTCCACAAGTCTGGTTCATCCTTGGGAGCAATTTCCAGTTCATCTTTATAAACAATAGAACGCAAGTATAAACACCACGGAACCACACAACCATCATACCACTCAGGAAGGAGACACATTCTGTCTCCAAGAGATGAACTTAGTTTGGTGCAAAAAGTGCAAATCAATCCCAGAACAACAACAAAGGGCCTGGTGAAGATGCTGGAAGAAACAGGAAGACAAGTATCTATATCCACAATATATCTATATCCACAGTATATCGACATAACCTAAAATGTTGCTCAGCAAGGAACAACAGTTTGCATGTGCACAAGGGGACAAAGATCTTACTTTTTAGAAGAACGGTCCTCGGGTCTGATGAAACAAAATTTAACGGTTTGGCCATAATGACCATCGTTATGTTTGGAGGAAAAAGGGTGAGGCTTGCAAGCCGAAGAACACTATCCCAAACGTGAAGCATGGGGGTGGCAGCATCATGTTGAGGGGGAGCATTGCTGCAGAAGGGAATGGTGCATTTCACAAAATAGATGGCACCATGAGGAAGGAAAATTATGTGGATATATTGAAGCAACGTCTCAAGACATCAGTCAGCAAGTAAAAGCTTGGACACAAATGGGTCTTCCAAATGGACAATGACCCAAAGCATTCCTCCAAAGTTGTGGCAAAATGGCTTAAGGACAACAAAGTCAAGGTATTGGAGTGGCCATCACAAAGACCTGACCTCAATCCGATAGAACATTTGTGGGCAGAACTGAAAAAGCACATGCGAGCAAGGAGGCCTACAAACCAAACATCAGTTTCATGTGCAACATTAAAGAGAAGACTCAGGGGTGCAGGCCTTATGGGACGAATTGTTGGAAAAAGCCACTTTTGAAACAGAAAAGCAAAAAGAAAAGGTTCGAGTTGGCAAAGAAACACAGACATTGGACAACTGATAATTGGAAAAGTGTGTTATGGATCTTAACCCCACTGAGCTGTTGTGTGATCAGCTAGACTGTGAGGTGCGTGAGAAGTGCCCGACAAGACAGTCACATCTATGGCAAGTGCTGCATGAAGTGTGGGGTGAAATGTCACCTGAGTATCTGGACAAACTGACAGCTAGAATGCCAAGGATCTGCAAAGCTGACATTGCTGCACGTGGAGGATTTTTTGATGAGAACTCTGAAGTAGTTTAAGTAATTTTTTTCAAATTGTAAGAGTAATTTTTCCAGTTATTAATGTCCTGACTATACATTGTGATCAGTTCAATGCCACTTTGGTGAATAAAAGTACAAATTTATTTCCATAAGAGCAAAATTTGTATTTTATTCTAAACTTTTGGCTCCTAGTGTGTGTGTGTGTGTGTGTGTGTGTGTGTGTGTGTGTGTGTGTGTGTGTATGTATATATATATATATATATATATAAAGCAGAAATTGTAATTACAGTGAGGCACTTACAATGGAAGTGAATGGGGCCACTAAACATAAACATTAAAATACACTGTTTCTAAAGTATAGCCACAAGACTATTCACTTCCATTGTAAGTGCCTTAATGTAACTATGATTTATTTTTTTATTTTTTTATATATTTTTTGTTCGTTTTTGGCTATCAACATTTTGGCTATGATTTATTTTTGCATTTCAAACTCATAATGAAAGTCCATAAAATTTGTTGTGTAATGTTTAACTAAATTAAATTATTAAAACTTTATTTTATTAAAGATTACTCAATTCAATTGTATTTAATTTTATGAAATTGAAATGTATAAATGTAAAATTATAATTTTTTTTGAGTGCATTATGACATATATGCTATCAATTGATTTTTTATTAACCCTGGAAGAATCCTTTAAGATTTGCAGTGTGACAAATGATTTTTTTAGCAGAAGAAATATCTCCATTATTCTGATCATAAATGCTGCATGCATAATAATTAAAAAAGTATTAGCAGATTAAAATATCTTTACATGGAGTATAGCATGTAACTGCTGTACATCCCAAAGTATAGTCACATTTATAGACCTTTAATAGACATTTTTAATGATTTCCTTTTCTGTCATCACAAACTAACATGCTAACTAAACAGGTAACTCATTTCTCAGATATTTTACATTCATAGTAAATATAATGACATCTGTGGAAACAATGCAATGCACTGATTTTTATTGATGCACATATAAGAGGTTTTACCGGTTGTACAACATTCAGCTACTGCTATGAAAGAATAAATATTTAAGCAGCTGTTCAATTCTTTAAGTCTATTAGTCTCTGAACAAATACTCACTCACAACATTTGCTCTATATAAACCATCTACGGATAATGAAATATAAACATTTGCTCAAAGTTCAAAATGTTCAACTCTATGACTTTACAAATCATGACTACATTTTTGTGCTTTAATAGCCTGCAGAAGTTACAGGCAGTGTTGTTTTTGGGAGGGAGTCAACTTATTAATATTCATGAATACAGTAAAACGATGCATTCTCGTTCTGAGTAGGTGCTTCATTGTAAATGGTTTTTAAGCTATATTTTTTTTTGAAGTATGCAGACCCATGCATTGTGTTGGGTTACCTATATAGCACAATGCATTCTGCTTCAGCAGAAATGCAGGGCACATTGTAATATAGCCCCTTCTTTAGAACTTGCTTACTTCCTTAGTATGTGAAATACAATTCCAGTGTGACCTGTTAAGTACCCATGTCCATCATATCCTTGGACGTCGATTGAAAAAAAAAAAAAAAAAAAAAAGCAGCAAAATGCCAATTAGAGTCATTGGGGTTAGCATATATTAGCTTACATGGAACAATGGCTGTAGAAGAGAATATGTAGATATTGATAGCCAAGTAGGTCTATGGACATCTGTAACCTATTGCGGTTAGTGTGCTGACTCAAGGTATCAGATTCAATCCCACGTAAAAGCAAACTAGGAACTGAAGAGTTACTGTAGGGCTTTGACTGCCCTACTGTTTCCTTGAATAAGTACCTTAATCTAACTTTGCTCCAAGGGGAATGACCCTGAAACTAGCATAATGTAGTTCACTTAAACTCAATGTTAAATGACAAAACCAGCTCTCTGTTTAACATTTAAACTGTCTGTTAATCTTTTAAATGACCAAAACTCCCAGCAGGTGCTCTCCTGAAATCAAAAGGCAGAGCTCTGCACTTAGAGATAAGCCACCCACTGTAAACCAAACTCTTACGTGGTCAAGTGAAAAAAAATGTAAATCATTTAACCTGGATGAAGACATCTGTTCATCATCACAAAGGGTAAAAAATACTTCAAAGGAGCTAATACATTAACATATGAATCATTCGGTACATAAATTATGCAAATGGTACACACAACAGTCAAATATGCTCCAAACATATAGCCTTGAGTTCAAGGAGTTCAAATCAATTTCCAAATGAGTCATTCCAAGTAAGTCTGAGCAGGGCAAATCTAATGTAACATGAGCAGATGCATGTAGGCCTAAACGTTAAATCTGTTAAAATGGAATTTATTGACATTAATTTAGATATTGCCCATTGAAATGTCCGATAAGCATTTACAATTGATGATGCTACTACTAAATTTTCATCGAACTAACATTTAACATCAAGAAAAATACAGTGTTATCATATCTGCATTAATAAATAAATTTTTAAAATGATCTAGAATCAAATTCAAATGCTGCTGTACATGTTTTTTTCTTTTTAATCATGTTTATTTATGTGTGTGACCATGCCTGTAGTTAAAAAACTAGGTCATTAATAATTCATTCAAAGCTGAGTAAGGCTAAAAAGATGATATATGCTTCACACTGTATTCAGTCTGTACCACTGTTCTATACTCTCCTTTGTTATTCTTAATGGAGGCAGTTTTTTTCTTCTTATACGTCAGTTAATTAAAAATGGGTTATGTTGGTGGTGCAAAGCTTAATAAAACAATGACGGAGACCTGTCTTTACCCTTGATCATGCATGAAGAGCAGTCATGTTTGATTTAAATCCTGCTTGAGCAGGATGTCTTAATTGTTTAATTCCAGCTAAGCTGGAAAAAGCCACCTGGATGTCCCTTAAAGATTAAGAGTTGCTTTAATGCAATTAATCATTTACCTACAGAAAAAAAAGAAAAATGTATATATATAAAAAAAAAAGTACAGAAATCTATTCAAGTAAAATCTTGTATAAAATTATATATATTTCATACACATATTTATATAACTAATCAATTTACTGCTATTCTGGAGGTAAAAATCAATAGTCAAATAAAAAAAAAAAGGAAACATTTCTAAAAAGTAACACTTTATAACAACTTTCTTAATAACAATAACAATGCATTGCAGATCAGGTGATGTACATTCACATATGCAGAAATGCCAAAAAACATCATATTTCTATAAATGAATATGTTGAGTATGTAATATTTGTTTATGACTAGCACAATTGTTGAGAAATATATATATATATATATTTTTCTCAACAATTGTACTAGTCAGTATTCTTACTGTAATCGGGTGTCTGATAGAAACACAGATCACAGCTTGGCGATATATCTTTATTTCATGCTTAGGTTTTGGTAGGGCTGGGCGATATGGCTAAAATTGTTATCACGCTAAACTTTTTCATATTGTTTGATATCGATATTTATCACAATATACATTTACACATTGCACTCTCTTTTTTTTTTTTTTTTTTCTTCAAAGTTTAAGGAAGAAGAAAAAATTAATTCTACAGTCAAAATATTCTCTACAAAACTGCACAGGGGGTCCAGAGATGGCCAAAGCAGTGGGGTCTGCGGGATCTTTTACCAAAATATTAAATATTTTATAGTTTATCAATTGAAAAATGGATGTTAATAGATCATCTTTTTGTTCTGAAGCATAGTGACAGCAGTCCAGTATTTGTTGGAATATTTTTACATTAAAATGAAATATTTTTTATATTTCTTTAGATTCAGATACCAGTATGGGGCACAGAAGCCCTTGTGACTGTGGAATGATGCTGAATGTGGGTTCAGGGGTGTCCCGAGAGAAAATGTAGAAAATGTTTTTTTAAAAATGTAAAAAAACATTTGTATATTTTCATTAAAGTGAGAGACTAGTCTTCCAACTATTAATTTATTTATTTCCTTATCCATTCCAGACATCTAATTAATTTTCACAAAATTAGAACAGAAATCGATTTGTTACAGTGGCATGCAAAAGTTTGGGCACCCCTGCCAAAATTTCTGTTGCTGTGAATATTTAAGTGAGTAGAATCTGAATTGATCTCCAAAAGGCATAACATTAAAGATTAAACATTCTTTTCAACATTTTAAGCAAGATAAGTGTATTATTTTTGTTTTGCACAATGTTAGAGTGAAAAAAACTTAAGGAGCACCATACAAAAGTTTGGGCACCTCAAGAGATTTGAGCTCTCAGAACATAGTTAGCTTGTTAGGGCTATGGCTTGTTCACAGTCGTAATTGGAAAGGCCAGGTGATGCAAATTTCAAAGCATTACAAATACTCTGACTCCTTAAACCTTGTCCCAACAATCAGCAGCCATGGGCTCCCCTAAGCAGCTGCCTAGGAAATTTAAATAATTGGTGCCCACAAAGCAGGAGAATGGTATAAGAAGATAGCAAAGCATTTTCAGGTAGCCGTTTCCTCAGTGCATCATGTAATTAAGAAATGGTAGTTAACAATTCCTGTTAACTACCAGGAGGTAGTTGAGGTCAAGTTGAGGTTTGGAAGACCAAGACATTTTTCAGAGAGATCTGCTCGTAGGATTGCAAGAAAGGCAAATCAAAACCTCTGTTTGACTGCAATAGACCTTAAGGAAGATTTAGCAGACTCTGGAGTAGTGGTGCACTGTTCTACTGTGCAGCGACACCTGCACAAATATGACCTTCATGGAACAGTCATGAAAAAAAAACCTTTCCTGCATCCTCACCACAAAATTCAGCATCAGAAGTTTGCAAATGAACATGTAAATAAGCCTGATGCATTTTGGAAGTCCTGTGAACTGGTGAAGTTAAAATCAATCTTTTTGGCTGCAATGAGCAAAGGTATTATTGGAGAAAAAACGGTGCAGAATTTCATGAAAATAACACCTCTCCAACTGTTAAGCACAGGGGTGGTTCACACCATCTGTAAAAAAGCTGAAGATGAAAAGAGGATTGCTTCTACTACAGTATAACAATCCTAAACATACCTCAAAATCCACAATGGATGACGTCAAGAGGCGCAAGATGAAGGTTTTGCCATGGCCCTCACAGTCCCCCGACCTAAACATAATAAACCTGTGGATAGACCTCAAAAGAGCAGTGCGTGCAAGACGGCCCAAGTATCACAGAACTAGAATCCTTTTGTTAGGAAGAATGGGCAAAAATCCCCCAAACAAGATTTGAAAGACTCTTAGCTGGCCACGAAAATGTTTACAAGCTGTGATATTTGCCAAAGGGGGTGTTAATAAATACTGAACTTTCAGGGTGCCCAAAATTTTGCTTCGGTCCCTTTTCCTTTTTTGAAACTGTAAAAGATGTAAATAAAAAAAGTAAAATTGCTTAAAATATTAAAGAAATTAGTCATCTTTAACTTTACAACTTTTGAAAATAAGGCCATCTTTTGCCCGCTCAGCTATTCATAGCAACAGAAATTTTGATCAGGGGTGTCCAAACATTTGCATGCCACTGTAATTTGATTTGTTTATTATTAAAGGCTTGTAACATGCTGATAGATCCAAGATGGCGGCGCTGTAGCACGCGGCCACTCCGGATCCATAATGTTGCTATTTTTGCCACTTAGCCCGACTTTTACGCTACATGGACATCGGAGCAACCTGTGTTCGTGTCTACCATCGCCAGACACTGTTAAAATATAAGATACATGCAACAACCAAGCTGCACGATGATCTGCAGGAGCTTGCTGCGGAGACCAGGCCTCTAGTCCTCGGCGTCACCTGATGCCGGTGCCCGGGGGAGGGGACTTCGTAAGTGGTGTGTGAGGAAGCGAAAGCGTGGCAAGAGGGCGGGGGTCCATGCTAGGCTTAAAACCATCTCTAGCCAGCCGGCTCTCCTGTCTATCCTGCTCTCAAATGCTTGCTCCCTGGACAATAAACTGGACTACATCCAACTCCAGCAGACTATGCAGCGTGAGCTTAGAGACTGCTGTGTCTTTGTTTTCACGGAGATGTGGCTCAGCGAAAGAGTTCCGGACACCGCCATTCAGCTAGACGGGCTCGTCTCGTGCCGACAGAAATGCAGCTCTGTGCGTTAAGACTTGTGGTGGTGGCTTGTGTGTTTACATCAACACGGAATGGTGTAATAACTCTATGCTAGCCTCTAGTTACTGCTTATCGCTGGTGGTGCTTGTGACTGTTAGATGCAGACCTTTTTATTTACCATGGGAATTCTCCACTGTTATCATAACTGGAGTTTACATTCCCCCCAGCGCTAACGCTAAAGGAAGTGCTCTGTGAACTGTTTGGGGCTATGAGCGAACTGCAGAATGCTCACCCTGACGGACTGTTCATTGTCGCCGGAGATTTCAACCATGCAAATCTCAAGACAGTTCTCCCTAAATTTCATCAGTATGTGGACTTTGCAACGAGACGGGCAAACACGCTTGATCTTGTTTACACAAACATCCCAGGCACGTACCGGGCGGAGCCCCGCCCCTACCTCGGCTCTTCAGACCACATCTATGTTATGCTAATTCCAGCATACAGACCGCTTTTCAGATGCACAAAACCGCTCCAGAAGCAGGTGAAAACCTGGCCAGCAGGAGCCATCTCTGCTCTTCAGGACTGTTTTGAGTGTACTGACTGGCACACGTTCTGGGAGGCTGCAACATATGGCGATTCTACCAACTTGGAGGAGTTGGTAGAGCAGCATCAGTGACCAGCTACATCAGCAAGTGCATTGATGAGGTCACCTTCTCCAAGACCATAACCACATGCTCCAACCAGAAGCCGTGGATGACTGCGGAGGTGCATGCGCTGCTGAGGACCCGAGACTCCGCCTTCAGAGCAGGCGACAAGGTTGCCCTAAGAACAGCGAGGGCCAAACTACGCACACGCCCAGAGAATCCACAGTCACTTCCACGATAGTGGTGACACGTGGCGCATGTGACAGGGCATCCAGGCCATCACCAACTACAGGACAACATCAGTTGCCTGTGACAAAGATGCCTCCATTCCAGATGGTTTGAACGACTTCTACGCTAGGTTTGAAGCACAGAACGACGTGGTGGCGAGGAAGATCACCCCTTCTCCCAATGATCATGTGCTCTGTCTTACCACAGCTGATGTGAGGAAAACTCTATGTAGAGTCAACCCACGGGAAGGCTGCTGGACCAGACAACATTCCTGGCAGAGTGCTCAGAGGATGTGCAGACCAGCTGGCAGATGTTCTTAACGACATCTTCAACATCTCTCTGAGCAGCGCCGTTGTTCCAATGTGCTTCAAGTCCACCACCACCGTCCCCATGCCAAAGAAGTCTTCAGTGTCCTGTTTCAACAACTACAGTCCCGTCGCACTCACACCCATCATCATGAAGTGCTTTGAGAGGCTCGTCATGAGGCACATTAAGACCCAGCTGCCCCCCTCACTGGACCCACTGCAGTTTGTGTATCGTCCAAACCGTTCAACAGACGACGTCATCGCCACCACCCTTCATCTGGCCCTCACCCACCTAAAAAGGACTCATATGTTCGAATGCTGTTCATAGACTTCAGCTCAGCATTCAACACAATCATTCCCCAGCACCTGATTGGAAAGCTGAACCTGCTGGGCCTGGACACCTCCCTCTGCAACTGGATCCTGGATTTCTTGACTGGGAGACCTCAGTCAGTCCGGATCGGGAACAGCATCTCCACCACCACCACATTGAGCACTGGGGCCCCCCAGGGCTGTGTGCTCAGTCCACTGCTGTTCACTCTGCTGACTCATGACTTTGCAGCAATGCACAGCTCGAACCACATCAAGTTCACCGATGACACGACCGTGGTGGGTCTCATCAGCAAGAACGACGAGTCAGCATACAGAGAGGAGGTGCAGTGGCTAATGGACTGGTGTAGAGCCAACAACCTGTCTCTGACAAGACAAATGTGGACAAAACAAAAGAGATGGTTGTTGACTTTAGGTGAGCACAGAGTGACAACTCTCCACTGAACATAGACGGCTCCTCTGTGGAGATTGTCAAGAGCACCAAATTCCTTGGTGTTCACCTGGCGGAGAACCTCACCTGGTCCCTCAACACCAGCTCTATTACCAAGAAAGCCCAGAAGCGTCTCTACTTTTTTCGAAGGCTGAGGAAAGCACATCTCCCACCCCCCATCCTCACTACATTCTATAGAGGGACTATTGAGAGCATCCTGAGCAGCTGCATCACTGCCTGGTTTGGAACTTGCACCGTTTCGGACCGCAAAGCCCTGCAGAGGATAGTGAGGACAGCTGAGAAGATCATCTGGGTCTCTCTTCCCTCCATGAAAGACATTTACAGAAAACACTGCATCCGCAAAGCCACCAGCATTGTGGATGACCCCACACAAACTCTTCACCCTCCTGCTGTCTGGCAAGAGGTACCGAAGCATTCGGGCCCTCAAGGCCAGACTGTGTATCAGCTTCTTCCTCCAAGCCATCAGACTCCTCAATACTCAGAGACTGGACTGACACACACACACACACACACACACACACGTGTCCTGAGTTGCACTTTAATTATTGTCACTTTATAACTGACTGCTACCTCAATAACTGCAATATCAATAGAACAATATCTCATAGTATGTTATGTTTACATTTGGCATTTTTTTGCACTACTGTGTACTGGTCGGCGCTGCACGATCTTTCACTGTGCCTATTGTCCTGTCAATATTTAGTAATTGATTGTACTGTCCCGTACTTTTGCACGTGCACTTTATATAGGTATGTTATTTAGTCTGTGTAGTCTCATGTGGTTCTGTGTTTGACCTATGTTGTTTTATGTAGCACCCTGGTCCTGGAGGAACATTGTTTCATTTCACTGTGTACTGTACTAACTGTATATGGTTGAAACGACAATAAAAACCACTTGAATAAAGATACATTTAGACGGGAAGAACGTTATGGTCTAAAAGGTCCTTTGCAACCATGTTAACTCATGTGGCGCTTCATGTCTATACACATGCAGGGAAAAGAGGCAACGTGTGCGGAGTGGGACAGGGCAGAAATTATGCATGTTTGGTGCTAGAAAACAATGTTCAAGATTACAGCACAGAAAGATCAGAGCTGTTGTCCACATCACTGTTCGTCTGTCACGCTCTTCACTAGAGACGATGAGAGGGCCAACTGTTGTCAAGAAATCTTCCGGTGTCCGACGCTGCCTAATCGTTAGCAAGGCAGCTATCATTAGCAAGTTCATCCAGTCTGACCCTACGTTACCACTGGCGTGTTGTTTTTTACAGTTTTCATTGACTAAAACTACATAAAATTTTTTTGACAAAAAAATACAAAGAAAATTATAAGGTTGACTAAATATGATAAAAACTAAAAAGGATATATGACACATGACTAAGACTAAATAAAAAAAAAAAACAGATGACAAAATAATCACTATTATTCAGTTGCCAGGTCATTAGGAGTGTATTAATGCAAAGCCAATGTTTACATGTTCTTAACGTCACTTTTTTTATCAGTATGGTACCACCTCCGCCTCATTTTGAGACAGAAAAAACTCTGTAATTTTAAAATACTCGCCCGTTTCATTCTCCATCATTTTCCTCAACAGTTCCAAGTAACTTTTAACTGTCTTGTCTAATGATAAAAGCCAAATATCAATAAAACTAATATCATATACCATCTGCAAATATGTGCATATCTTGTTTAAACAGATGTAATAAACCAACCTCACACAACTTCAGCAGATCCAGCGTCCTTTGGAGCGCTCATTTATTTACCTCTAAAGCACATATCCTAACAGTCTCTCCTCAAAAGTTCCATGTAACATTTCTAATGATAAATGGCAAATATCAGTAAAACTTTTATCTGCAAATATGCAGACATCTAGTTTAAACAGATGTTATTCACAAACCTCACAAAAATCCAGCATTTTCTTCCAGTCAAGCGCTCATCTAATATCTTCCTCTGAAGCGCCATTCTGCTGGAATTCAGCCAGAATCAAAACTTCAGGATCAGGATTAAAAGTTTCACGCTCTGATTCACAAATCATGATGGTCACTCTGTGACAATCCAAGCAGGTGATCCAGGCTGTTTAAACTGTCAGGAGATTGCTGCTTGCACTGGATCCGCATGAGTGTGCGAGTGCAATTTCGAGGTAAAAGTACTTCACGTGTGCTATAAGTAAATGTCTTATTCACTATGCACTGTATGTACAATTCTGTATTTTGGAGAAAATGTGATTGCTAATGTGGACATGCCATCCATGGTTGCTGAACTACTGTGTGTACTGTTATTTCCTTCTTCCTAATTAACTATTTTTCCTGTGCAAATAAATTACTAAAATTTGATGACTAAACAGAAATCAGAAGTAATTACTTTCTACCATTTAAAATACAATATTATTTTTTTTATATATTTTTTTTTAACAAATTTTACACAAGTTAAAGTTTAGTGTAAAGTTTTTTTTTTTTTTTTAGCAATTTTATGTTTGTGTTATTTACTACAACGGCATTGTATCTGCCTATCGTCCACCCTGCTCTCTGGATATCGGTCAACCACTAAGCATAAACAACAAAATGCCTCCCTTCATGTTGGTTACAACACGTTACTTTGTTTTGGTGGACATTTTTTATCAAATACATTTTCTCCACAACTCAACCCAATATATATATATATATTATATATTTTATTTATTTATTATTTTTTTAAGAATGTCAGCTTTTAATGAGACTTTTTTACCATCTCTGTCTGGATGGTTACACCACTTGACAATATTATATTAAATGTATATATATATATATATTATATTAAATGTATGTGTGTGTATATATATATATATATTTTTTTTTTTTTTTTTTTTTTTTTGACAAAAAACTTATTTGAAATCAGAAATAGAAAACATGTTCACTATAAGAGATGTATTCAAGCAATTGTTTTGTGTGAATTGCATTTTTATAGATTTTTGAAGCTCCAAAAAGCACATAAAAGCATAAAAATTACTCGAAAAGACTCAAGTGGTTTAATCAATGTCTTAAGAAGCGATACGTGTGGGTGAGAAACAGATCAATATTTAAGTCATTTTCTACAATGAATCTCCACTTTCACACTCTTCTTCTGTTCATGGTGACTCACATTATTCGTGCATATCACCACCTACTGGGCAGAGAGGAACATTTATAGTAAAAAGGGACATATATTTCGATCTGTTTCTCATCCACTCCTATCATATGGTGTCTGAACACATGGATTTAACCACTGTAGTCTTATGGATTACTTTAATGTTTCCTTGTTGGAACTTCAAAGTTTTGAGATAGTCTACTAAAAATATTCATTTGTGTTCTGCAGAAGAAAGTCATTCACATCTGGAATAGCATGAGGGTGAGACTTTTCATTTTTGGGTGAACTATCCCTTCAACGCCACGTCACTGACCCACGTTTACTGTTGTTATCATTAATAATCATAAAGCAAAGGATGGCCAAAATAGACTTACCGAGAAGACTGCGTTCTGGAGACCGAAGGGTATCGGCGTGAGTCTCGCCAAGGCCACAACTTTGAGTCCACTTCCACCCTCCACCACGCGGATAACAGCACTCAGCTGTTCACTGCTCCCGATCTTACTCAAAACCCAGTTCGTCAGTACTCTTTTGCACACCACATGAGCTATGAACGTCCCGATCAAAACCCCCACCATCACCAGCCCCATACCCAACACAAACCCATAGAGATACCCCGCGGCCACATTTAACACGATATACCCCCAGCCGCAGGGGAAAGACACCGTGATCAAGCCCACAATGAAGAGCATCGCACCCACAAAACTGTCCAAACTCTCCACCCACAGTAACACGTCCTTCAGGTACTGGCGCACGAGTGCCACGGATGAGAAACACACAGCTGTCAGGATGCACGCCAGGACGGCACCTTTACAGCAACAGGTGGTAATGCAGCACGGATGTCTGAATTCAGGGGTGAACGACACGCCGGTGTCAGTCAGGTTCTCGGGGTCTTGATCACACCTGCCACCACTTCCTCTCTCGTCAAATACATTACAGATTAAGATGTCAGTCTTGTCGCATTCCAGCGAGTCCGGGCTCCGCTGCAGCCAGCGGGTCAGCTGGATCTGACCTTTACCAGCAGCGTGCTTCAGGGCTTTCAGCACACCCTGCACTGACCACGAGCTCCACATCTTCAGCCCTTCATGTGACCTGCATACGAGTTCACCCGAATGATTGGACGTCCAGTGCGATTTGTTTACCCTTGATTCTCCACGTCGCCCAAAAGCGATCGCTTTAGATAACAGCCTGAGCTGAGCTCCTCTGGTAAATGAGTCAGCAGGGGAAACGCACGGGACAACGCTTCTCCCAAAAGTCTAGGGATTTAGAAAGCGTGTTTATCTGGGAAAAACTGATGTGGAGTCGTACCGCCACAAGGACTTCAGATCCAAACGTGTGAGCTGCTGCTGTGCACTTATTAACGTCATTATCACCCAGTGTCCCATCACAGCCCTGTCAACATCACAGGAGTAACGTCCTCCCCCCCCGACACCCCAGATGACCAGACAGCTACTTTAAATGATCAGGCGTGACCAGGTCGCTCATGGCATTGCGTCCGGTTTATAAATCACACACACGTTGAACTTTCCAGACTCCACACATCGCCGCAGCACTCCGTTCAGTGTCCTGCCGTTCGTCCAGCCCAACGTGTAGCATCGCTTGCCCCGAATAATCACAATCAACAGAGCGGTGACGAGACAGTCGATACGTTGTTTTCGTGTCGTTTCAGCGAGCTCTTGTTGCCCACATCCACGAAGATGTTTACGCCTGGCGTTGTTCGCAACACTGTTTGTTGCCCAGTATTCCATGCACACGTCATCACGTGATCGCATCGTCAAACCCCTTCCATTACGTGCGCGCGCCACTGTGAATATCGCGAGAGCAAATTACAACAAGTGTGTACTTCATAGCTCCATGGTTTGAAAATAACCACTGATATCTGTATTGTCTTAGTGAACTATTACGTTCATACAGAGAGACATTTATTAAAAAGACACCTAGATTTGACTTTTCAAATAAAAATAATCGAAAGATCAAGACCTCCTTGCTAAATTGTTGTAATGAGGTCTTTCTAGAGACAAATTTGACCTTTACTTTTATTATGTTCCACTTTTTGGACACTACTTTATTATAATGTTTTATTTTTATATTCCTTGCTCGAAAAATAAACTCACATAAACACACAAAAATATCTAAATCCGGCTTAAAGTTGTTGGCTGGTTTTAGCTGGTTGCCTAGCCTGGCCTTAGCTGGTCATGCTGGTCTTAGCTCATCTTTCAGCCCATGCAAGCTGGTGCTTAGCTAACCTCTCTAAAACCAGCCAACTGACCAGGCTGGGTGACCAGCTAAGACAGCCTGAACAGCTTGGGCTGGTTTCAGCTGGATACTTTTTTCCAGCAGGGATCCATTTATTTTATATAGCCTGTATACGTATTTTATTTAGCCTGTGTCTTAACAGGTGTGTCTGTGTCTGTATACATATGATTTTATTTAGTTTTACAATTGTATTTATTTACTTACATTAATTAAAAAAGGACATGACTTCATATATTTAAAATGCATTTTTTTGTGTGTGTTCTTTAGGTGACAAGGTACAAACATGACTTTGTGCAAGAGAGTCCCAATTTACATAACGTGCAAAACATTTACATTGTACTCACTGGGTGCATTGTTCTCCCATTACATACCCACAGTGGTGTCAGCACAGTTTCTTATTTCAGCCAAAATTTCTGTAATTGAATAAAATATTTTTCATTTGTTTTTGCCATTATATCTTTGTCAGTGTGTTGAGCTTTCAATGCCAAATACAATAATTCTGGAGAAACAAGAATTATTTGTCCCATGTTTTGCCCATGGCAAACTTTTAACAGGGCCTCAAGAGGATTTAAAATGATATAATATAAGTTAATATGCTATATTATAATAATCTAACTCAATAATGCTAAGAAACCCTCTAAAAATCGAGGTGTACAACATGTAAACTGACATATTTATTTTAATTCAACAACTTCCTTCGATGACCATTTTTATTAAAGAACTTTTGGAAAGCTCTGGAATCACAAAATGAATCATGATTATTTATTTTATCTACTGACAGTCCTAGTTTCTGTTAATAAAGTTTTCAAACAGACAGCTCTTTACAGCATCTTAACATTCATGGTAAGGTCTTTGAAAATTGTCTTGGACAATGGGGGGACTTGGAGTCAAAAATGTTGAGAACCGCCGATATAGAGGATTTATTTCAAAAGAAGGGCCCAAATCTGCTGTCTTGTTTTAGTCCTTTGATCTAAAAAAAAGCTGTAGTGGAATCTTGTTGTCATTTAGCCTATAGGAGAAGTAAAGATATAAGTACAATTTGATATAAGATCTTAATTTGATTAAAGATAAAGTATGGTTTGTCCGGTCAATCAGCAGCACTAAATTTAGCCTATACTGCTAAACAGTGATGCTATCGAGCTATCAAAGTAGGCATAATTTGCATTGCAATCTCACTGAGCACACCGATGGGTTAAAAAAAACATAGTTTCTCTCATTTTGTATTTTCAAAAAGCTTTGTAAACAACTTTTATTGTGTTTCAAAGGAGCAATAATTAAAATACGCTTTGTACCATTAAAAAAATTAAAATCTATCTATTGATGGTTGATGCCGAGAACTTAAGAGTAACTGATAGCTAAATATTATGCAGACATAATTAGTACAATGTAATGATAGGCAATGAGATATACTCAAATTGCTAACATCCTTAAACAAAATTTATACTCATAATTCACAAAAAAATAAAAAATATTAATTTTAAAAAGTCAGTAGATTTTGGAACCGACAGAAGGGGTAGGTAAAACGCTTGTTATTCTGCCAAATGGACATTGGACGATATCTCAAAATGACCAAATATTGTCTGATATGTTAATTAAATCACTATTTAAACTTTCAGTTTACAATGGAATTTTTTTTTTTTCTTTTTCTGTCTAACCAGTTTTAAACATGCTCACTCCGTACGCTTAATACCGATAAACATAAGGACAGGATGGTGAAATGCACCGAATGCCTCTATAATAGCTAACCAAAGACATGCTGCCTCATCAACATCCAACATATTTTAACATTTACAGATGGGTTGAATTTTCGAACCAAATAAAAAAATATTTGGTGCCATCATTATATGTTAAAAACAAAAATGTTATAAAAAATGAACATACAGTAAGTGTAAATAACTAGATTGTGTTTATTTTCTGCAACTTACAGACAAAATAATAGAAGCAGCAAAAATATTTTCATATCAATGACCTTATATGGAGTAGACACACTTTACCTTTCGAACAGGTTTCTGTCCTTCTCTGAATGTCCTTATATTGGCAATTATTCAAGAATAAGACGATCAGAGATAAGCCTCTATTTTAGGCAAGTAAAGGGGGTGTCTTCTTTGCGTTCTGCACTCTGGAATGGCTCATAAATGTTCAATAATGATGATATTGTGAGGTCATCTACGGCATTGAAATTTACTCAGGATTTTTATGATACTACTTTTGAATTAGTTTATGAGCATTATCAGTCTGGAATGAACGTCATTAGTATTTGTAACATATTAGGTGCACCTACCCATGCAATGGTGTTTTTATCCATTACATTGAGTAATCATCAGAGCTAATCTCGTGTATCTGACCTAATGACTGTCATTATATTACTGCCATTATACAGCAGATCTTCATAACAGAGAGACTTTGAGGGCTGAATGCATCCTTTGGACATACATAAACAAGTCTGAATACAAAAACATAAAAAAAAAGACTTATCAGACCATATTACATTCATGCATACACACATTGCTAAATGTTACAGGCATATAGATTATGGGTCATTTTGCATTGGCCTTGGACAAGGGATTTCTGAATCGCATTTCAGTCATTCCAGCTCAGCACACGTTTTATATAAATGTGTCTGGATCAGAGTTTCTCCTTCAATTCTGAGGCAGTTTATGTGACTGTGCTTTTTGAGACATTTAGCAGTTAGCTCCCAACAAGGGCATTGCTAGACATAAAGCTAAACTGGGGCACAGGCCCCCCATTACTCATATCGACTTTTTTCTTTCTTGAAAGCCTGCAGCGTGCAAGAAGTGTGCAACACAATGCACTATACAAAACCTTGCTTAAGCCACTATTCCTACACTGCAACAAGTACTGGGAAAGGAAAACATGTAGAGATATAAATCTTTATGAAAATATTTATTTAAGTATCTTCAACATACTGTACATAAACATTCTCAACATGTTTTACGGCATAAAATGCATACACTGTGTATGCAAATAACAAAACCGGAGAAAACTTTCTTGCACATTTGCATTCTTCCATAATACACATTACATATCAGGAAAACCTCTGTCAAGTAAGTCTATGGAATTGCTTTATCCAACGTCAGGCAAAACAGCCTCAGACGAAACGGCTTTAGACAAAATGTTCTCAGAATGAGCAGAGAGTTGGTCGCTAGTCAGAGTTGGTAGCTAAACTGGCTGAGTTTGGTTGCTAGTTTGCGAAACTAGCTGAGCTATCTCTAAATAGATGCAGAAGTGTCGTTTCTATAAATTAATAACTAGCTAGCTAACATAATTCGTGTAAATTTTAAACTGACATTTGAAGCTCATTAAGTTTAATTGCAATAACTCAAAACAAGCCAAACTATAAATAGTCCTTTTTAGTCATTAGGTAATTGGCACACAGCAGCCGTATTTACTGCCAACTGTTTATGTAGTGTCCTAAACTAGCGCTAGCGAATTAAATTATTAATTTCATATCCAAAAGATTGATTTATTGTTATACACAATCAAAGACAGTACTACATAACACAAAAATGTGTTTAATTTCTCTGCATTTCCATAGAGAGGTTTTCCTGAGACTTGATGCTTTTTTCATCTGATGTCTGAAACCTGACTCTGACAGCTGAGGATGTAGTTTGTTTATCAAATCTTACCTCCGTCAAACTCATCTCTCCATTAAACTGCCTCTTTCAATTCGGAGACAGTTTATGTAGCTGTGCTTTTGAGACATTTAGCAGTTAGCTCCCATTCTCCAACCTCATGTAACTGAGCATTTGTCATTATTATTTAGATATTTCAAATTTACATTCTGTGACAGGGCGGAGGGCGAGGCCGGGTTGTAATTCTACACACCCGGTCCCTTATCAGGCTAATCAAGCCTCCGAGAGGGATAAAGGCAGACTGTGGATGGTGGTGTGGGAGAGAGAGAGAGAGATCGTTTACAGGCAGCTGTCCGTACTATGTGTGTGTTTGTGTCTTTTGGGTTTATTTCTTCATTAAACTATTATTTATATTGTCAATCCGGTTCTTGCCTCCTCCTAGCCTGTCTAAACTGCTTTACACATTCATACGGAGCCCCTGGCTTAGGATGGGGAGGGAATTTTTTCGGAATTAGTTTTGCGTTCCCTCTAAATAGATTTTGCGTTACCTCGCAATGATTCTTTGTGTGTGTGGGCAGGTTTAAGTGGTTTACAAGGACTTTTTTTAGATTACAAACTGGTAATTACAAGGGAAGGCTATTATGCTATAAATGTGGTTTATGAGGGCATTTCTAGTGTCCCCATAATTTAAATTGCTTAAAAAAAAAAACATACTAAACTATGTTTTATTGTAAATGTAAAAATACAGAGCGTTTTTTGTGAAGGTTACATTTAGGGGTGGGTTAGGGGATAGAATCTATAGTTTGTACAGTATAAAAATCCTTATGTCTATGGAGAGTCCTCATAAGGATAGCTGCATCAACAATGTGTGTGTGTGTGTGTGTGTGTGTGTGTGTGCGTGTGTGTGTGTGTGTGTGTGTGTGTGTGTGTGTGTGTGTGTTTGTGTGAAAACCATGGTTTGGATACAACAATTACCATGGTTTTACTACAGTAATACTGTATCCATACAAAACATGGTTATACTATAGTAATATTGTAGTAACCATGACTGCAGTAACATGGTCAATCTTGTGGCTACCATGGTTTTACTACAAATACAATTGTTATATTATAGCTACTCTTGTAAAACAATGGTTAATTTTCATCAGGCCGGATCATGGTTTCACTACAGTTACCATTGCTGAACTTTAATTGTAGGGAAACCATAGTAACCACAAATTTATGATTTATATTAGCCTAACATAGTTTTAATTTTCCTGTATTATTTTTGTTTTTTACTACAAATACCATGGCTGAACTATTTACTATAGTCATATAGTAGTACATTTCTGAACTCAACATTAATTACGCCAAACTATTTTAGAAGAAAATCCCTCCCTGTCCTCTAAGGAGCTCCGTACGTTACTTCTTGTGTTCCTGTCGTTGCCAAATATTACCACAAGGTGTCGCTGCTGTTTCACTGAAAGGTTTTGGGCCCTCTCTCAGGGAACTGCCGTCTGTCATGTGCTGTAGACTGGAAGTTAATGTGATTTTTTAAAACTGTACTTTTAAGAACAAATAAAACGAATAAAACCGTTTAACACTTTTATGAAACACAGACATAATGTAAACTGTGAACATGATTTTTTATTATTATTATAATATTTTTTTTTTACTTTAACATACATGTGTAATTAATTTGACTCTTAAATATATATATATATATATATATATATATATATATATATATATATATATATATATATAAAAATCTATTGGTATGCAATAGTAACAAGAAAAAGTTTGGTGAGATAATAGATACATAAGAATTCCAGAATAGTAATACTGAGAGAATAGTAGGGAGGGAATGATGATTTGCTTGATAGCTGCGCAGCGCACATGCAGTATCAGGAGACCTGTGGCTCATCAGTGGGGTAAAAGCGGGATATTCCTTTCACGCGCATTACATTGACATTGTGAAGATAGCGCGCTCACACTGGTTGCCCGCTCAATTGTGTGGACGATTGAGGGTTTACGATACTAAACAAAGCCAAGAGTTACAGATTATTATTTATCACAAGGAATAAATATGGATTGTTCTGAAGAGGTCCAGCCACTTTCAGATGAAGCCAGTACTCCCATCGAGTTAAAGAAAGGAATGTCAATATTTTTGGATGTAAGTATTTTATAACGAATTGTGTGTTTTGTTTCGTTTTTCAATTCTTGTCTCACAATTAAAGCACTTAATAATTGTGTTGAAAGATAAAGGGAAAATAGAGAAGTTCAAGAGAATTTACCTTGAAATATTTCAAAGACCTGTTGATAAATCCATTAGAGCTGATTTGGGGTTTTATCAATCATCTTTACCATAAAATCGCACACGGTCCCGAATTTGGAAAATTTGCTCTACAGCAATCTATTAAAATGATCGGAATTCAGTTATTAATTAATTAAGGAATTAATTATTTTTTTGGTTGAATTTTACCTAATTATTCAGTGACTGAGTGACTGAATGATTAATTGATTAATTGATTCATGTCAGTATAAGTGGATTCAGACTTTTAGGCTACATGTTTATAGTAATGGTGCAATTCTGTTTTGCCATCTTTAAAAGACGGTTTTGGTATCTAACCATCAGTCTTGGTATCAGCTATCTGTTTCAAAATTGGGCTGTCATGTGAACTGATCTCAGGTCTTGGTTTAATCTTGAAGTCATGTCCAGGTGATGGGAGACAAACATCCTCCATAGATATTCACTTCAGACGTATGTAATGCCCTGTGCATGTATTCATCATTCAGATCAATGCATATATAAAATGTCTGTGCATCCTTGCATATTAATTGGTTGCCTTGTTTACAAAATGTCATATTTAATAGTAAATAATAGTAATCTAGTAAATGTCTTTTTCTGCTCTACAATGGATACTGATCTGCTTTAATCATAATGACAGTCTCTCCGAAAGACTAGTTTTAAGTGTGGTTTCAGTTCCAAATTAAATGTTAGTATGCAGTCTAAAAATTCTCCCTGTATGAGGTGTTTATTGTTTATTATTATATTGAAATAACGCACTACACTGACAAACTGGTGGCATAGTTTTTTTTTCATCATTCCTCTAAAGAGGAGTCTAAATTCAGCATAGTCTTGGCATGTCTAACAGCAGACCATATTTAGAGTGTGAATATTCTTGCTGTGAATTTGGACCACAGCACCAGACCGCCACAGTGTCCCTGAGCTCAGACTGGGTGTTCAAAGTCAACATAGCCATCATGACTTTTTCTTTCATCTCTGATCTTTTTAGGGCTCGACCTAAATAATTTAGAGCACAAACATCCCTTTACATCAACAACACAGCATGAATTTTCCATAGTCTTTGGTTTTGTACTCATATTCTCCTATTTGCTTTCAGATATTGAGAAGAGCTGACAAAAATGGTAAGACACCATTTGTTGTTCACCTGCATGATAAAATGTGTTTTATAGACTGGTGCACAATACTCATATGGCGCTTCCATATGTTTCATTGGTTGTCCCTTCCCAGCCATGGCTGGTGCTCTGTTGTCATGGAAACACAAGCCTGTCCAAGCGTTCTTTAATGATAGTCAATATTTTAGTACAGTGACACCAAACAAATGTCATCGTTCTCCTCCTAACTGCCCTCTTCACTTCGGTTTTTGGAGCTAAACTTCTTGGAGGGTGTGAAATTCAGATATAACATTGATCAGCATTGTTTTTTAAAGTTCGGTTCATGCCTTGCAAATTAAAATTCCATGCTTTTGCTTCTCATGTTCAGCATACATGGTAGTCAAAAATTATTCAGTCTTAACTTTGTTATTTAACTATCAGGAGAGTCAGTATTAAGTCTGAGAACTCATGTGCATTGAAACACAAAGGAATTTGAATGAGGTATCACAGCACCGTTACAGAGTGCATCAGGAGAAGATTTACAGCGATTAATCATTTTAATTTAACTTTCTACCTTTCACTATGCTGTTGTATGTTGTCAGGGAGCACATCAAATGCAGCACATTGTCCTTTGGACTTTTGTACTGAATTTTGCCATTTTGCCATAATGTGGTCATCCACACTAAAAAACACATTCACAGCTCTTAACACACCACGCCATTGAAGCAACACATGGGGGTGCAGTTTGTCTATAATTTCAGTGTTTCCAACAGACTATGAGTGCAAATAGCAGTACTGTGTGGCAGGTGCTATTTATGCTAAGGAATGTATTTTTTGCGCTTTGAATTTAGCGTTTTCTTCTTTCTAAGGGCATGTCTTTCTTTGGAACCATATAAATACATACACTGTGTGCCGTCCATTCAAGTCAAATTCTTTTGAATCAATGGAATAAATCATGGCTGCTATACTTATAAAAACCAAATCAACATGAATTACAGAAGAAGCTCTAAATAATGCACAAGATATCAATAAACGCTCTGTTAAAATAATTCAAATAATAATCTTTATGTTATATTATACAGCTCTATACTTTTAACTGTATGGTACATTTAGAGATATTGCTGATATTGCTGTTGATGGGAGTGTTTTCTTCACATTCACCTTCGAAAACACTCGTTTTCCAAAACTGAGAAAAATGAATACCTATATCTGACAGCTAAAGGTCCCTATAAAACCCAAACTTGATAGGCCTAGTAAAGACGCTGACTACCACCCCTGGAGTCATGAGTTTTAATCCAGGGCGTGCTGAGGACACCAGCCAGGTCCTCTAAGCAATCAAATTGGCCTGGTTGCTAGTCACACAGAGTTGACCTCCACGTGGTCACTATAATGTGGTTCTCTCTCTCTGTGGGGCGCGTGGTGAGTTGTGCGTGGATGCTGCGGGGAATAGCGTGATGCCTCCACACACGCTAAGTCTCCACGGTAACGTGCTCAACAAACCACACGTTAAGATATGCGGATTAACGGTCTCAGACAAGGAGGCAACTGAGATTTATCCTCCACCACCTGGAGTGGGGCGAGTCACTACGCCACCATGAGGACCTAGAGCGCATTGGGAACTTGGCATTCCAAATTGGGGAGAAAAGGGAAGAAAAAAACCCCCATCAGCCTCACATTTTAAATACTGCATTTTTGGCATGTCTCTGATCCTGGCCTGAAGTATGACAAACTTCACTTCCTTTTTCATTTATACACGTAACAACTGATGCTTGTAACACTTTATTTATTAAATTGGCAAAACTATTATGAATGCGATTTTTTCAAGGCAACTTTTTTTGTAACCACATTATCTTGCAATAGATGACGGGAAGCTGTCCTTTGAAGAGTTCAAGGCTTATTTCTCAGATGGCGTTCTGTCGGGAGATGAACTGAAGGAGCTTTTCCATACGATTGATACTCATAACACGGAGTAAGTATTGCTGATATCACTTGTATACTTCCTTCTCACATTCATACATGCCTGCACTGCTCTTGCTATATTTGTTGTATGATTTTCAACAAAAAAGTATCAGTGTCTATACATAGTAATCATGCAAGATTGGCTTGAAGGAATAGTTATATTTTCCAAATATGAAAAATCTGTCATCATTTACTCACCCTCATGTTGTTTTAAACCAATATGAGTTTCCCTCTTCTGTGGATCACAAAAGAACATGAATTTAGCCTCAGTCATTGTTCTCTTTCATTGCATCTTTTTCATACAAAGTGGTGTGTTATTCACAACCTCGTAATCACGTCTCATGTAGACATTAGTGTTCCAGTGTGTTTATTAAATTAAGGCCCTTATTAGTGCCCAAATTTGTGTCCTCGCTATACTGATTGATCTAAGAAGTGGAATGAGATGCAGCCACACACACAGCTGGAATCATACATCTCCAGCGTCTGTAAATTTTATGTGTATTTAGGGGGTCTACAGATTGATGAATGTTCCTCACTCTGACTTACCCAGCAGCCACTCTGCCTTGATGATGTCATACGACTTTGTTAGTAATATCCACAAGGGAAAGGGTGCTTTCTCTCTCAAACACGAAGCACTCATGTCAAACTGATGCTTATCTTGCTTCTGGCTTGTCAGGCACGTCACTGGTCCATGTTGTGTGAGTGTGTGTTTGCGTGAGAGAGATAAATTGGCATAAGCTTTTAAAAGTTTGATTTATCTTTATTTTATGCTTGTCTTAAATAAAAATTGTACAAGTTTCATATATAATGTATGATCTGCCAAACGAAATTGTCAAGTTTTACTTTGTAAGAGGTGAAAGAATAATAAAACATGTGCTTTATTTTACATTGTTAGACTTAGAAGTAACTACTGGCTCACCAAACAAGAGGTATGATTGTTCTTCATGAAAATGTGTATACCAGGGGGCGGACTGGTCATAGAGAGACCTGGAACTTTTCCCCATTGGCTGGCTGCGAAACTGGGCCGAACAGGGCCGAATGGGCCGCGATTAGCTCAAACAGGCCAGCGATTTATGCCGAACTGGCCAAGACATGCTGAAGAGGGCAGCAACACAGCAACGCGAAGGTGGCCACATTATGCAGAAAAGGACAGCTAACAAAAAGGTTACTATGTAAAATCCAGGGACACTTTCTCTTCCCAGTCCACACCTAATATATACTGTATACTATTTATGAATATTTCTAAGGAGATTTCTGTATTTTTAAATGTATGTGTTGTATTTACGTATCCTCTTTACAGATTAATTTATGTTTAGCAACTATGCATAGTATATGCGATAAGGAGACGATCCTCATCTTTTTTTCACCTCCTCGCTGAATTATTCCATGTCACTTAAGTCATCTTGGTTTCCATAGCAGCAGCTCTCCTGGCTGGTGCATGGTTCCTTTGCTGTAAGTGTTTGATGGGAATGTGATTCTGAATTTATTTTCCATTCATTGTGTGACCTGGTCAGATTTGGGTTTGATGTAGTATTTCAAAGAAAAAACACTTTCCTGTGCCAACATAATGGTCAGCTTTTCCCTTTACCACATGAATAATATTGTTTTGGGTCAAGCAATTATTCATTCATTCATTTAATCTTTACTCTAATACAACCCAAGCTGCATAGTGCTGACTTGTTATGCAGAGCAATAAAAATAAGTGTTAAAACCATCAACACTTGTGGATTAGAGAGTTTGAACATGTTTTGAAACACAGGCCTTCATCAGGGTTAAAAGAACATAATTAGCAAGAAATCTTATAAATAGAAACTTATACAAGAGTTTAAATGTTAAAATCAGATGGGAGAGTGTAACGTCTTCCAATTAAAAGACAAAGTAAAGAAGATTTAGGGAATCAGTCAATGGCAAGATTACCTGAATTAAGTTGTTTTTCTGTGATTTACAATCACATAATTGAAGAAACTTTAAAGAAAAATAAAAAATATATATGACTTTATGGAAAAACTCCTTTTCTCCGATTCCTGAAATCTTATTGGATCATGCCAATTCAGATGCAACTGAATTGAGCCAATGGCATTCGCGCCCACTCAAACAATGACATTGAGAGTGCGGCGCTCAGGTTTATATATAAGAGGGAAGCATAATGCCATCAGTCAGAATTTATGTCCTTCACTCCTGGATTTCACCATCGAATTGCACTTACCTGCAGTGGATGGCACTTCCCTTCCTGAAGATGATCATTCCCTTGCCATATTCCGGTGAGCTAAAAGAGCTGAATATTTCCACATTTGCGCTGACTGTACCATCTTTTACAAGATGCCATCATGTAAGTGCAGATTTGAGAACCCTGTACCCACATCTGACAGCCACAAGAGCTGTATGTTGTCTCTGGGCAGCGCCCACGCAGAAGCAGCGCTGGTCGAGGCTGAACGTCCACACTGCGAGGCAATGTGCCTCAAAACGCTCCACGCTCGGATAGCGCTATTTAAGCGCAATTACCTGACCACTCTCGCTCTGTTACCTACCCCGTCCCTCAAGGACTTGCTAAACGATGATGAGGATATGGAGCTAATGGTTTGTAAGGCTGTACCGCCAGCTCAGATCCCGCATGCTCACACATCCCCACACTCTTCTTCCCCCGACCTGTTCACTAAAAGTGTTCGCCAGCCCGATGGTGCTTCCTCCCTTGTGCAGTTCGGCAGCAGTCAATATGGAGAAGAGGAGAATGACGACAGCGTATCTCTCACGGCTTTATACACTGTCACCTCATCTATGTCAATGGAGGACGCTGGAGACCATTCTTCGATGGCAGTTGCAGTGCTTGTCGGCATTCTCACAAAGGCTATAGATGAGCTTGAGCTCGAATGGTCACCTCTGTTTGAGCCAACTCATTCTTGGCTGGATGAGTGGTTTTCTTGGCTGGATGAGCGTTTTTTGCCGGGCCGCCAAAGTAAGACTGCCCCGCATTCTGGCCCATTTTTCCTCGAGGTTCACACTGAACTTTCCAAATTGTTGAGTTCACCATACTTGGCAAGGCTGCACCTCTCCAATACAGCAACTTTCACATCCGTCGGCTGCGGAGACCAAATGGGATATGGCTCGCTTCCCCCTGTTGAAGAGGCGATAGCAGCCCACTCATGTCCCTCGACTCAAACTGGCCTGAGATCCCACCCACTTCTCCCGTCTAAGCTATGACGGCTTACTTCAACAAAAATCAAAAATCAAATCAAATCAAATCACTTTATTGTCACACTACTGTGTACACGAGTGCAACAGCAGGTGAAATTCTTGTGTGCAGTTCCGAGCAACATTGCAGTAATGACAGTGACGACATAAACCACTTTACAATAAACAACACACAAAACAATTTACATAACAAACTTACACAACAATTTACATAACAAATGTACACATACCTACACAACAATTTACATAACAAATGTACACAATACACACAATGTAGAATACACACACTAGATACGGGTATAAATATATATATATACACTGACTGAATTGGGAGAATATATTGACAGAATGAGGATTTATAAAGTGCAGTGCTGATTGTTGATCGTGAGAGATCATGTGTTCAAAAGTCTTATTGCTTGTGGGAAGAAGCTGTCATGTAGTCGGGTGGTGCTGATGCTGCGATACCGCCTGCCTGATGGAAGCAGTGAGAGCAGCCCATGACTCGGGTGGCTGGAGTCTTTGATAATCCTCCGAGCTTTCTTCACACACCGTCTGTTATATATATCCTGGAGGGAGGGAAGCTCACCTCCGATGATGTTTCTGGCCATTCGCACCACCCTTTGCAGGTCTTTGCGGTTGTGGGCGGTGCTATTGCCGTACCAGGCGGTGATGCAGCCAGTCAGGATGCTCTCTACAGTACTGGTGTAGAACCGTGTGAGGATGTGTTGGTTCATTCCAAACTTCCTCAGCCGTCTCAGGAAGAAGAGGCGCTGGTGAGCCTTCTTCACAACGGCCTCAGTGTGGACGGACCATGTGAGTTCCTCAGTAATGTGGACACCGAGGAACTTGAAGCTGCTGACTCTCTCCACCGGTGCTCCATTAATGGTGATGGGGCTGTGTTCTCTGTCTATCTTCCTGAAGTCCACCACAAGCTCCTTGGTTTTACTGACGTTGAGGGAGAGGTTGTGCTCCTGACACCAGCATGTCAGAGTGTGCACCTCCTCTCTGTAGGCCGTTTCATCATTGTCAGTGATCAGACCTACAACCGTCGTATCGTCAGCAAACTTAATGATGGCATTGGAGCTATGTGTCGCCACACAGTCATGTGTGTAAAGGGAATACAGGAGTGGGCTGAGAACACAGCCCTGCGGGGCTCCAGTGTTGAGGGTCAGTGGTGAGGAGATGTTGCTGCCCATTCTAACCACCTGACGTCTGCCTGACAGGAAATCCAGGATCCAGCTGCACAGCGAGCTGTTTAAGCCCAGAGCCCGGAGTTTCACATCAAGCTTGGAGGGCACTATGGTGTTAAATGCTGAACTGTAGTCTACAAACAGCATTCTCACATACGTGTTCCTTTTTTCCAGGTGGGATAGAGCAGTGTGTATTGTAGATGCAATGGCATCATCAGTGGAGCGGTTTTTACGGTAGGCAAACTGCAATGGGTCCAAAGAGGTGGGCAGAACAGAGCAGATGTGATCTCTGATCAACCTCTCAAAGCATTTGCTGATGATGGGGGTCAGAGCAACAGGACGCCAGTCATTTAAACAAGTGATTTTGGCTTGCTTCGGTACAGGCACAATGGTTGATGTTTTGAAGCATGTGGGGACTACAGACAGGGAGAGGGACAGGTTGAAAATGTCCGTAAAAACACCAGCCAGTTGGTTCGCGCATGCTCTGATGACGCGGCCCGGAATGCCGTCTGGACCCGCGGCTTTACGGATGTTCACCCGTCGAAAGGATCGGGTTACATCCGCAACAGAGACGGAGAGTGAACCATCATCTGTAGTATCGGCCGCGAGTGCTCTCTCCGCGAGGGCGGTGTTGTTGTTGTCCTCAAAACGAGCATAAAATGTATTAAGCTCGTCCGGGAGAGAGGCAACGGTGTTCATGGCGGAGTTTTTATTCTGTTTATAGTCCGTGATGATGTTAATTCCCTTCCACATACTTCTGGAGTCAGTGGTGTTGAACTGACCTTCAATTTTGTGCCTGTACTGGCGTTTGGCTGTGCTGATGGATTTACGGAGGGCATAACTGGCTTGTTTACGCTCCTCCGCGTTCCCGGAATTAAAAGCGGTGGTCCGCGCAGTAAGTGCCGCGCGAACATCGCCGTTAACCCAGGGTTTCTGGTTGGGGTAGATCCGTATATTTTTTGTCGGAACAACGTCCTCTACGCACTTCCTGATGAAACACGTTACGCTATCAGCGTAAACCTCGATGTCGTCATCGGAGGCAGACCGGAACATCTCCCAGTCCGCGTGATCAAAACAGTCCTGTAGCGCAGAGTCTGATTGGTCCGACCAGCACTGGATCATTCTGAGGGCGGGTGATTCCCGTTTCAGTTTCTGCCTGTAAGCGGGCAGAAGCAGAACGGAAGAGTGGTCAGATTTGCCAAATGGTGGGCGGGGGAGGGATTTATAGCCATCCCGGAAAGGAGAATAGCAATGATCCAAAACCCGGTCCCCTCGTGTGTTAAAGCTGATGTGTTGGTGGTATTTTGGTGCTATTGTTTTGAAGTTGGCTTTGTTGAAGTCCCCGGTAACAATGAACGCGGCCTCAGGGTGCGCGGTTTCCTGCTGACTTATACTGCCATACAGTTCCCTAAGTGCCCGGTCTGTGTCGGCTTGTGGGGGGATGTACACAGCTGTGATAATGACCGCTGTGAATTCCCTCGGTAGCCAGAATGGTCGACACAGAAGCATGAGAAATTCCAGATCAGGAGAGCAGAAAGACCTGATAAAATGTACATTCTTCTGATCACACCATGATTTGTTGATCATAAAACATACACCTCCACCTCTGCTTTTACCTGAGAGGTCTTTCGCTCTGTCCGCTCGGTGCACGGAGAAACCCATGGGTTCGATGGCCGAGTCTGGAATCTCCGCGGACAACCAGGTTTCCGTAAGACAGATAACACAGCAATCTCTCGTCTCTCGTTGGAAAGAGATCCGCGCTCTCAGCTCGCATAGCTTGTTGTCCAGAGACTGAACATTTGCCAGTAGTATACTGGGTAGCGGGGGGCGATTTGCGCGACGTCTTAATCTGATGAGAACGCCGGCTCTTTTTCCTCTTTTCCTTCTGTGTTTCCGCGGCCAGGCAGCCCAAACAAAGGGCTCAACACTAGCGGGATGCGCCTATAATATGCGCCTATAATACCGCAGCGCAAGCTGATGCCGCCTTGCACACGATGGCAGTGCTCCAGATCTACCAGGCCAAAATTCTTAAAAAAATTGATGAATCCGGTCCCAATGTGACCATGTTCAAAGAATTTTGCGTCGCGACCGATTTGACGCTAAGAGCAAAAAAGGCCACTACCGGAGCGATTGGGAGCTGCATGGGAAATCTGGTCATCCTAGATCATCACCTTTAGCTGACCGACATGCACGATGGGGACATGTCGGCCCTCCTCGACGTGCAGGTATACCCCGCTGGTCTCTACAGCAATGCAGTGGAAGCACTATCAGAGCGCTTCCAGACAGCCCAAAAACAGCAACAGGCTATGAAGCATTTCATGCCTAAACAAGGTAGTACCGCCACTCAGTCCAGCCTTTCATGCTCCGCTTCAGCACAGCGCCCCCCGAAACGGCAGCTTTCCACTCCCCAGGCCCCTCAGAGTCCATCTGAGCCAGCCGTTTGTCTGAAAAAGCCTTGGCTGAAGCGGTGCTTTCCTTGCCACCGCCCCATCGGGAAAACCTTCCTCTGATCAGCCTCAGTGTTCCTGAAGGCTTCACCAGCTTGAAGAGGAGTTTTTCACCGCAGGGAAGCCCAGCTCCCAAGTGGACTTGCACAGAATCCCTGTTCAAATGCTCACATCCTGCTTGCAGAAATCAACAGCCTGCTAGCAGTATAGGCAATAGAACCCGTCAAGCTCAGTGAATGTCAAAAGGGCCTTTACAGCCGTTATTTTCTTGTCCCGAAGGAAGACAGCAGGTTGCGTCCAATTCTGGACTTAAGGCTTCTGAATCATGCTCTGTCAAAGCACCCAGTTCAAAATGTTGACACAAAAGCAGATCCTAGCGCACATCCTTCAGAACGACTGGTTTGTCTGAACAGATCTGAAAGATGCCTATTGTCATATACCGATCATTCCTCATCACAGATGCTTCTTTAAATTTGCGTTCGAGGAGATGGCATATCAATTCACAGTGCTGCCATTTGACCTTTCCCTTGCCTCGTGCGCATTTATGAAATTTGTGGATGCAGCTTTAGCCCCTCTGAAAGTGGAAGGGCTGCGCATACTCAATAACCTAGATGGCTGGCTCATTTTAGCACAGTCAGAGACTGTGTCTATCGATTAAATCTTTTTCAGTGCATCATTTTAATTATGTTGAGGCAACATAATTTGAACTATTTTCACCTTTTTTGCAAAACAAAATGTCATTGCAAATATTTTGCAGCTGGAAGTGAACAACTGATTACATGCAGTGTTGTAGTAGTGACCGAAGAGGTTGGCATACTGTGTTTTTTATTGAGGAACGGACCAAAAAAATGTAATCAAATATGACTCATGTCGCACTACACAGATTTTCATCCAATTAAATACGCTCAAAAATAAAAAATTTCCTCCCCCAGCAACTGACCAGCAAATAGCATATCATGGTTCTTGGCTGTGATGTAACTAAAGCCTATTGGCTATTAAAAAAGGGACAAATCCTGTCCAAACTTCCTTATTTAATTACATATGCATCACAGGACAGAAACTCATGGGATCTTTGAATATTTTAATTCCCTCTAGTGGTGCATCCACATTAAAACATGGTCATACTCAAAATTACATTAAAAGATTAAAAAAAGAAAACATAAACCCACATCGTGTGGTTCCTATTCAAAGGAAAAAAGCCTATTCAAAATATAAATTATACGTAGAAATAAAGTTTTAGGATTTTGCAGGTACAATTAATCGAAAAGGGCTAAACAATTGATCGGATTGTGATGCGCAAACGTCTTGCACGTGCAACGTGAGTCTCATCACATTTTAATAGTGTTTAGCCTCCCATTCAGTTGATAAAAACACGCTGTGTGATCATGAGGATGTAGATTGGAATACAGGTAAATACATAAAATAGCTTGCTCCTCTTTCGCTTTTGCTTGCTATTGATTACATGAATACAATGTCAGAATATAAGAAATATTTAAGATTCCGCACAATATTGTGATCGGTAATCAAATAAGCAGATTTGTGACATTAACTGTGTTAACTCATTTTGTACAAAAGGATGGGTTTTCTTTCATTAAATCACTTAAGATGCTCTGAGAAAATTCACATGCAAAAATAATGAGACAGCTGCATCTGTTTCATTCATTGTGCTGCATCTAGATTGTTTTTGCACAGGTGTCACAAAGATTTAACGTTCTAAATAAGTTCAGGTTGCAAAGAGGCGACTGTTACAATGTTTAAAATTATTTCAGATTGTTCTGCACCAAGCAAATTTTAGCACTTGATAAACGGCAATGTTTACAAGTACAAAATAAAACATCCACAATGGGGAAAAAACAAGAAGAAAACATCCTCGAAGGGCATGGGCAAAACATGGTTGGTCTAAACACATACAACAACTGACAAGGAATGAGCAGACAACAGGGCTTTAATTACACAAAGGAGAATGACTAAATGAAACACAGGTGAGGACAATGAAGGACAGCTGGCAGTGATGAGAGCAGGGAATTATGGGAAGTGTATTCCAGGAACAGATGACAGGGGAGAAACACAGGTCAGACAACAGTGAATTGTGACAATTGCCTCCAGTGCTTACATTAAATACGGCCTTTTGCAACATGTTGAACAATACACTGCAGCCTCCAGGTGAAAAAGATAGAAATATATGATAATATATTAGTAAATAAGATTATTATAAATATATTACTATTATGTACAACAAATCCTCAAAGTTATAAAATGTCGGCACAGCCATTGACCAGAAAAAACCAAATGTTAAAAAGGTCGCGACCCCTGCTCTAGTCAGTGGTGGACCCTGCACACTCAATCTATCTGCCAAAAACGACAATGTATAAGACGGAAATCCTAAATAAATCATCCCTGCTCAACCTATTAATGTCTCATCTTTAGGGGTGAGATGGGATTAGTGTTTTATTCTCCGCCTGTGAGGTCGAGATGAGTCACAAGAGTTAGAGTTAATTCAGCTCCATATTGGTAAAGAGGTGTGAAAGGCAGGGACTTACAATAACAGTGATTTTAGCGATTTTAGTGATTGTCATTTTAATGACTGCTATTTCAATTCCTGTTGTCCATAATCCTTTTAATTTATCCAATACAATCTAAGATCAAACAATTCAAAATCAAACTGTTTCATTGAACAAATTCACATTGTATACAATCCACTGCATTATGCCTTATTATTGTGTAATGCCTTCAGGAGATCATATGAGACGAGGTTCTCTGGCCTCATTGAATAAGCAAGTTGTACATTACTGTATTCAATGCCTGATATACAAATAAAAAAAAATAAAAAATTGCAGCTCACTGCATGTTTTGGAAAAAACATAGAGGGGAGACTCGTGCTAGCTGACACATGGGGAAGAGCTATAGCTCAGTAACTATATATACAAGGTATATTATGTTAACTATAAGGTATAAAATAATGTTTTGAGTCAAAAGTCTAATTACACAAATATTTTGTTTTTCTTAGACTGATCACACTGTGAATTCTGCAACAGAAGGATGAAAATGTTGCTAGTGAAATCAGTCTGTGCTTACTGAAATTTCAAACCACTGCCCCCAGTGGCCGAAGTTGGAAGTGTTGCTATCCAGTTTCCGGGTGAAATGTCCACAAGGTGGCATAAAAAGCAAGTTTTTAGTTGTAAAGGATGTAATACAGTCAACAAGAATGCACATTTAATTAACAATACAGTCTATCAAACCTCATCCTTAAACAGAACAGTGTAGTGAAAATGTTAATTTTAGAGCACAAATAGAACCTCCGAATCACGCTCATCATCGATCATATGAATGCATATACTACCTGGTTTCCATGGAACCAGATCCTGTGTCTCAGAGATTGCTTGTGAAACACACAATCAGTAGCATATTGGGAAAGGTGAACACAAATTAATTTATGCAAAAATGTCTGATCAATGATGAGAATTTTGCAGAATGTTGTCGTTTTCAGGGTACATGAACATGCAGAAACAGTATGTTGATATTACAAGAAATGATTTTGAATGCTGTCCTCAAAATTATTTTAATTTTTTTTATAATTGTTGTGTTAACACAATAAAACCACACTGGGATTTTAATTCATTAATTATATTTTCTGTTGGCCAAAACAAAGGTTTGATGTTTTTGTATGTAACCTTTTTCCTTTTGTTTCATGGATTGTTTAGGTTTAGTCCTGCTGTTTGCTAAAAAGTCATTAAATATCTTATACTACATTTAAAATACAGACACAGTATGTTTTGGAAGATGGCTTTTGTTGTTATTTTTAAAATGGCCATTCATCTCAAATCAGTGTTAATAAACAGCAGGATCCCTGTGTCTCATCATGTCCTACTCTAGGGTTAGTCTTTTCACTGGGAATTAACATTGGAAATGTTCAATAGGTTTTTTTTGTAGCCAAGGCTTCAAGGTGTATGTGCAGAAATTGACTTCTAAAAATAAACCTTCCTAGAGAAATGTTCAATGGAGTAAAAAGTGTGACAACTAGCCCTGGCCTAGTCTATCCCCAAGCCCCCCCTCACCCCCCCCCCCCCCCCCCCACACACACGTTAGACACATTATAATGTAATATTCTCAGTGTGGCAGATGCCAGTCTGCTCTCCCTCATGGCACTGGGGCTCTAATCAGGGCAGAGTTGAGACACAGAGTTGTCAGTGAGGCTCAGTGTTGGCTCATGGGTCTTACCCAGGGTCAGAGTCTAGCCGTCTGATGATGAACCTCTCTCATTATGCACACATCACAGAACATACCCCTTTGAGCAAGATGCTGTCTGCAAAGCTTGCAATCACCACACAACATTAGATCACATTTAAATGCAACTCAGATGTCCTCTAAAATGTTGTAATGTTCATGTTATGGAAAATAAATTAACATGTTTGTTTATAATCTGCTTTCAGCAATGTGGACACGGATGAACTCTGTGGTAAGAATTACAACTTTTTATTGAGAACTTTGCTGGGAGGTTTTGAACTACCATTAAAATTGTGCTTGTCTTGCAATAATGTATTTTTCAGTGATACTAGTTTGAAAAGCAAATTGAAAATATATTGTAGTAATACCATAAGAATTGCATTGTACCGAAACATGCAAAAATATATTTGATTAAAATAGTGGTCAACCGATATAGGTTTTTTAATGGCTGATACCAATGCCGATATATTCCACAATTTAAAATAGTAAATAACAAACATAAAATTGCAAACATTATATTTACTCAATTTCACACAAAACTAAAAAATTATATTGTATTTTAAATGGTAGATAGCAGTTTATTCAGATTTATGATTAGTCATAATTTTTTTTATTTATCTGAGCATAAAGAAATTGTTAATATATTAGGAAGAATGTAATAACAGTACACACAGTAGTCCATCAACCATGGATGGCATGTACACATTAGCGATCACATTTTCTCAAAAAATACTGAATCAAACCAATTGTACATAGAGTGCATAGTGAATAAGACATTTACGTGTAGACAGTGTTGGGAATGTATTTGAATACATGCTGTTCAATGTAATTTGTAACGTATTCCATAAGATTACTCAAGGTCAGTAACGTATTATAAATACTTTGGATTACTTCTTCAGCACTGGTAGATTTTTTCACTTGTTTTGACTATAAAAAATCTGCCAGTACAATAAGACAAAATACACATGTTAAAAATACATTCTCTGAAAAGCCTAAATATCTTATGCAGTGTTGTTCCTAAAACAAGATCAATCAAATTGAGATTTTAAGATATTTTTACAGGAAATCAATACAAAAATTATCATCAAGAATTCGATTTCCCCGTCTGTCGCTCACTTTAGCGACACTAGTGGTCTCTCTTGAGAGCCTCGTGCATCTCTGAACTTGAGAAAAGGACATATGGGTATAAAGGGAGGGAAATGTGTCTGTCCATTCAGAATTTTTCTTCAGAGCCGAGCGGTTGTGTGAGCAGCGAGCTGCATTCACGAGACTGTTCACAACATCTCTGCAAGAGCGTATGCTGTTGGATCTATGGCGCGTATCAGCGGCTTTCTCCTTCTCTGCACGGCAGTGCGGCTTTTCCCCTGGGAGCTTCAACAGCGCTTCTAAAAAAGAACATTTTCCTAAAAGAGTTTATTTCTCTAAAAAAGCAATACACAGCTGGCGTTGAACGTCCTTTTCAAGACGTGTCTTTCTAAAGATGTCTTTCCGCCACTGTGTAGTTCCTGGATGCGGTCGAATTTCTCTCCACTTCTGACGGTCACACAGAGCTGCCTCGTGTGCCTGGGGTTTTATCACACGCAGGCAGTGTTTTATGAATGGTTCATGTTCTCAGTGCGAGAACATAGCCATGGCAACATTGCGGTCGCAGCTTTCTTTCTTTCTTCACGAGAGAAAGCCACTTAAGCTGACCCCCCGTGCCGCTCCTCCTTCCTACGGGATTGGCAATTTTGGGCATACAGCGAGCTCATTTTCGCCGGGTAAATCCCCACGAGCCATCCGCTCCCCAGCATGCTCGTTTGCTTCCATCCGGGCTCGAGGTGAGAGCGGCTCGCCTCATGGCCAGTCTGTTTACTCCCTTAGACCCCGCGAGCTGGATGATGATTTCGCCGCAGCATCGGAGAGCGTCACAGCCTGGGCAGGTGGTGGTCTCCGCGGGGTATTTTCTCCCTGAAAGAATAGGAGTTGGAAAAGAACGCCTTCCCCGATGCTTGTGATAGCGTTAAGATGACCTCAGCCGCTTTGACTCTATGCGAGAAACATAGAGAGAGAAAAGGCATGGCTGGCGAGGCTTGCTCCCATGCTTGGCACGTCGCCTTGTTCCCCCCCTTCGGGGTGTAGGGAACCAGAAGGTTATGACGATTTTATGGGGCGTTGGGGAAGGTTACTTGCAGCCTGATGTGGCCTGTAGCTTTGGCACGCAACTGCCTGCCCGCACCTGCATCAACAGCGCACATACACGGTTCAGCACATGGCATGATTAACTATGGACCCCTGGTGTCGCTTCATCGACACAACTTCGAAGTGAGAGCGACAGATGCGGAACACCTAGGTTACTATTATAACCTCCTTTCCCTGATGGAGGGAACGAGACGTTGTGTCCTCCCGGCCACGTTGCTGAACCGAGCCACTGTTACGGCCAAACCTCATTCTAGGCTCCTCAGGGCAAAATCCTGAATGAACAGACGCATTTCCCTCCTTTTATACCCATATGTCCGGTGGCGGGACATGCAAATTCTGTCTGCCAAATTCTCATTGGCCTTTTCTCAATTTCAGCTCAATTTCAGCTCTCAAGAGAGACCCTTAGTGTTGCTTCTTCTACACAACGTCTCGTTCCCTCCATTAGGGAACAGAGGTTTCAATAGTAACTTAGATGTTTTTCCCTAATATTAAAGGTCTTACTAGAAAAAAAAAATATGATCCAACATGAATTTTCTGGATGAAAAATATGATCGTGCCTAGGAACATGTGCATGTAAAATGGCTAGAAATAGCATTTTAGCTTAGCGTAAAGCTGACACTTTACACAAGGTTTATTTGTATTTCTTTTGCTCCAAACTTACTTCAAACTTACTTTTCTGTCTGCTCGTATGAATGTAACACATCATAAGAAAGTGTTTCACCGCTGTTCAAATGCACTTTGGATCACATCATTTATATGTATAACTGTTTTACATCTGAAAGAACTAAATATTAAATGAAACAAATGACAATAAAATGCAAAGAAATCGCTTCAGTAATCAAAATACATTTTGAATGTAACTGTATTCTAATTACCAATTATTTAAATTGTAACTGTAGTGGAATACAGTTACTTATATTTTGTATTTTAATCCTGTAATCCTGTTACATGTATTCCGCTACACACCAACACTGCTTGTAGAGCATGTTAAGCCAGTGGTACCTGCAGCTGTACGGCCGTACACACCATGAGCGCTCAGACTGACATGAGAAACATTTACTCTCAGAATATTTAATCAATAATGAAATGTGTCCCGTTTTTCTGTTGGCTGTTTAAAAGAACTAACAATGCCCAATTTGTGAATGAATACATCTATTTAGTTGGTTCTTTTCAGTGAATGGGCTTGCAAAACGGTCTGAATCGATTTGTGATTCAGTAAAATTTGTTCGGAGCACTTTTTCACTGCATAATTTGGAGCAGTTTCTCACACAGTAAAACAATATTGGGAAAATTACAAATACAGAGCTGAATACAGTTTAAATTTTCCTATTTTGCTTTTTAAGAAATGCTTTAGCCAATAGTTACATGAATGCTACTCATACTCAAGAAAATAAATCAAAATCACCAGAATTGAACATTTTGATGTTTTTTGCAACAACAACAAAAAAGCACCTTATTTTCAACATATGTCCATATTCAGCCTCTGGCGGCAGCATTTTCCTGGTTACAGACGCAGCCTTGAAGTTGTACTCACGTGCTCATGCGGATCCAGTGCAAGCCTCAATCTCCTGACAGTTTAAACAACCTGGCTCACCTGCTTGGAGTAACATGGAGTGACCATCATGATCTGTGAATCAGAGGAATGTTTGATCCTGATCCTAAAGTTTTGATTCTGGCTGATAGAATACACACTTCAGAGGAAGATATTAGATGAACACTTGACGGGAGGATATCTGCATATTTTTGAATGGTGTATAATACAAGTTTTATTGATATTTGCCTTTTATCATTAGAAAAGAAAGTTGAACTGTAGAGGAGTGACTGTTAGAATAAGTGCTTTAGAGGTAAATAAATGAGCGCTCCACAGGACGCTGGATCTGCTGAATTTGTGTGAGGTTGGTTTATTACATCTGTTTAAACGAGATATCTGCATATTTGCAAATGGTATATAATTCAAGTTTTGTTGATATTTGCCTTTTATCATTTGAAAAGAAAGTTAAAAGTAACATGGATCTGTTGAGTAGAGGCTGATAGAATACATGCTTTAGAGGTAAATAATTGAGCGCTCCACAGGTTGCTGGATTTAGGTTTGTGTATTACATCTGTTTAAACAAGGTATGTGCAAATTTGCAGACAGTATATGGTATTAGTTTTAATGACATGTTTTTAGAATTTTGAATCATTAGACATCCTTTTTATCATTAGACAGGTGTAAGGAGTTAAAACTCAAATAAGGGGAATAGTATAATCAATAATCAATAATTCATAATCAATAACTGATCATACGGGTTATGAGTTATCACTTACAGTTTTAAATTATCCCTAAAAGGGAATACGTTGCCAAGTGTTCATATGGGCCACTAAACGCAACGGATTGCACTGTTACACATATAGGCAGGCAAAAATAGGGCAATTGTATATATCAACATTCAATCACAACGGATTATAATTAAACATTAATATATCAATTGTCTAGAATCGTTCGATTCTTGAGATAACTCCTAAGGGGATTAATTTGTCATCTAATAGTCTGCTCGCCAGCGAACTGACCGTAAAATCTTTATTAACCCTTAAGAAATTATTTGTATAACTTAGAAAGGCAGACTATTTCTCTTGGCCACGAAAAACAGCTTCCCTTTTCTAAACAAAATTACTATTTAAAGTATCAACAGTTTTAGAGCTCGTAGCTTAAAAATCAAACATCTCAGGGACCTCGAAATCATGAACAGATAGGCAGAGTCAATCAATGAATATACTATTTAATACTGGAAAACTACGTATATATATCGGTGACTACAGTTACACAGAATAAATGTATTTACAACACGATAAACAACAAAACAATGAAAGAGAGTTAGAATAAGAGAGTGAGAGAAAGAGGGAGAGTTGTGTAAAATCACAGACCTTAAGTTGGACCTTAAAACAGAGACAGCAAGGAACTCAAAATTACCCTAAAATGGGCAAAACCTTACAGCATAATAAATCTTGATAAGAAATAAATACTTGCACAATGGTTCTCTCAGGGTTGCTGAGGAAAGAAGGCGTGTGTGTGTGTGTCCTTCGAAGCGCGTGCTCCTGGTCCCTTCAGGCGAACAGAGTTGCGGCATGTTTTAAGAGACTCTTGAAAGTGGAGTTACCAACGAGAATAATTCAGCCTAAGTTCCTTTCACTCGTGTGGAAATGAACAAAGGAGAATTACAAAAAGGAAAATAAAAACAAACAAAAGAAAACTGAAGAGAAAGTGACGACCCAGTCGAAAGAAAAAAAACTAAGCGACATAAACTGGAGTTCCTTTCTTTTAAGGAAAACCTAATCCACGCCTCTCTGAAGCGAACTGTCCAATCGTTGTTCAGAAAATCTTGAGCGGGAAAGTTTCTTTGTCTTGTCAGGCCGATTCATTTGCATAAGTTATGTTCGTCATTTTTCCTCCGAAGATGATTAAACATAACAAGACACATTTTATCATAACCTAATACATATATCTGGCTCAGTCAGACAAAGAGGAGTACAAAGACATCAAGCACGACATGTAACAATGATAGGAATTCAAGTTTGCATCTCAATGCGTAATTACAAGTATTTATAATTCCCTTGATACTACGATAACATCATAGATATTCCAATAGGACACGGGCAAACAGACAAACGTAAAAACATATCAAATATATCTCAGTAAAGTCTTTAAATGAGGAAATTCCTGAAAAGTTCTTAGGGAGGGTAAGATTAGGATCTCTTTGAAGCTCGCAACGGCAGGGAAAGATCTCGTGGGTGTTGTCTGTTCACAATCAAGGGTGTCATAGAAGTTGTCATCGAACCATCTATTGCAGACTGGCTGGAGCCGAAGGCCTAATTTACCTTTTGAGTTCAGAGGCCAAAAGCTCTTTGGGTTTTAGCAAGAATGTGCATTACATGATTCCTTGATACGCTACACAGGACAGTTAAAAGTTACAGGGAACTGTTAAGGAGCGAGAGAGAGAGAGAGAGAGAGAGAGAGAGAGAGAGAGAGAGAGAGAGAATGAAACAGGCGAGCACTTTAACATCATGAGCTCAAACGCATCTGCCGCGGCTCTGATATGCAGACCGTTTAAATGACACTGTGTTGCACACGGGTCTATTATTGTGGTAAAACGATGGCACTGTAACACAGCTTTACAGCAGAAGGGAAGGAGAACACAGGGAAGCGGGTTTTACAGGTTCAGGTAAGACTTTTAAATGGCCACTTGAGTGCTTTACAACTTCACAATTTCATCAGCTTCACAAACACAATAGATTAAATGCAACAGCTTCAGGAGCACCGTGGCCTTCCATGTGCCAGACTCTCTCTCTCCTCTAATGGTGGTAAGGCTGCTTATATGCCTCTCACCCCATGCTCATTGGAATTAGAAACATGTGTTAAACATAATCTAGCTCAGGTGCAGGCACCCTTACCGCTATCTCTCTTTCCAGACGGACGATAGACCGCTGGCACAGGCAAGTAACAGCAAAACGAACCGCGAGTGGTCGTTTACATGTCTCAGTCGCTTCATATACAAGCAGGCGACTCTTGCCATCCTCAAGAAACAAATTGGCCGAACTGGAAAATTTATCGGCCAATGCCGATATTGAAAAATAGTCAGAATATCGGCCAATTTATCGGCCTCGTTGATATATCGGTCGACCACTAGTTTAATATATATACATATATACATATATATTACATTGTCAATAAAGGTTCAAATGTTATTGCTAATGACTAGATTTAAGATTGGAAATCCAAAGTTCTTCCATTTTCAGTTAAAATAAGATATCATATTATATTATGCAATTTTGTCAGTGATGTGATGAAACTGTGTTACATGTGTTTTAATATTGCAAACGGCATTCTATTCCCTTAGATTACTTTTCTCAGCACCTTGGAGAATATAAAAAAGTTCTTGCTGCCTTGGAAGACCTGAACGTCTCCATTCTGAAAGCCATGGACAAAACCAAGAAGGTGAGCTGCCTACATAACTTACTTTGCATTGCAGTACTCAACAAATGGAAATAACCTTAATTAGGTGACCGAAACCACATTTATCAGATTAGACAGATGTTTTCATCTTGTCTATGTCTTTCACCCTTTCTACACTGGGCGTGTCCTTTGATGCGATGCGACACAGTGCAACATCTTAAGACTGTCTACACTGGACATGTCAAAACGAATATTTTTTTGTGTTGTTGGAAGTAGTAGCGTCAGCATGTGCAGCACAAAATGGAATGGGACACAAGTTTACCATAGTAAAGTAAGTAATACGACGCCCGTGTCCATTGTGTAGAAAGGGTGTTACTGTCCTCAGACTGAAATCATTGATTGTTAGGTGTTCTTGATTATAACTTTTGGCCTCTTTGTATTTAGGAGATTTTCTGTGTATTGGTTTTCTCTCACAGTTTAGTCCACCAGATAGACGTGATGCCTGTAAGCACTAAAATTTGTATTCTGCATTCATTCCTTGCGGCTATCAGTGTCTTCCCTAAGGGTTCTTTTAATCACTCACAGCATGTTCCTCAGCCCATAATGCGAGTCTGAGGTGTGTAATTTTCTGAGTTGTAATAAAGCTGATCACGGTGTTGGAACTCTGTTGGAACTCTCCGGATGGATGACGATGGATGTTCGCTAGCTCTAACTGAAGCTCACATCTGTTTGACAAAAACACACAGCCATGCTGTATAAAACCAGTCATACTAAATACTGTATGAAAGCATAAAGTGCTTTATTAGTTTTAAATATGAATAAATATTAATTTATGTAATATTTATCAAACATTACATATTATCAAATAATTACAAAGGAATAAATGACTAGATCAAATTAATCTGAAGTAATCCTTCTCTTTTATTTGCCACAAATAAATGTCAATAATTTTAGTACCAAAAATCTGTTTAATCATTAAATAGTCCTATCCTTTCAAGCCCTATAGTCAAAGTTGCAATTTGAGCCACGTTAATCATAATATTATTTCCTTTAAATTACATTATACTATAATGCATTATATTATATTATATTATATTATATTTATAAGTTGAATAGTATTTATGTTTTGAATTATTTATTAGTTATTAATTACTTAATTTACATATTATCATAATAGGTATGTAATTAAAATAAATTAATACTAGATTACCACAATATTTATCTTTAATAAATTACTTAAAGTTGAAGTGTGTCTTTTCTGCAGTACTAGTATCACATAACAGAATTGCAAATATAGTGATTTGTTTTAAAACAGGTTTCCCAAACTCTCCCCCATCTAACTTTGGTAGAAAAACAGATGGCATCTGTAATGATGCCGGCAAGGACGAAGAAGATGACATGATGTGTAGACGAACCCAAGTGCAGTTTATTAAACAAAACGTGAATTCCAAAAACCCCAACAATAAATGAGAACTAAACATAAACATGAGCATGACTATAGATAGATAATTAATTGTAACAATCACAAACATACAAGGACAAAAAAAAAAAAAAAGACTATGACTATGACTTGAACAAAACAACCGTGTTACATTAACAATACTCAACAAAGGACAATGGCAAACATGAGGGTATAAATACGTGGAAGAACACATGAACAAGACAAACAATCACAAGACTGAACTAATAAACAAGATAACAAGACAATGAACCAATGAAATAACTAGTACTGATAACAACATTATGAAACAATAAACCAATGAAAACAAGACACATGAACATGGAGGAAAAAACAGGACATCACATGACTAGGGGAACACATGATATGAACAGGAACTAAACTTTTCAAAATAAAGACATGGAATCAAGACATGAACAAAAACACAACTTTGGGGGGGGGGGTCTGTCATGAGAGGCTCAAGGGGCCTGAGGACCAAGGTGGAGTCGTAGGGATGGATGTCCCCTGTGGAGCAGAGGCGGGCCTGGAACGTGGAGCAGAGGCGGGCCTGGACCATGGAGCAGAGGCTTTCTTATGACATGGCATGGAGCAGTATGGGGCTTGGCTGTTACTTGACATGGAGCAGACTGAGGTTCAGCTCTTAAATCTTTTACACTCAAACATAAACACATACAGGGCAGCCATTTGTAATTTTCTCTCTCTCTCGAACCGTCGTCACCGGCTGCCTTTATCCCTCGCACGCCCCATCAGGCCGATTGGGGAACGGGTGTGCGACATTCCAGCCTGGGCCCACCCCCCTCCAATCCACAATGACATAAATAGTTTTCATTGATCAATTAACATCACACAGTCCAGTAAATATAAAAAAAATCTAAATTAATATTTGCTGTGACCACCTTTGCCTTTAAAACATCACCAATTCTCCTAGGTACACATGGACACAATTTTTCTTAGTTGTTGGCAGATATGATGTTCCAAACTTCTTGGGGAATTCACAGTTCTTCTGTCTATTTAGGCTGTCTCAAATGCTTCTGTCTCTTTATGTAATCTCAGACTGACATGATGTTCAGTGGGGGGATTTGTGGGGGTCATGACATCTGTTGCAGGGCTCCCTGTTCTTCTATTCTAATCTTTTCTATTTGCAAAAGTAATTTTTGGGAGTCTAACATTTATATTTCCTATTGACACACTAAAGCTGAAGATATAAATAACCATCTTAAGACAAATGCTTTTGTGAATCTTATGCACAGTACTGTACTGGTCAGCGCTGGTCAAAGGTGGAGATTTATATTAAAACCTTAAAGACCTTATGAGTTCAGCCACCATTCGCTTTAAATATTCTGAAATATTGTACTTAAAATTGTAATTTATGTTCTGCAGAAAACAGAAATCATATACATTTGGGATGGCATGAAGGTGAGTAAACGTTGAGCATTTTTATTTTTGCGTGAACTATCCCTTTAACATCATAAAACATTACACACTTTGCCTTTAAATCTGCTTACTTATTGCACCATAGTTATTATTATTTTCGAAGTAGTTTGCATATAAAACTCAGCTAAAAAACAAAGAGATGTTAATATAGGGTACTGTTGTTAGGATGTTAAACCCACGCTGAACTCTCAATGATCTGCTGACATATTTATTGTGTGATTGGCTGTTCTCATGCTTATTTAGTTGGTGTGGTATTGTCAGTGGTTATCAGCCCTGACATTCTGATCTGAACAGCAGCATTTATCTTTCTCACACCGTTGTTATCAGCACAATCCACATTGACCATTAGAGGAATGCACATGTACAAGCTGCGTGCTTCGGTTCCCACAGAGCTATTTAACCTAGCCTGTCTACTGCTGAATTAGCCAAGCACTGTTTCCAGGCCCAGCAGACATGCCTCTTAATGCATGTGAGCGTCTGAGAAATAGAGTCACCTGTTTGAAGGGCAGTACTCTGTCATTTCATTATGCCATCTTGATTAGTGAGGCGTGCAGAGAAAGTAGAAACCTGATTAATGAGCTCAAGGGGATTTTTTTGTGTGTGTGTGGAAGAATATGGACGTTCTCTTCATCTTGCTTTTAGGTTAAAATTTTTTTGTCTATTTACCAACACATTTTCCAAATTATTTTTTAATTTAGAAGCTTTATTTATTTTCATGCTAAATAATAATATAATTAGTGTAAAATCTTAGGACTGATGTTTTTTATTTAACAAACCTGTGAGGATCTGTTTGCCAGAACAATATTGTCAATGAGATAATTTTTAATATTTTCCACCATTTCACCATTGTCAGTTTTACGCAATCTTTCCATATTCATATTACAAAAAAATAAAAATTATGTAACCAAGGGAACTTAAATTAACTGAGTTGATTCAACTAAAAGCATCTCATCAGCTTTACTTAATCCATTTGCTTTAGGACAACATGAATATTTTTGTTTGGTTAACTGAATCTAGGCAGTGGATTTCTGTTTCCCAGTATTGCTTGCACTGGGAAATAAGGATAAACACCATCTCAGAACAAGCCTTTCGAAGATTCTGTACAAAGTGACGTCACTTTGTACAGGAACTGCCCACGACTGTTGACAGACACTGCCGACGGACATGTTTGATTTTGTGTAACAGTATTTTGTGTGTGTGTTGCTCCTCCATTGTTGCAAAACTGCTGAAAAATCTCTACAACAAATAAATAGATTTATCAAATAACCATTCTGAAACTTCCTTGTTCATTCTCAAAGTCTCGGAATCTCTCCCTCATCTGTGTCTGACTCCGGTTCAAACATAGAGGGCTGAACACCAATATTTTAGCTGTCAGTCATATTGCTTATTATGTCTAGTTATCGGAAGCAAAGATGTCAAAACTCCGCCATTTCTGGATACGGGGCGGGGTGCAGCAGCTCATTTGCATTTAAAGACACACACACACACACACACACACACACACACACACACACACACACACACACAAACAGCTTGTTTTTATTTTATCAACATGGTATAATAAATGATCTGTAGTGCATTTTGAGCTGAAACTTCACAGACATTCTGGGGACACCAAAGATTTAAATTACATCTTTTGATAAGGGGCATAATAGGTGCCCTTTAAGAAAACCCATTTTAAACATGTGGAACCATTGCCCATCAAGTTTAGCCAAAGAGTTATTTTTTAAAGTGCTGTATGCTTAGACTGCTGCAATTTTCAGACCTGCCAATGAGAGAGCGGATCATATTGCTACATTTTGTTTAAATATTTACTTTAACAGATGCTGTTTTCGATCAGCTACAATTTAATTTTGATTTGACACTATGCAATATGTTCAAAGATAATAAGCAATAACACATTTCATGTAGATGCATGACCAATTCAATCATTGAACATAAGATTGAAAGTGAAGGGAGAATACACTTTATTTGAATTTTATATCTTAATATAAAATATTTATATATCCATGTACTTTTTCATGCATATACTTTATACATCATTATTTCAAGCAGTGGGTCTCAACTGGTTTTGTTTCAGTACCCAGATTTTACATCAAGTGGAGACCCAACACTGAACCAAAATACTTTCAAAAATGTCCTCAAATCATGGTCAAATATTTATATATTATTAATATTTTAATGGTATTTTATTAACATAATTATTAATATAATATCGTATTAATACAACTCAAACCATGTTTTGCTTGTTTTAACCCATATTTAATGTAGCCTGGTCGTATTTTATTTTAATTCTCTTCATGCATCTGGAAATTGTCTTGCTTCTATGAAGTTATGCTGTAGAGTTTGATCTACAGTTTGAAATACATTGGAATCACAAAATGCAGGGCATTTTCTCTCCTCTACTGGCGTCTGGCTTGCTTTTAACCCCATCTCCAGTCTCACTACAATGTAAAACAGCTGTTAGAGACAGTCATTGACAGATGATATTCCTTATCGTTCTCATCTCCCGATCTCGCTCTCCATTCACAAGCCAGTGCTTGACCATGCCCCCACTACCACATACCCCCATTGCCCGACAGGCCAGGGAGTCACCCTGTCTGCCCAGTACTCCCCTATTTTTAGAGAGGAAGTCTGCAACAGCCATCTGCACCCCAGGCCTGTGGATCACCTCGAACTTAAACAGCTGTAGAGCCAGATACCAACGGGTGATCTGCACATTGGTATCCTTCATGCGATGGAGCCATTGGAGCAGGGCATGTTGCGAACAGAGGGTGAAAGCCCATCCCTGGTGGTAATACTGAAGGGTGAGGACCACACACTTGATGGCCAGACACTGCTCAATGGTGCTGTACCTTGCCTCTCTTGCCGAGAGCTTCCGACTGATGTACAGCACCAGGTGCTCCTCCCCGTCGACCCGCTGGGACAACCTGGCTCCCAACCCTCTCTCTGACGTGTCAGCCTGTAAAACAAAAGGGAGAGAGAAATCATGAGCATTTAACAACGGGCCACTACAAAGTGCAGCTTTTACCTGCATAAAAGCCTGTTGGCATGCCTCCATCCACTGGACTGGGTCAGGGGCTCCCTTGCTAGTGAGATCAGTCAATGGGCTGGTGATGTCCGAATAATTGTTAAGGCCGCAATCATTGCAGTCTTATCAATTTGGGGATGCACCTCCCCTTGGCCCAAGTGGAACCCCATATACTGTACCTCCACCCATCCAATTGTGCACTTCTTGGGTTTTTTTTATGAGTCCCGCTCACAGCAGTGACCTCCGAACCACCCTCAGATCGTAGCTGGGGCCCCAAAGAAACTGAACAGAAGGGTCATGAATTGATGTTAACCAAGTGGTGTGGAGAAGGCCATTTTCTCAAGGGATATTGGTGTTAAGGGGATCTGCCAATATCCCTTTTTCAAATCCAGTGTCAAATAAAATAAGTCACGCCCAACTGATCAAGCAGTTCATCAATATGAGGCATTGGATATGTGTCAAATTTAGACACAGCGTTGACCTTTCTATAATCCACAGAGAGCCGGACCGAACTTTTGCTCTTCAGAACCAGGGTTGTTTTGATATGGTGTTCTATGAGGTTTGTACGACTGGGAAGGGGCAGGAGCACGTCGGAGAATTCTCTTAGCAACCGGGTCAGGTCCATGACTTACAGTGGTGAGTGGTGGTCTCCGCAAGAGACTGTGACACCTCAATTGGCTTTTACATTCACAACTGGCGCGAGCTCCTCCCACTCCGGAACCATTGTTTCCAAAGACACAGGGGCCACCTCCCTCCACGGTTTTAAGTGGTTGAGGTGGTAAATTTGCCACCATCTGTTCGTTTAACCTCATAATCGACTTCCCCGACTCGCTGTGTGACATCAAAAGATGCTTGCCACTTTGCGAGTAATTTAGAGCTTGAAGTTGGTAGTAATACAAGGACTTTATCTCCCTGTGCAAATTCTTCTAGCCGAGCTACCCTGTTATACAGCCAACTTTGACTTTTTTAAGCCAGTAGCAAATTCTCTTGTGATAGCTGCCCAAACATGTGAAATTTTGCTCTCAGGTCAAGAACGTACTGAATTTCAATTTTGTTGTTTGAAGGTCCTTCCTCCCAATTTTACATCAAACCATCTAAGACACCATGAGGCTTATGTCCATACAATAATTAAAATGGGGAGAACCCTGTGGTAGCTTGCGGGACCCCTCGAACTGCGAATAACAGGGGTTCAAGCCACTTATCCCAATTCTGAGTATCTTCATGAACAAACTTATAAATCATGTTTTTCAGGGTTTTATTAAACCGGTCGACCAAGCCAGGGTTGGGAGGGTTACTTTTGAAATGTATTCCACTAAGATTACAGAATACATGCTGTAAAATGTCATTTGTAACATATTCTGTTAGATTATTCAAGGTCAGTAACGTATTCTAAATACTTTGTATTACTTTTTCAGCATTGGTAGATTATTTTCTCTTGTTTTGACTATAAAACCAGTACAGTTAGACAAAATACATGTTAAAAATACATTCTCTGAAAACCCTAAATATCTTATGCAGTGTTGTTTCTAAAACAAGTTAAATGATACTCATCTTGATTTAAGGATTTTTAAAAAATATTTTTACAGGAAAAAAATACAAAAATTATTATCAAGAATATGATTTTTGACCTAATATCAAAGCTAGAAAAAATATTATGATCTAACATGAATTTTCTTGATACAAAAATATGAAACGTGCATGTAAAATGTCTAGAAATAGCAATTTAGCTTAGCGTAAAGCTGACAATTTACACAAGGTTTATTTCAGTTTCTTCTGCTCCAAACTTAATTCAGACTTACTACTCCGTCTGCTCGTCACATCATACGAAAGTTTTTCACCAATGTTCAAATGCACTTTGGATCGCATAATATATATGTAACCCTAACCCATCTGAAAGAACTAAATATTAAATGAAACAAATGAAAATAAAATGCAAAATAATATCTTCAGTAATCAAAATACTTTTTGAATGAAGATATCAATTGTAACTGTAGTGGAATGCATCCCTTATTTTTGCATCCCATGGCCCATCCCTGGCCATCCATTTGTGGGTGGTACACACTCGTGCTAATTTATTTAATTCCCAATAATTTGTAGAGCTCATGTAGTGTACGTGACATGAAATTATTCCCTTGATCAATGAGGATTTCTTTTGAAATCCCCACTTGAGGGATAATTCTGAAGAGTGCCTCAGCAACACTACATGCTGAAATGTTGCATAGAGGCACTGCTTCTGGATATCACATTACGTAGTCCACCAGAACCAACACTAAGCGATGTCTGGATGCTGTACACTCTAATGGCCCGACGTGTTCCATACCAATTCTTTCGAAGGGGACCCCAATAAAAGGAAGCATGTGCAATGGTGCTCTTGGGGTGGCCGGTGGATTCACCAGCTGATATTCACTGCATGCCACACACCATCAGCAAACATCCCTGTGAATGCCCTGCCAATAAATACAGGCCTATAGATGGTTTAGTGGTTTTTTCTTGCCCTATGTGACCAGCCATAAGATTATAATGAGCCGTCTGGAATAACATTTCCCGATGGCTCTTTGGTATCAATAACTGCAAAATGCAATGTATGGCTGAAGATGTTGACCATCAATCACTCACTCTCAATTGGTTGAAGGTGTGCCTAAGAGTCTCGTCTTGTGTCTGCTCCAGAGGGAAATCCCTGGTGGGGAATCCTCTAAGGGCTGGGGAAAATGAGACCTCTCCTTCCCTTACGTCATCCTGATGCGGAGCTGATGTAGATGGCTTTGGCTCTGCCTCCCCAGCCAGCGCATCACAAATACCACACCGAGACACTCTGTTACAGGATCCATCGCATAAATTTCCTTTAATAATGTGGAAAATGCTGGCCAATTCATGCCGAAATTTAGCGGATGGGTGAGGTGGGAACAAACTGCCGCCTTGACAATATGCTTTTGTCCCTGGAATTGAATTGTCATAGTCACTACTGGATAATCGTGGATATCCCCATGCACACACCATACCTTCACCTTGTGTCTAGCACTCAAAGCCTCATCTTGAACCAGGCATTGATGAATGGAGGTTTAGCTGCAATCCGAATCCAACAAGGCCTGGTATTCTACCCCCTTAATACTCACAGGTATGTGGTACCAGATGGCATTGGACCCACTCTGTGGTTCCCCTTGGCAGATGAGCGCTGAATTGCTCCATCACCATCAGAACGATTACCGCCTCTGCGTTGTACTCCTCCCCAGCCCTAACCCACTTCCGGCAGGAATCACGGAGCAGCTATGCATAAACAAACAGGCGGCCGACCTCGCTGAGCATGAGGGAGCGAAACCGCTGGCAGTGTTGTTCTGGAGTGTGGCCAACCTGTTGTAAGATCGCTTTCTTCATGGTGTCATACTCCACTCAGATGTCTGCAGGGTGCTGCTGAGCCGCAAGCTGGGCTTCCCTGGACAGCAGCGGAAGCAGCCGAATCGCCCACTCAGCTTTCTGCCATATGAAAACGGATGTGGTCTGTTCAAAGAACCCCACAAATGCCTTTGGGTGATCCTGAGGCCCCATCTTGGTCGACATGAGCTGAGACATGTTCATTGTTGCCACTGGGGTCATGGCTGAGAACTTCTAGGTTACCAGGCTCTATAATGCCGATCCTCAATTTGAGCTTGGAGGAGATCCTGGAAGCACTGCTCCTGGGCCAGGAGGGCCTGTTGTTGCATCTGTTTCATGTCTGCAAGGGCTTGGATGACTTTGCCCAGTGGTGAGGATTCCATGGCAACAGGGTTCTAATACATGTTGACAAGTATGAAGCAGAGGATGTAAACCTCAACTCAAATGGTAAGTTTTATTTTCACACTCAAACGATAAATAGTTTTTCAGCTTAGCAATCACACAGGCAAAAAGGGTCTGTGTGCAGTGCTCTCTCTCTCTCTCTCTCTCTCTCTCTCTCTCTCTCTCTCCTTTACTGATGTCTGGCTCACTTTTAACACTGTCTCCACTCTCACTGCAATGACAAACAGCTGTTAGAAGACAATCATTTACAGGTTTTTTTTTTTTAGGTTAGGGAGGTAAGTTTTACTTATTAAGACCTCCATCTAAAATTCACCTTAAACACCTTGTCTGATCACATCGTCGTTTCACTTGGTTTTAGCACCTCCGCTGGACATTTCACTTAAAAATTGCATTCAAATGTGTAATGAAGCATGTAATTTAAGTTTTGCAAAACCTTTGCAATACTCACATAAATTTCATGACACCAAGCTGCATTTTTCAGTGACCATCAAATAATTAATATCTAATGCTGATTGAGAATGGAGAAAAATAAATGTTTAAAAGGCATGCATAAAATACATCACCAGTTTTCATTTATCTTTGATTTTAATCTTTAAGCTACTTTGTGATGTGTAAATTTCTATTGCATGGGCTCCATTAGTGTAGTGTGTTTTGCACAGCACTATGAGTGGGCTGTTGTGTGTGGTCTCCCACGTCGTGAACATGTCATACGTGGGCGCTGGACTGCTATCTTCCAGCCAATTTCTCTTGCCTTAAATTTGCAGGTGGAAACATGACAGATTACTAATCCAAGTATTAAAAACAGCAATTGCTTTAGTTTTACAAATATTTTTTAAATAGGGTGACACATCTTTTCAACATTTGCTCACATCATGTCAGTGCCTCGTTTAGTCAGTTTACAAGCATCACTCATATTTCATGAGCTTTAATATTTTATTATACCTTGTGGCTGGAATCCACAATCAAACAAGTGTATTGATGTATCTATTTTCAACTGAAAAACTCCAAATTGTATGTCCAAGTGAACTAGTAAACAAATGCGTGTTTTCTCTTGTAGTGGTTTTGTTTGTATGTTTTGTCTTAAATTAGGATATTAATTGTGAAATATATCTTCCATATTAAAAATCTTTCATATTTTTCTTAAGTCCACATAAAAATCAAAAGTGCATGAATAATTGCAGCAAGCAATATGATTAATTTTATTAACAGTTGTGAATTATGGTTAGTCCATTGCCTGTGTCAGCAAAACACTGAGGTACAGTGCTCGTGCTGTGTTTTAGTAATTGGCTTGTGGTTGTGTAAACAGAAGAACTTGCCACAAATGTTTACAATGTCTTGCTTACAAATGTAAATATCTTTTTAAAATATTTTATGTACCTGTGTTGTCACACTTTTTATTCCAATTAATATTTCACAGGGTAGGTTTATTTTTGAAAGTCAGTTTCTTTATAAACACATATCTTAAAGTCTTGGCAAAAGAAAAGCAAAAGAAAAAAAAGCAACTGAAAATTTCCACCACAATTGCCCTGGAAAAAAAGATACAGTTCAATGAACACACGTTGACTTTTTGTGACAACATGCCCCAAGAGCAGTAGTCAATGGAACTTGCCATTAAACAGACTTTTTAAGCTTTTAATTGAAACAATTATGAAACATTTATGAAACACAAAACAATTCTTGAACCAGCAAAATGTAAATAGTAAAATACAAAAATATCAAACCATTGTTTTTTCCAACAAATAATTTAATACATTATACATTGTCACAGATCCACCAGGCTCTCCCTCTCCTCACTGCCAGCACTGCGCTCACTCTCCCTTGAGTTTTAATTACCCGCACGTACAAATCATCAGAATGCCAATCATGGACTGCTTATATACCTTCTCACACTCTCAGTCACTGTCTGTTCTCGTCAATGTTCTCACAAAGACTACGGACTCCCTAGCACTTCTATACTTACCTTCCGAAATACTTACCTTGTCTTTTGTTTCCTGTTTCTGAGTTTACTGCGTATTTCATCCTCTGTGTATTCCCCCCAGCAATATATTCTAATCCTCTGTGTTGCAATGTTTCCTACAGAGACTAAAAGACTGTTGTGAGTGTTCAGATCATCTGTTCATTGTCAAAATACCATGTTTGAAGTTTACTCACCTGCTGTTTATTCCATACCAGTTTTTGGATTACCTCACCTGTTTGTTTCACCTCTCACCCATTCTCTTCAACAAATAAACAAATAAATAAATAGAGCCCAAACCTCTGCCTCTGAATTTTCTCACCATGACAGAAGAACAGACCACCAATATGGACTCAGTGGGGGCTCCCCACCGATCACCACCACCAACGAGCACCATCTTAGAGGAGCTGGTCAACGAGCTTCGTCGAGTCATCACACCACCGGTAGCCTCGAATGCTAGTTCCTCTTCTACTTCCATATCTGCATCATCATCACCGGTTTCTCACTAGGTCAGTCCCATGGTTAACCCATCTCCTTACTCAGGTGCAGCGGAGGATCTACTCTCCGGACGTGCACTGAAGTGGGTAAACACCAGTCAATCAGCCATTGGATGCCTTCTTCAAGCACTTCAAGGAAGTCTTTGGATTACCCGCAGGTGATTCAACAGTGAGTGAACAACTGTATCACCTTAAACAAGGAAAGAGATTAAAAACTGATTTTCCCTGCAGTTCCATATACTGCAGTGGCAGCAAGTGGCTGGATCGAACCGGCCCTTCTGACAACCTACAGACAGGGACTGGAACATCCCTGCGGATGCAGCTTGCGGCACATGACGATTCTGAGTGTTTTGAGTGATTTGAGTGGGTTGTACCCACTTTGAGGACATTTCCTTTCTGATTCTGGAGGGCTCCACCTCCTATATCATTCTGAGGTGTCCATGGTTACAACAATACTCCCCGCAGCTCTCTTGGACTACCAGAGAGGTATTGGTATGGGGTGGAGAGTGTTTCCAAGGATGCATATGGCTTCCCTTTCCTATTGGTCCCTACACTCCTGTGCCTGTGTGTGCCACTTCTATAGACAGTCCTGCAAATGAGCTTCACAATCTACTTTGTGCATGACACAAGCAATTTTTCCAACAATTGTTTACAGACAGATTATTTCATTTTAATTGACTATATCACAATTCCAGTGATTAGAAGTTAACATACACTAAGATAACTGTGCCTTTAAGTAGCTTGGAATGTTCCAGAAATTTATGTCGAGCTTTAGACAATTAATCAGTTAGCTTCTGATATGAGGTGTACTGAATTGGAGGTGTTCTTGTGGATGTAGCTATATCCACAGTGAAACGAGTCCTATATTACCTGAAAGGCTGCTCAGCAATGAAGAAGCCACTGCTTCTAAACCACCATAAAAAAACACCATTTGCAAGTGCACATGGGGACAAAGATCTTACTTTTTGGAGAAATGTCCTCTGGTCTCATGAAAATAAATTTAACTGTTTGGCCATAATGACCATCGTTATGTTTGGAGGAAAAAGGGTGAGGCTTGCAAGCCGAAGAACACCATCCCAACTGTAAAGCATGGGGTTGGCAGAATCATGTTGTGGAGGTGCTTTGCTTCAGGAGGGACTGGTGCATTCACAAAATAGATGGCATCATGAAGAAGGAAACTTATATGAAGCAACATCTCAAGACATCAGCCAGGAAGTTAAAGCTCGGTCACAAATGGGTCTTCCAAATGGATAATGACCCCAATCATACCTCCAAAGTTGTGGCAAAATGGCTTAAGGACAACAAAGTCAAGGTATTGGAGTGGCCATCACAAAGACCTGACCTCAATCCGATAGAACATTTTTGGGCAGAACTGAAAAAGCACATGAAAGCAAGGAGGCCTATAAACCTGGCTCAGTTACACCAGTTCTGGAGGAATGGGCCAAAATTCCAGCAACTTATTATGAGAAGCTTGTGGAAGGCTATCCAAAATGTTTGACCCAACTTAAACAATGTAAAGGCAATGCTACCAAATACCAACAAAGTGTATGTAAACTTCTGACCCACTGGGAATGTGGTGAAAGAAATAAAAGCTGAAATAAATAATTCTCTCTTCTATTATTCTGACATTTCAAATTCTTAAAATAAAGTAGTGATCCTAACTGACCTAAGACAGGGAATTTTTTTATGATTAAATGTCAGGAGTTGTGAAAAACTGAGTGTGATGAGCAGGGCAGGGCCGAGGAGTGTCTGGGCAGAGCGAGGCTGGGAGGATAAGTGGTGAATGAACTCCACCTGTGTGCCACACCGGTCTCGCGTTCCAGTAAGGGGCGGAAGGAGTATTTGAGGACAGGAGACAGTGGCAGATGAGAGAGACGCATGAAGCTGTCTGTGTGTATCTGCGTGTCAGTGTGGTTTTGCTGAAAAGAAAACCTTTTGCGTACTACTGAAAAGCGGCCTTATTGTGTGCGACAGAATAACGCAACAATAAATGTCTATGTGTTTTGTCAAGCCTGCACCTGCTTCGTCCTTTCCATAATTTTTACACTGAGTTTAAATGTATTTGGCTATGGTGTATGTAAACTTCTGACTTCAACTGTATTGTCCCAAATGTACAATTATTATGTATCCCATTGTCCCGAGAACACATTAAACGTGTCGGTTTAAATCGACCTTAATTATACAGTATAGTTGATGCTTGCCTGAATGTATGCCAGTGTTGTTTTATTGTGTTAATTTGTTTACCCAAGAGCTATAGCAGAAACAAATGTTTGATTTTTAGTTTTAAGGACAGAATTCTCCAAAACAAATTTGCTAAATTAAGAAGTCTTTGTACTGGGTGTTTCAAACCAACACACAAAACCTCTGCTAGAAAAAACAAGCATTTGTAAAATTTGACCTTTTCTCTCAAAATCATAGTTATTAGAATTTTCCCTTGTGACAACTTGCCCTGCTCCCTTATACTGTATATGCATATGTATGTATTAGATAATGAATTAAGATATTCTGTTGTAATCCCTTTTAGGGAAAAGCAATACAAATATCTACAGTTTATAGGTGTTTTGGTTGCTATGACTCATGGTTTGTTCCTTGTAAAGGTCGGTCTTATCCAAAAGCCACCTGTAACACAGTTCACACTCACGGGTAAGGAAGAGGCGAGAAACCGGCTTGACATATAACTGAAGGTTTAATGTAAAACTCAAAATACAAACACATAAGACAACGGACATGTCCGTGAACGATCATTCTCTCCCGCATCGCCGTCCGCGAGTGGCCTTTATCCCTCTTGACGGCTTGATCAGCCTAATCATGCCCCGGTCCCGCCCTCCACCGTGCCACACCACCTAACCAGGTTTGCACCTCTGCTGTGTCTGTGAATGTCTCCTGATCTTACTGATGCATGTAAAAGAGGGATTTCTTGTGACTGTCAACATCTCGATCATGTTATAGAAGCGGAACACCTGATTTGTTACTGGATGCTCTAAAGAAATAATGTTCTGTTTGCTGAGGGATGTTCTAAGCTTTAATAATGGCTTTTGTTAATGACAGAAAATGGCTCCTTTGGCTTACAACATAATTATACAGGCGGCTGTTGATTCCTACCGCTGAATAACCGCACGTCCCACAAATAATACCCATGTAGCTCTGCCTTTGGGACTCCAAGTGTGAAACAAGTCTCAACCAAAATTGGCAGTTAAAATTGGTAGTTATTTTTGATCTGACAGATCACTTTGAATGAAAGATGTGATGACTAAATTGTTTGAATGCACTCCATGCTATAATTGCATGTACCTGCAAAGAGCTTTGTAACTTTCTTTCTTAGAGTGAAATTTTCTGGTTGAGGTAGTTATATTTATAGTTTTGGCTTGGTTTATACAGTAATAATTCATCCAGGATCCAATACATTTTTAGGGCCACCACTGTAGAATCAAAGCCCAGTTCTGGAGCAATGTGAGCTCATCATCAGTGACAACGAAATCTCTCCCTTTGTCTGCAGGAGTACCAAGAGTCCACACATTTGGAGCAGTTTGTGACACGCTTCCTCCTGAAGGAGACCACCAGTCAGCTTCAGTCTCTGCAGAGCTCTCTGGAGTGTGCCATGGAGACCACAGCTGAACAGACCCGACAGGAGAGGCAAGAAACAGAATCTGCTTTTACATTTAGCCAAATATACAATTGTTATAGTTCCCTCTACCCACAGATGTAAACATATTATTTAACTGTTCAAAATGTCGACAGTACTTCAGGCTTGGGAAAAATTCAGTATTTCAAATGGCCCCTTTTCAGTTCATGATTGGAAATTTAAATTGAATTGTCTGTGCCCCACAGGATATATATATATATATATATATATATATATATATATATTTTTTTAGCTGATTCTACATATTTTTCTAAACTTTCTCTAATGTTCAACACGGTCAAAATAAATATCATTTAAAAATGTTGTTATATAGCACAACAAAATATCCACAATTTTTTTTTTCAGATAACTAATAATATATAAGTTTTATAACTTATAACTTGTACAATATTAATATTAGAGCCTCTAATAATTAAAACAAGTACAACCAATCCAAACACACACACACACACACACACATATTTTTATTCATACTATGATAAATGGAATCATGTAAATGCCTCACGCTGCAACCCCCAAATCTATGCCACAGGTTCACGGCAATCCATATTGTAATTAAATTTGTCAACATATCTGAGGTAGACTTTTAAGGGCTTTCCTAAGGACCTGGTTATGTCACATGTGTCAGATGGATACTTTTAGGCATAAAAGTATATATATATATATATACACTCACCTAAAGGATTATTAGGAACACCTGTTCAATTTCTCATTAATGCAATTATCTAATCAACCAATCACATGGCAGTTGCATTTAGGGGTGTGGTCCTGGTCAAGACAATCTCCTGAACTCCAAACTGAATGTCAGAATGGGAAAGAAAGGTGATTTAAGCAATTTTGAGCATGGCATGGTTGTTGGTGCCAGACGGGCCGGTCTGAGTATTTCACAATCTGCTCAGTTACTGGGATTTTCACGCACAACCATTTCTAGGGTTTACAAAGAATGGTGTGAAAAGGGAAAAACATCCAGTATCCGGCAGTCCTGTGGGCGAAAATGCCTTGTTGATGCTAGAGGTCAGAGGAGAATGGGCCGACTGATTCAAGCTGATAGAAGAGCAACTTTGACTGAAATAACCACTCGTTACAACCGAGGTATGCAGCAAAGCATTTGTGAAGCCACAACACGCACAACCTTGAGGCGGATGGGCTACAACAGCAGAAGACCCCACCGGGTACCACTCATCTCCACTACAAATAGGAAAAAGAGGCTACAATTCGCAAGAGCTCACCAAAATTGGACAGTTGAAGACTGGAAAAATGTTGCCTGGTCTGATGAGTCTCGATTTCTGTTGAGACATTCAGATGGTAGAGTCAGAATTTGGCGTAAACAGAATGAAAACATGGATCCATCATGCCTTGTTACCACTGTGCAGGCTGGTGGTGGTGGTGTAATGGTGTGGGGGATGTTTTCTTGGCACACTTTAGGCCCCTTAGTGCCAATTGGGCATCGTTTAAATGCCACGGCCTACCTGAGCATTGTTTCTGACCATGTCCATCCCTTTATGGCCACCATGTGCCCATCCTCTGATGGCTACTTCCAGCAGGATAATGCACCATGTCACAAAGCTCGAATCATTTCAAATTGGTTTCTTGAACATGACAATGAGTTCACTGTACTAAAATGGCCCCCACAGTCACCAGATCTCAACCCAATAGAGCATCTTTGGGATGTGGTGGAACGGGAGCTTCGTGCCCTGGATGTGCATCCCACAAATCTCCATCAACTGCAAGATGCTATCCTATCAATATGGGCCAACATTTCTAAAGAATGTTTTCAGCACCTTGTTGAATCAATGCCACGTAGAATTAAGGCAGTTCTGAAGTGAAAGGGGGTCAAACACAGTATTAGTATGGTGTTCCTAATAATCCTTTAGGTGAGTGTATATATATATTTGAAGTCCGAAATGTACATACCCCTTAGCCAAACAGTTCAATTTTTGTTTCATTAGAAAAGAGGACTTTTCTCCAAAAAGTAAGATCTTTGTTCCCATATGCACTTACTAACTGTAGTCTGACTTTTTTATGCCGGTTTTGGAGCAGTGGCTTCTTCCTTGCTGAGCAGCCTTTCAGGTTATGTCGATATAGGACTCGTTTTTCTGTGGATATAGATATTTATCTACCTCTTTCCTCCAGCATCTTCACAATGTCCTTTGCTGTTGTTCTGGGATTGATTTGCACTTTTCGCACCAAATTACGTTCATCTCTAGGAGATAGAATGCATCTTCCTGAGTGGTATGATGGCTGTGTGGTCCCGTGGTGTTTATAGTTGCGAACTATTGTTTGTACAAATGAACGTGGTACCTTAAAGCATTTGGAAATTGCTCCCAAGGATGAACCAGACTTGTGGTGGTCCTCATTTTTTGTCCTCATTGTGGTTGTCTTGGCTGATTTCTTTTGATTTTCCCACGATGTCAAGCAAAGTGGCACTGAGTTTGAAGGAACGCCTTAAAATACATCCACAGATACACCTCTAATTCAGTACACCTCCTATCAGAAGCTAATTGGCTAATTATCTAAAGGCTTGACATAATTTTCTGTAATTTTCCTGCTTAAAAACACTGTTAACTTATTGAATGTAAACTTCTGACCCACTGGAATTGTGATATAGTCAATAAAAGTAAAACAATCTGTCTATAAACAATTGTTGGAAAAATTACTCGTGTCACACACAAACTTGCCAAAACTATAGTTTGCTATTATTAAATATGTGGAGTAGTTAAAAATTAGTTTAAATGACATCTAAGTGTATGTAAACTTCTGACTTCAACTGTATATATATATATATATATATATATATATATATATATATATATATATATATATATATATATATATGTAACCAGGTGAAAAATTATACAATATTTCAGTTGTGAAGCTGTCTATTAACCTGTTGATACGCAATTTCACCGCACTCAGGAGTGACGTCACTGCTTACATTTACAATATAATTTACCGTCTATAAATGTAATTAATGTTAACAAATTATACATCTTTTCAATGGCCTAAGGGTTCAACATTGATATCCGATATCTGTTTCATGATAGCAAAATGCTCCAGAAACAGCAATTTAGTTATTTGTGCCAGGAGTACAAATGAAAGCATGCAATATAAAAATGAGATTTCATACCTTTGATATGAAATCGCGATCGCCAGATGAATCCAGTTCGCCACACTTGGGTCAATTGTCCATGTCAAGCGTTCATTGAAAAACATCCAATAGCACTTTTTGTCCTTAAAAGTGATACGTCTGAGAAATATTGATATATTCCCCATTGTTTACATGTGATCTCGCCTGAAAGACTTACCCTTCGTAATCGTTCTTCGAAAGACGGAGCCTTAATTTTACTCTGTATACCAGCAGCGATTATCAGAGAAAAAAGCTTGCAGGAACCTCATTTTTTGTTAGATCATCTTCAAATTTGAAACGTAACTTTTTTTTGGAGGTTTTTGTGGCTTTGAGAGCATTGTATTTCTGGGTTGTCTTGGCACTTTTATTATTGTTTTTTAGATTATAAAAACATGTTCAGCACAAAATATTTCCATTACTATAAACTTCAGCTTCTCTAACTTTCAAAAATAACAACATATATTAATTCTGAAACTTGGGTAAATTGTTATGCTGGCCCTTTAAGAAACAGGAACGTGAGTTACCGTTCTGCCCAGGAGTGTCGTGAGGTGTGCGGTTTGAATAACTTGATGCAACAGTTTAAGCACACGATAAACAAACGGTGTTGTTGCCGTGAATGCTGGCAGAATGTGGAACTAAACCAGATCGACTGAATAGGGAAGACTGAGGATAGTGAATTAAAGGTATTGTGAATAAAGTTCAATTTGGGTATTGTGGAGAACTTGGAGTGGTATTATTGACCGGACGGTATAGGTCACAAAGTTCCTTGCAAACCTAGGGGATAATGGCTGGGAAAGAGATGGATAGTGAGAGTCATAGCATGGTTTGTAGTGAGAAAGATGAAAGGAGGGTAATTGAATGGGAAAGCGTGGGGAAGGGAAAGAAAGTTAAAAATCGGAAAAGAAAGAAAAAAGAAGCATCTAGCATAGGAGAATTGGAAAGTGAACAAAGTCAAGAGGGGGAAAAAAGAAGGAAGGAAGGACTGAATATAGTTTTTAGATATGAAGGAGAAGGAGGAATTAAGAAAGTAGACCCGATTAAATAAACAAAAATAATCAGAGGACAGATAGGGGAAGTGAAATACAGAAGGATTCTAGTAGATGAAAATTTGCAAATTGGATGTAATAATGAAGATAAAATTGAGAAGGGAAGAAAGATGACAAATGTTGGAAAAGTTAAGGTCCAAAAGGTTGTAAAAGTTGGGGAAAAAAGGTTTAATGGTCGCAACCAATGTTAATAGTAGAGAAATAATGGAAAACCTGAGAGTGAGAAATGGTACAGTAAAAAGTGTAAAAAGAATGACAAAAGGAATAGAGAAAAAGGAGAAAGAGTCTGTACTGATTGAATTTGAGGAAAAAACAGATACCTAAGGAGGTATATTTTGGATTTTTAAGGTATAATGTAAGAGAGTATGTAGTGAAACAAATGAGATGTTGTAACTTTAAAGAGTTTGGACATAGAACAAAAATGTGCAAAGGGAAGAGAAGGTGAGCCAGATGTGGAGGGGAACATTATTATGGGAAGTGTGGTGAGGGAACGAAACCAAAGTGCTGTGATTGTGGAGGAATTCACAGTGTAGCATACTGGGGATGTGATGCACTTAAAAAAACAGGTGGAGGTGCAGCAGATTAGGGTAAAAGAAAAGGTGTCATATGCTGAAGCAGTTAGGATGGCTGGTCAGGAAAATCAGAATAAGGAGGGATTCTGGTGATTGTGAAGAGGCAGAAAACTGTTTGGACATGATAGGTTTGAAGTGGGAGGAAGTAAATGAAGAACTTCAGATGCAAGCAAGTCAGGAGATATTATGTGTAGGGTGATAGTACTAATAATGCCAATCTTGCAGTAGAATGCGAGAAGTTTGATAGCTAATGGGCAAGATTTTAAACAATTTGTAGCTAGTAGGGGAGGAAAACCAGAGATTGTTTGCATTCAAAGACTTGGTTAAAACCTCAATTGGATTTTGTTTTATATGATTATGTGGCAGTAAGACATGATAGAAGTGAGGGAGGAGGAGGAGGAGGATGTACTACATTTACAAAGAAAGGAATACTGTACCAAGTATTAGGTATAGGAAATGAGCAAGAATATGTGGTAGTAAAGGTGTGAGTTGGAAAGAAAGGGTTGGTGATTGTAAATTAATATAATCCTTGTAAAAGTGTAGAGTTAAGGAAATTTGTTGAGATAGAGGTGCAAAATTGTAGTAACATGGTGTGGTGTGGGGATTTTAATGGTCATAATATGTTGTGGGGGAGTGTTAGAATAGACAAAATTGGTCAAATAGTAGAAGAAATGTTAGATGAGAAGAATTTAGTGTTCTTAAATAATGGTAAATGCACAATAATAGATATTAATACAGAGAAAGAATCAGTACTGGATCTTACATTAGTATCAAACAACATTGCAGCAATGTGTGATTGGTCAGTGTATCAAGAAGGAAAAATAGGCAGTGATCATTGTCCACTGTGGTGTAAAATAAAAATAGAGGTAACATGGAAGACAGAGAACATAAGTGAGAAATGGAATCTTAGGAAAGCAGACTGGGGAAAATTTCAGCAGGAAAGTTGTAGATAAATTAAGGTTGAAATGAACATTGAAACATTAGACAGTCCATTCCCAAGTGTAAAATGAAGAATTGAAAACAATGTAGTGCCATGGTGGGATGACAAATGTAAGGAAGTATTAAAAAACAGGAATAAATAATTTAACATAGTTAAAAGAACACTTAATTTTCAACACATGATTCAGTATAAGCAAGCTCAGGCAGAAGGAAGACAATAAGACAAACAATAAGGATGTTCTGGAAAACAGATTGTGATTCAATTGGAAACACAACTCAGATTGTGTATGTAAGTAATTATGGGGTATGATTATATGGGGTATGAGGTATTTATTATGGTGTGTGTTTACATCGCACCAAACGCATCTGGGAACATCACAGACACCAAACAACAATATCCGGACTCAGTTATTATTATTCTTGGGGATTTTAACAAAGCAAATATCACACGTGAACTGCCCATATACAAACAGCACATTACATGCCCCACCAGAGACAGGAACATACTGGATCACTGCTACAAAACAATAAAGGATACATATCGATCTGTCCCACGTGCTGCTTTGGGACTCTCTGATCACTCTCTGGTTCATTTTATTCCGACCTACAGGCATAAATTAAAATCAGCTAAGCTAGTTTTAAGGACTGTAAAGAGTGGACCAATGAAGCAGAGCGGGAACTGCAAGCCTACTTTGACTGCACTGATTGGAGTGTTTTTGAAGCTGCAGCTACAGACCTGGATGAGCTCACAGATACTTTTACATCATACATCAGTTTCTGTGAGGACATGTGCATCCTACTAAGACATTTTTATCATTCAACGATGATAAACCATGGTTTACAGGAAGACTCAGACAGCTTTGTCATTCCAAAGAGGATGCTTACAGGGGTGGGGATAAAGTATTGTACAGTCAGGCCAGGAACACATTGAATAAGGAAATCAGAGTGGCAAAAGAAGATACTATGAGAAGCTGATAAACAAGTTTTCAGTTAACGACCCTGCATCAGTGTGGAGTGGCCTAAAACAAATTACTATTTACAGGACTCATACCCCCAACCCTGTGGTGGACCAACGACTGGCTGACGACCTGAATGTGTTTTACTGTAGATTTGAAAGGCACATTCTCACACCCCACACCCGCTCTGACATTCACTACACACAAACACCAACACCTCCTGCAACCCCTCTCCTCCCCCCTCCTGCTACTCAACCTGCACTCAAGATCTGTGATGTGTGCCACATCTTTTGGAAGCAAAAGACGAGGAAGGCTTCAGGCCCGGATGGTGTCTCACCACTGTGCCTCCAATCCTGTGCTAACCAACTGGCCCCCACCTGGAAAGAAGAAGCCCCCATCTTCTCACAGATCTTCAATAGATCACTGGAGCAGTGTGAAGTCCCATGCTGCTTAAAACGCTCAATTATTATCCCTGTCCCTAAGAAACCAAAAATCACTGGACTTAATGACTACAGACCTGTCGTCCTGACGTCTGTGGTCATGAAGTAATTTGGTGTTGGACCACCTGAAGGACATCACTGGACCCTTTCTAGATCCCCTTCAATTTGCTTATCGAGCAAACAGGTCTGTGGATGATGCAGTCAACATGGAATTGCATTATGTACTGCAACATCTGGACAGACCGGGGACATATGCAAGGATCCTTTTTATGACTTCAGTTCAGCTTTCAACACAATCATCCCACTAAGTTAAACCAACTCCCTGTTCCCATGTCTATCTGTCAGTGGATTACCAGATTTCCGATGGACAGGCAGTGAGACGGGAAATTCACTTCCAGCACCTGTACGATCAGCACTGGTGATGTGTGCTCTCCCCACTACTCTTCTCCCTCTACACCTGTTACGATCCTCACCGTCTTTGGTTTGTTTACCTTTTTATTTAAGCTTTTGTCACCTTTTTATGTTCCACATTGTTTGTTTATGCACTAAGTTTTGGCACTTTTTATGTTCTGTATTGCCTTTTGTTTTGTGCACTCTTATTTTGAAGTTTTGTCATGTCCTGTTTTCCCCCCCTTGTCTATGTGTCCGGTCCTCATTGGTTTATTGTTTGATTACTTTATTATCTGTCCTAGTTTGGTCATTGGTTTTAGTTAACTGCCCTTTTACCTCGTTATGAGTTCTGTTTGTCCATTTGGTTTATGTTTTCCCTTGTTTTGTATTTAAGCCCTGATGTTCACCTTGTCCTTTGTTTGGTCGTTGTTCTATGTTTGATGAAGTTGTTTTGTTCATGCTGTCCCAGAATCCTGCCTTGGCCCGTGTTCCTGCTTACGCCCTCCTTGCAAGACCCCCGTGTTATTTTCTTGTATTCATTTCTTTATTTTCCCCTCGTGGACGTTTTATTTGTTCCTGCTTTTGTTTTGCCTTCACCTTTGAAAATTCCAATAAAAGCTGCGTTTGGATCCTTACTCCCTCGTCTGCCCTCTTCATAACAGAACGACCAACCAAACATGGACCCAGCAGCCATGACACCCATGCAGGCTAATCTCCGGCTTCTCAGCCTTAGACAGAGGGATCGTCCAATAGAGCCCCACGTCAGTGAGTTTCTGGAACTGGCCTATTTTTCTGACTTCCCAGAAACCTTTTTGGTCGAAATTTTCAGGGCCAATCTAAACCCCTCGCTTTGGAAGCAGTTGCCACCAGCGACCCCCTGCTGGACGCTCCACGACTACGTGGAGGAGACCCTATGGACCTGCGGTTCTCCTTTCACTGTGGGTATTGCTGAGGAGGATGCTATCTCTCCCCCCACAGTGGTCACCTCACAGCCTTCCATGACTCGTTCCTCCACGCCTGCCACGGCCAATACACCCCCAGTCTCGTCTGTCCCAGGGCCAGTGTTGACAACCCCGTCCGCCAGAAGAAGGAGGAGAAGAGGAAAGGCTTCTGCTTCCCGGTCTCCGCCTGCCACAGCCAACGAGCCAACGCCCACGCCTGCCACGGCCAACGAGCCAACGCCCACGCCTGCCACGGCCAACGAGCCAACGCCCACGCCTGCCACGGCCAACGAGCCAACGCCCACGCCTGCCACGGCCAACGAGCCAACGCCCACGCCTGCCACGGGCAACGAGCCAACGCCCACGCCTGCCACGGCCAACGATCTGGAAGCCTCGTCCGTCCCAGAGCCGGCGTTGCCAGCCTCGTCCGTCCCAGAGCCGGCGTTGCCAGCCTCGTCCGTCCCAGAGCCGGCGTTGCCAGCCTCGTCTGCCAGGAAGAGGAGGAGAAGAGGAGGGGCTTCCGCTCACCAATCTCCGCCCTACACGGCCCCGTCCTCTGAGCCAGCGCCTGTAGCCTCGACCGTCCAAGAGCCAGAGCCAGCGCCTGTAGCCTCGACCTTCCAAGAGCCAGAGCCAGCGCCTGTAGCCTCGACCGTCCAAGAGCCAGAGCCAGCGCCTGTAGCCTCGACCGTCCGAGAGCCAGAGCCAGCGCCTGTAGCCTCGACCGTCCAAGAGCCAGAGCCAGCGCCTGTAGCCTCGACCGTCCAAGAGCCAGAGCCAGTGCCTGTAGCCTCGACCGTCCAAGAGCCAGAGCCAGCGCCTGTAGCCTCGACCGTCCAAGAGCCAGAGCCAGCGCCTGTAGCCTCGACCGTCCAAGAGCCAGAGCCAGCGCCTGTAGCCTCGACCGTCCAAGAACCAGCCCCCCTTGAGCTTCCCAGAGCTCCGCCTCCCGAGCTTCCCAGAGCTCCGCCTCCCGAGCTTCCCAGAGCTCCGCCTCCCGAGCTTCCCACAGCTCCGCCTCCAGAGCTTCCCACAGCTCCGCCTCCAGAGCTTCCCACAGCTCCGCCTCCAGAGCTTTCCACAGCTCCGCCTCCAGAGCTTTCCACAGCTCCGCCTCCCGAGCCACCCAGCGCTCTGCCTCCAGGGCCACCCAGCGCTCCGCCTCCAGGGCCACCCAGCGCTCCGCCTCCAGGGCCACCCAGCGCTCCGCCTCCAGAGCTTCCCAGCGCTCCGCCTCCAGAGCTTCCCAGCGCTCCGCCTCCAGAGCTCCCCAGCGCTCCGCCTCCAGAGCTCCCCAGCGCTCCGCCTCTCGAGTCACCCAGCACACTGCTTCTCGAGCCTTCGAGACCAAGGTCAAGGCCACCCACGCCTCAGCCACCCGAGCCTTCCACACCCCTGTCTCCCGAGCCCTCCGCGCCTCTGCTGCCAGAGTCCCCCAGGTCTCCACCTCAGAGGACTGCCTCGGCTCTGCCTGCAGCTGCTCCACCTTCCACGGCTCTGTCTGCTCTGCCTTCCACGGCTCTGTCTGCTCCGCCTTCCACGGCTCTGTCTGCTCCACCTCCCACGGCTCTGCCTTCGCCTACTAGAACCCCAGGACCTTCCAAGCCTCCTTGGTCACCGCCCACCATGGCACCGTCCCTGGGGGCCTCCTCGACTCCTCCCAGGCCTTCTGACCCTGTCGTGTGGCCTCCTCCCAGGCCTTCTGATCCTGTCGTGTGGCCTCCTCCCAGGCCTTCTGATCCTGTCTTGTGGCCTCCTCCTAGGCCTTCTGACCCTGTCTTGTGGCCTCCTCCCAGGCCTTCTGACCCTGTCCTGTGGCCTCCTCCCTGGCCTTCTGACCCTGTCCTGTGGCCTCCTCCCTGGCCTTCTGACCCTGTCCTGTGGCCTCCTCCCGGGCCTTCTGACCCTGTCCTGTGGCCTCCTCTCAGGCCTTCCGACCCTGTCCTGTGGCCCTCTCCTAAGCCTCCTGAACCTGTCCCGGTCCTGAGGCCATCTCCTAAGCCTCCTGACCCTGCCCTAGCCCTGAGGCCATCTCCTAAGCCTCCTGACCCTGCCCTAGCCCTGAGGCCATCTCCTAAGCCTCCTGACCCTGCCCTAGCCCTGAGGCCATCTCCTAAGCCTCCTGACCCTGCCCTAGCCCTGAGGCCATCTCCTAAGCCTCCTGACCCTGCCCTAGTCCTGAGGCCATCTCCTAAGCCTCCTGACCCTGCCCTAGCCCTGTGGCCACCCCCTAGACCTCCTGACCCTGCCCTAGCCCTGTGGCCACCCCCTAGACCTCCTGACCCTGGCCTAGCCCTGTGGCCATCTCCTAGACCCCTTGACCTGATCCCTGCCCTACAGCCACCTCCCCGGCCTCCAGACCCAGTCCCTGCCATAGGGCTGCCTCCCTGGCCACCTGACCCAATCCCTGCCCTACGACCACCTCCCCGGCCTCCTGACCCAGTCCCTGCCCTATGGATTGCCCCCTGACCCAGTTTCGACCCCGCAACTTCCCAGTCTTCCCGACCCGGTCCCCTCTGTCCAAGTCTTGTCCCTCTGTGCCCCTCGTGTTCCCTATATCTACCTGTTTGTCCTCGTTTTCCGTTGTCGTTTTGCCCCTCCTTTGGTTAGGAGCGTCTGGGATCCGCTCCTTAAAGGGGGGGCTCTGTTACGATCCTCACCGTCTTTGGTTTGTTTACCTTTTTATTTAAGCTTTTGTCACCTTTTTATGTTCCACATTGTTTGTTTATGCACTAAGTTTTGGCACTTTTTATGTTCCGTATTGCCTTTTGTTTTGTGCACTCTTATTTTGAAGTTTTGTCATGTCCTGTTTTCCCCCCCTTGTCTATGTGTCCGGTCCTCATTGGTTTATTGTTTGATTACTTTATTATCTGTCCTAGTTTGGTCATTGGTTTTAGTTAACTGCCCTTTTACCTCGTTATGAGTTCTGTTTGTCCATTTGGTTTATGTTTTCCCTTGTTTTGTATTTAAGCCCTGATGTTCACCTTGTCCTTTGTTGGTCGTTGTTCTATGTTTGATGAAGTTGTTTTGTTCATGCTGTCCCAGAATCCTGCCTTGGCCCGTGTTCCTGCTTACACCCTCCTTGCAAGACCCCCGTGTTATTTTCTTGTATTCATTTCTTTATTTTCCCCTCGTGGACGTTTTATTTGTTCCTGCTTTTGTTTTGCCTTCACCTTTGAAAATTCCAATAAAAGCTGCGTTTGGATCCTTACTCCCTCGTCTGCCCTCTTCATAACAACACCAATGACTGCACCACCAAGGAGCCCTCTCTGAAGTTTGCAGATGACACCACTGTCATCTGAGATGACGATGAGTCTGCATACAGAAAGGAGGTTGAATGGCTGGCTCACTGGTGCAATCATAACAACCCAGAGCTGAACATGCTCAAAACGGTGGAGATGATTGTGGACTTTAGGAGGAACACCCCAACACTGACCCCCCCCTCACCATTCTAAACAGCACTGTGGCAGCAGTGGAGACATTCAGGTTCCAGGGCACTACCATCTCACAGGACCTGAAGTGGGAGACACACATTGACTCCATTGTGAAAAAGGCCCAGCAGAGGTTGTACTTCCTTTGCCAGATGAGGAAATTCAACCTGCCACAGGCGCTGTTGATACAGTTCTACTCATTGAGTCATTGAGTCTGTCCTCTGCACTGCAATAACTGTCTGGTTTGGTGTAACTACTAAATCAGACATCAGAAGACTACAAAGGACAGTTCGGACTGCTGAGTGGATTATTGGTTACCCCCTTCCCCCTCTTCAAGAACTGTACACTTCCAGAGTGAGGAAAAAGGCTGTAAAAATCACTCTGGACCCCACTCACCCTGCCCACTGCCTTTTTGAACTGTTGCCTTCTGGCCGACAGTTCAGAGGTCTGAGCACCAGAACCGTCAGACATAGGAATTTTTTTTCCCTCAGGCTATCTATCTCATAAACAGTCAAAGCTACCACACTAAGCAATAATTATGTGCAATACACAGTTTAGTCTATTTATATTATATAACATATCCTCTTCTGCCATTAAATACAAAGGAAAAAAAAAACGTTTTGCACTGTATATAACATACTGTATTTTTGTACTTTATATAACAGATTTGTTTTAGATTTGCACTACGTATGTGTGTGTATGTATGAAGGTGTGTTTCTGTGTGTATGTACAGTATGTATATGTATAATTTTATATATATATATATATTTTATTATTATTATTATCTATGTCTTGCTGCTGTTTTTGTATTGTTTTTTTGTATTGTTGTGCACTGGAAGCTCCTGTCACCAAGACAACTTCCTTGTATATGTAAAGCATACTTGGCAATAAAGCTGATTCTGATTCTGATTAAAAAGATGGGGCGTGATAGGAGAGAATGGAGCTATCCAGCTATGATTGAAGAAAATGAAATTGCATTAACAAATAAGGAAAAAGCAGAGATGATGGAAAAAGCCTTTGTTAAGATAAACAGCTCTAATAACTTATCAGAAGAAGGAAGAAGAGGTAAAGAAAGAACAAAAGTAGAGAATGAGGATGCGTTATGTAGAAAAAATAATGATGATGGGGAACAAGATGTCCCTTTTAGCATGTGAGAACTGCAAAGACCCTTGAACAGGACAGGGAAAACTGCACCGGGAAAATATGAAATATGTTACAGTACGTTAAAACATTTAAGTCCAGAAAGTCAGGAGAAATTATTGATGTTGTATAATAGTGTGGGAGGAGGGAAAAATGCAAAAAAAGCTGGAAAGAAGTAGTAATTATTCCAATAAGGAAGCCTGGAAAACATGCAAGTAGACTAATGTATTTCGTAGAGAGTAGAAATATAATGGCTGGATGTCAATGTGGATTTAGAAAAGGAAGAAACACAATGCATCCTGTGATACATTTGGAAGAGGAAATAAGGAAAGCTCAAATAAATAAAGAAAGAGTAATAGCAGTGTTCTTTGATGTGGATAAGGCATACAATATGCTATGGAAAGAGGGACTTCCATTTCACTTGATGGGAGTTGGAGGGAAAATGTTCAACTGGATCATGGATTTCTTAAATGGAAGGAATATACAGGTGAAGATAGGGTCAGATATATCAAGGCAATATAATGTAGAAAACGGAACTCCACAAGGGAGTGTAATTAGTCCAACTTTATTCTCCATAATGATTAATGATATTTACTTAAACTGTCAAGTGGATATGGGGAGGTCATTATTTGCAGACGATGGAGCAATATGGAAGAGATGTAGAAATGTTGAATATATAATCAAGAAGATGCAAGAAGGAATTGGGCAAGTTGAAAAGTGGGGAACAAATTGGGGAATTAAGTTCTCAGTGGAGAAAACAAAAGTAATGGTCTTTATAAATAAAAAGAAGGGCAAGGAATGCAAGTTAAAAATGTATGGAAATACATTAGAAAAAGTAGTGTTTTCAATTTTTGGGAGTATATTTTGACACAAAACTATACACTAGATACTAGAATGGGGAGCAAGTATTACAACTTTGAAATATATAGTCGAATTGGACATTGTGCAAGCATCAGAACTTCCCCAGTATTTGCACTTCAGGTTGAAGCAGGTGAAATGCCTTTGTGGTTACGAGTCCAAGTATTCAACTCAATCTAAGGGGACATGGAGCTAACCATCCAATGAAAAAGGTATTACAGAAATGTTGGGAGAAGGAGAAGAGAAAGAAAGAAAGTTTTGGATGGACAGGCGATTTAATAGCAAAGGAAATGGAAGTGTATGAAAAGAATTTGCTGAGACTGTGGTGTGGCCTGATAAACCAATTTAGTTACTGGGTATATAAATATGGGTCAAAGTATCTACAAACGGAGGCACCAGGATCTGCGGTATTTGTCACTAGATATGAAATGGGAGTCAACAAAAGAACATCTGACAGCTTAAATGTATATACAGTTGAATTATATGCTATATTAATAGCATTATAATGGATTGAACAGACCAGGGATAACAACATTTTAATTGTAGCGACTCTGTATCAGCCCTTATGAGTATTAAGTATGGAATAAATCATCAAGAATTATTGTATGAAATTTTGTTTACAAACTCAAGAATATGCATACTAGGGAGAAGTATTACATTCATGTGGGTTCCAGCACATGTGGGAATACAGGGAAATGAGAAAGCTGATAGATTGGAAAAAGAGGCAACAAGAAAGGGAGATGTTGATGTCAAAAGCATGTTATCAAAGTCAGAAGGGAAAAATCTAGTATGGAAAAAGATAATGGAAAAATGCCAACATCAGTGGGATCATGAAAAGAAGGGGAGACACCTGTACAGGGTTCAAAATAAAGTAGGTATGGTAAGAGAGAGAAGAAATAAAAGGAAAGAACAAGTTATAATAAGTAGACTAAGAATAGGTCATTGTAAGCTAAATAAAACTCTACATATCATAGGAAAACCTTCTAAAGGGTTATGTGATGAATGTCAGAAGGAGGAGACAGTTAAACCCATTTTTATGTCATGCAGGAGATATTCACAAGAAAGGGAAGAGATGAAGGAACAGCTAAGGAGAATGGGTATAGGAGTACAATTTTAAAAGTATAATAGAATGTGGAAATAATGATCAAGGAAGGAAATATTTGATTAATTTCCTAAGGAGGACTGGACTGGAAGGATGAATCTAATTAATAAGGACTAAGTTAAAGAAAGACAATAAGTGGCATTAATGCAACAATTTGGAGCACCAAGGAAGAAGAAGAGGAAGGAGTGTTGTGAGAGTTTACACGCGATGTGCACAATTTGCAATTTGTTCCAGGTGGTGCTTATGTGGTGAGAAATTAATACATTAAAAGTCGATAAAGCAATAAAATAGCAAGAAATATGTACTTACAGTGACATATAAACTGTTTTGCAGTGTGTTTGTTACACGGATTACTGTGGGTCTCGCCGATTGATGATGATTTCAGTTGGGACGTTTCACCTTGTGTCAGAACAGAGAGAGAAATATCATATTTAAGTGACGCTGAAAGCATTTTGTGCACAATCATATGTGGAGTAGGGTGTTTGGGTGTATTAAAAACTTGCTTTATAGGCTCTCTGTGTGTATTTCCAAGCAGCGGTGAAGCATCAGAGTGAGTTTTATTTATTTTTATTTGTTTCAAAAGTGTTTGTGTTTATTAAAAAGTGTATTTCCTGAAATGAATGAAATAATAATGTTCCTGTAGCTTCATGTATTTCAAAATGTTAAAGGAAGTTTAGATAGAGAGGGGTTCATCAAATGCTGTGTATCAGTATGTACATGTGCCAGTGTGATGATGAACAGTAAGTTCCCTTTACAAAAAGCTTCACTTATGATGCTGCGCTGAGAAAAGTGCTTTGGGAACATCTTTAGGTGTGATCAGCTGTGAATATGTGTGCAACACGTCAATGAACATTGACCGAAATTTATAGCCTCTGCCAGTGTAATCATTGGAAGCACCTGGGGCAGGGCTATAAATAGATGTGTCACATGCGTCAGTCCATGATAATAAATCAGCGGAGGAATTACTCGATGTGGTTACTCATGCGGTGGCCAGGCTTCAGTTAGACTGGCCACGCCAACAAGAGACCCCCAAATGCTCCAAGTTGGAGGATAGATTTCTGTTTGGTGGCTGGGGAAAGGGAACGCCTCATGAGTCCCTTCCCTTCTTTAATGACCTCCATGACGAGCTCTCTCTCTCATGGAGCAAGCCTTATACTTCCCGTGTCCACGTACCCTCGACGTCAATATATTCAACTATCATGGGTGCTGAGACACGGGGGTATTTGATGATGCTGCCGGTTGAAGAGACACTTGTGGGTTATCTCTCACCGGGTTCAGCATCGTCACTTAAAAAAACCCTCTCTCCCCACAAAGCCTTGCAGAACCACCTCCATCTTAGTGGGGAGGGCTTATCAAGCAGCGGGTCAGGCTGGTGCTGCTCTGCACACAATGGCAGTGTTACAGGCGTACCAGGCCGACCTGCTGAAAGACCTGAGTGCGGGTACCGCGCTCGACAAAGAAGCTTTTTCTGAGATTCGTTGAGTCGTAGATTTATCTCTCCGCACAACCAAGCAGACAGCCCATACCATTGGCCCGTCTATGTCTGCCTTGGTCAGCACAGAAAGGCACCTTTGGCTCAACCTATCGAGCATCAAGGACAAGGATAAAGTTTTCCTCCTTGATGCCCCGGTTTTGCCTACTGGCCTATTCGGGGACACAGTCATCTTCAGGTTCCAGGAGGTGAAAAGCCATGAGGAAGCCTTTGGGCAGTTTTTTCCTCGCCTCACTCAGGGGGCAGGCCCGTCGGCCACCCAGACCCACCTCGGTCCTGCTAGAAGGGAGGCTCAGAAGCAAAGCGTGGCGAGTCGTGCTCTCCCTTGCAAAGACTGGGGACAGTCTCGTCACCCTCAGCAGCCCCAAAGCAAGACCTCAGGACACAAATTTCTAAGAGGAAGAAACCCTGACGGTCTTGCGCTTAATCTTGCGGGGGTAGCTCCCCTCGGGACGGGGTGCGTGCACCATCCACTTCGCCCCTCCCGGTCCGCTCCACGAAACCTCTCCATTCCCACCGCCTCCAGTGTTTCCATCAAGGCTTCCATCAAAAAGTTGGGTGTTTTACTGCTTCCTGCATAAATCCAGGACACAGAACACTCAACACCCCCTCAACAGGAAGTGTTAAAATTAATACCTATCTCAGAGAACCTGGCAGCGTGGAAACTTCTGGCGAGCATTTGGGGGTCTCTTGTTGGCGTGGCCAGTCTAACTGAAGCCTGGCCACCGCACGAGTAACCACTATCAAGACGATCGTGTCACAAGCCCAACATCACATTTGGCTGGTCAAGATCGATCTCATGGACGCATATCTTCATATAGTAATTCCGCCACAGCACAGGAAGTTCCTGAGGTTTGCTTTCGGGGGCGAAGCCTTCCAGTATCGGGTTATTCCATTCGGCCTAGCCCTATTAACGCGCACATTCACGAAATGCAGGGATGCAGAACTGGCTCCTTTACGACTCCGGGGCATCCGCATTCTGAATTACATAGACGACTGGCTGATACTATCGCAGATCCAAGAACAGGCATTTCAGCACAGGGATATTGTCTTAGCTCATCTGGTTTCTCCGGGTCTGAGACTCAACGTCAAAAGAGTGTTCTCTCTCCCACCCAGGGAATTACTTGTATGGGGGTTATATCGAATTCGATCACAATGCGGGCACAATTGTCTCCCACTCGAATCATTTCTATTCAGAACACCCTGAGCAATGTCAGGGTAGGTCAAGGTTGCACTGCTCGACAGTATCTCGTGGCATCTGCGGTGATCCCTTTGGGCCTTCTGCACATGAGACCGTTCCAGCTGTGGCTAGAAGCCAGGGGATTTCATCCAAGGGCCGGTCCCCTAAGGCAAATAAGGGTTACGCGCCGTGGGCTATGTGGTTCAGACCCCGGTTTCTTACCTTGGATCCCACTCTAGGTGCATCTTGTTGTCGCAGGCTGCTAACGACAGATGCCTCCCTGATGGGCTGGGTAGCGGTCTTAAGTGGTTGTTCAGCTTAAGGGGAATGGGAGTGTTGTCAGCTTGATTGTCACATTAACTGTCTCAACTTGTTGGCTGTATTTCTGGCCCTGAAATACTTCCTCCAGAGGCTGCCATGTCTTGGTGTGGGTGGGAAATACAGTGGTAGCCTCTTACATAAACCATCAAGGAGGTCCACATTCATGTCAGCTGAATCTCTGGCACGTCGGATTCTCCTTGGGGCCCAGGACAAGCTCCTGTCACTCAGGGCAGTTTATATCCCTGGATGCCCGTATGTGGGAGAGATTTTACAGGACAGAAGTGGACCTTTTCGCCTCTTCTCAGACAGCGCAATGTCCCCTCTACTTCTCTCTGAGTCACCCAGCCCCCCTGGGTCTGGACGCGATGGCGCATACATGGCCCAGAATGCGCCTGTATGCGTTTCCCCCGGTTTCTCTGCTCCCGGGAGTCTTGGCCAGAGTTCGCCAGCAAGAGTCTTGCCTCTTACTAATAGCGCCATGCTGGCCAAACAGGGTATGTTTCTTGGAGTTAATATCTCTCCTCGACATCCCGCCTTGGGCGAAAAACATACCACAAATTTTTCATCCCCATCCCGAATTGTGGACCCTTTCTTGTTTGGCCCCTGAGGGGTACCAACTGAGGTACACTGGGCTTTCTCCTGAGGTTATCGATACCATTTTAAGTGCTAGGGCTCCCTCCACTTGGAACAAATCTGGGTGAGATTTTACAGGGCAGAAGAGGACCTCTTCGCCTCTATGAACAGCGCAATGTCCCCCGGGCTGGACGTGTTGGCGCATACATAGCCCAGAATGGGCCTGTATGCGTTTCCCTCTACTAGAAGTTACGCCAATAAATGGGGTGTCTTTGAAAGATGGTGCAGTACACATAATGCAGATCCAGTTAACTGCCAGATTTCTTCAGTTCTGGATTTTCTGCAGGAAGAACTGTCAGCAGGCACATGCCCTGCCACTCTCAGGGTCTATGTGGCCTCCATTTTGGCAAGCCATGCCCTGGTGGACGGGGTACCGTTGGGAAGACATCCTCTACTCGCTCGCTTCATTTGTGGAGCTAGGCGATTTAGGCCTCCTGCTAGGAACAAGACCCCATCATAGGACTAAGCAATAGTCCTTGAGGGTCTGGTTGAGGCCCCCTTTGAACCTCTAGAGTCAGCGTCTGACAGACTTCTGACTTTCAAGATGGTCTTTCTTGTGGCAATTATCTCTCTAAAGAGAATTGTGGACCTACAGGCTCCGTCTGTCTTGGCAGCCTTTTTAAAGTTTGCCCCATGAATGACCAAAGCAATTTTGCACCGTCATCCTGGCTACCTGCCTAAGGTGCCTTTCTCGACCTTACATCCGGTCACTCTCAAAGCCTTCTGCCCCCCGCAGTTTGCAACGCCGGAGCAGGAAAGACTTCACAGACTTTGTTCAGTCTGTGCCCTTCAGACTTATGTCCACCGCACTAGCCAGTGGCATAAGTCAGGGCAACTATTTGCTTGCCATTTGGGCCGCAACAGGGGGGCAGCCGCCACCAAGCAGACTATGTCACTTTGGGTGAGGGACACTATTGCCCTGGTCTACGAGGCGCGCGGTCAAGCTTTGCCATTAGGCATCAGGGCTCACTCTACCAGAGGGGTCACTTCCTCTGAAGCCTTGTCTAGAGGTGTCCCTCTGCAGCATGTTTGTGATGTGGCAGGCTGGTCCTCTCCGCACACATTCATTAGATTCTACAGTTTGGATATTCATGCCGGCTCTTATGTCCTCTAGTCGACATCTCAAGCTCATATCTGAGACCTCTCACGTTCTTGTGAGCACACTACACAACCGTAAGGGGTCCGGACAGCCACAGTGCGGCGGCATGGGTATTCTCGTTCCCAAAGAGCTTTTCTCAGCGCAGCATCTCGTTCCGCTTTTTTCAGGGAACAAGGGTTACACTCAAGTAACCCAAGACGTTTCATTTGTTTAATTTCTAAAGTGGCACTAGTATGTTTATTCAATACTGTGAGTGCTTAAATAGCCAGATGTGTGTAGTGTTCAAAGTGAATTAATCAGAACAGAAAAATGTAAAGAGTGAGTGCATATTTCTTTCTGATTTATATTTTTTTTGTTGAATTATGTGGTATGTTTTTCTTTAGGATAAGAGGATGCTACCGTTGTCTATTCCATCATTGTTAATTTGTTGTTTATACAAAACCACTCTCAATTAAGATCATTTTCCTGCTTGAGTTCCAAATTCCCAAAATACTGCTTACTTAACGCTGCGCCTTTACAATACAATATATATATATATATATATATATATATATATATATATATATATAATTTTGGTGTAAATAAATTACTGCGTTATGGGAAATTAATGGTCCATGGTAAAAATTTAATTAATGCCCATTTACAGTAGTTATATGAATTTCTTTCAATTTCCTTTTGATTCTACTTTCTACTTCTTATAATGTAATCTTGAATTACAATTATGTATCATGTTTGCTACCTCATTTCAAATTCAGGAACTGAAATGGAATATAAAGGGCATTCTCAATTTATTTTTGAATGGTGCACAACCTGACAGTATCTGTATATTATTTTATTTTTTGTATAAAATGATTTCAGGCACAGCAATCCTTGATATTGAATAGCCAGAGCATCAGGTGCGTTTGTTCTTAAACCAGGTGACCAATATACTGATGACCAGGCCCTGCTTATTAACTAGAACTGGGATGGAAGCCAGTTTAATCCATCTATAAAGGCCAGCTTTTGTGTGCATGCATGTTATGGTTGATTAGCAGTTCATTTTAGAGATCACAGGGATTGCCAGCGCCTTTAACTCACCGCATTCATGTGCGGTGGATGGTCTGCTGTATGGCCCGCAGTAGGGATCAGCTACTTAGTGCAAAATTTAGAATGGAAAATGAGCCGTTTTGTTCCAGCATTTGGATAATTGCATGCTGCAGAACACTGTGTGCCTGGGACAGCATATACATGTAAGAGAGAGTGTGTGTGTGTGTGTGTGTGTGTGTGTGTGTGTGTGTGTGTGTGTGTGTGTGTGTGTCACAAAATGCCCACTACATCTCCTCTCCTCCCTCTCGATCTGTGGCAGCTGTGCTGCTCAGCTCACCTTACGATCTCATGAAAATAAGCTGGAGCAGGTGGCCTAAAGAAATTATGGATGCTGAAGCTTGATTTTAAATGCAAAGGAAGTGCTTCCTTGTCTTCTTTGGTCTGTTAAATAAAAGTGAACACTTGGGCTCTAATATAGCCAGTTACATAATTAATTGGTAAATTCTAATTACCTCATTGTCAACTCTGCAGGCAATATATTGCATTAACTTAATTAATAAGCAACAAGCTACAGAAATACAGGTGCAAATTTACAAGAGAGCGGAACCATTTTAGAGACATTTTAGAGTTTAGATTAGTATTAATCACTACCCAAAATCCAGGTTGATCAGGATATATCTTCACTAGTTAAGCATTGCTGCAGGCTTATTTAAATAAGTTATTGTCATTATTTTATGTGCAAACACACCACTTTCTACAATTTACTATGTAAAGTAGGCACATTACAGAAATCACCTTATTCACAAAAGTCTGCAGTATTTGTGTGACGTAATTAACGTTACGCTATTACCGGCCACAGAAAGCAGCCACTAACCACAATTTAAAAAGGAAAGATATTTGTATACATTTTCTAATGATCATGACAGCAGTAATTTATCAAATGATGATTAAATGATGGTGTTGATATAATCTAGAAGACATAAACGGGCATAAATTCAAATACGATGCATTTGAACACTCAACAGGTGGCCCGCGGTCCGCATCCAGCCTGTAAATCATATTTTTGTGGCCTGTGTGATGTTGTTATTACAATCAATTATTGAAAGTGTATGGATTTTGAGATGCCAGTTTTTTAGAGCCTTTAAGGTAATTCTCAATATTTATAAACTACTGAACCATTATAGAGGAAAATAAATGGCAAACAGATACAAATAATAAATTAAACAACAAATTAGCAAATATAAACCTCATTATAAGCCACTTTGCAGAACATGAGTGCAGCGTCTTCTCCCAAAGGCTTAATTCTTAGTGATTTAAGTAACTTACATACAAATAACTCTGCAAAAAGGATTTGCCTATTAGATGATGTCTCATTGAAGTGCTTTTGGAGATATATAAATATATATATCTGGCATAAAAATTTCTTGTTTTGGGTGTACTGTATCCCTTGTGTGTCATGAATCTTTGATCTGACAATGGAACAGACAATCCTCTTTCTATAAATATGGCAAAATTTTTTGACATTTCTCACAATTTACATTTTAATAAAACATTGTAATTTTTTAAAGTGGTGCATTCTGCTGCAGTAAATGACCTACTTGTAAAAGTGTGGATCCCTCGAGGCTCGAGTCCTCCTTTCTAGCCCTCGGGCTTTCAAAATTTGAGTACCCCTGTTTTAAAGTGTGCTTCTGGTGCCTGGAATGGAGTAAAATATGCCAGATCATGGTAGTCTGCTGCATCCTCCAACCTATAGCACTCAGATTAGTTGGCAGTGTTTACTTTGTTACCTGATTTGCATAATTTCTTTAGTTAATTGGGTGCTAAATCAAAGCAGACAGTGTGTGCAAATAAATCATGCTATCAGTGTGTGCAATTCATCCTTAGTGAATTCCCCCCTAGGGATGTCAATTTTCTGACATTTTCCTAATCAGTTGTAGTGTAATGTGCATGTAGACTACTGTTTAAATATAATTTAAATTAATACACTTAAGAAATGTAAGAATTGGCATTTTCCACTTAAAGTATTCTTCAGTGTATTTTAATAAAATTAGGCAATTTTTGTACAAATTTGTGAATTGACTAATTACTGTTAATGAATTACTGTTAATAATATATGCTAATAGTATAGAAACCAGCGGCTGCGTGCCCATTGCACACGGCACCCCAGCCTGACTTGGAGGCATCTGTGGTGACAACAGCACATCTGGACACTTGCTGTAGGGGAACTCCTACCCGTAGAAATGTAAGGTCTGTCTATGGGCTGAATAAGTGGTGGCAGATGTGTTCCGCGGCACCATGCCCATCTCGGGACTCAAGTCTGAAGCCAGTGCTGAAGCGGTCTCATATGCATCAACCCGAGAGGTGTGACCATCGCGAGGATGGCATATGTCCCAGGAGCCTCTGAAAGTGTTTCAGTGGAACCGCTGTCCTCCACCTGAATGAGTTCAGGGAGTTCAACACTGACTGCGCGCACTCACTTGTGAGGCTGAGACTTGAAAGTGTGCGTCCTTCAGGTCTACCACCGCGAACCAATCTTGATCCCAGACGCAAGTCAAAATATTTTTCTGCATCGGCATCTTGAACGGGAGTCTGTGTAACTCAACGGGGGCAAACGAGCATGCTGGGGAACAGGAGAGCCGTGAGGATTTACCCGGCGAGACCAAGCCCATTGAACTCCCCAAATCGCCTCTAGTGTCAGCCGGACTGGCCTCGTACCCGTAGGTAGAAGGTGCAGCACAGGGGGTGGCTGGAGTGGCTTTCCCCCTGAAGAAGGAAAGCCGCGACTGCAATGTTGCCATGGTCATATGGCAGAAACATGAACATGAACAAGAACATGAACCATCCACAAATGCTGCCTTAGTATGATCGCTGCCCAGACATGTGAGGCAGCGCCCGTAGCCGCCGGGGGCGGATAGATAATGACTGCATGCAGAAGGAGAGAAAGCCACTGAAATGCGCCGTATATCCAACAGCATACGCTTCTTCTTGGTGAATGGAACAGCAGTAGTATTCATCTTGCTGATACCCAACCGCTCGGCTCCGAACAAAAAATCAGAATGAGAGTGAGCATTCATTCTCCTTATATACCTGAATGTCCGGTGGAGTGGCATACAAATTCCACTCAGCAAATTATTTTCTCCAAGATTGAGGTGTTTCGGGGCTCTCAAATGTGACCCCTGATGTCACTACATCGACACAACTTCGAGTGAGTGACAGAAGGGGAACAGCTACAATAGCATTTCCACTTGAGCACAGTTCAGTATGGCAAAATTATAAACTGTTCTTGGAACGGAATTCTTGGCACGGTTAGCTAACTGCACTTAACCGTTGTTTTTTTATTTATTTTACATGCACAACTCACCATGTGCCCCACCAAGAGCAAACCACATTATAGCAACCATGAGGAGGTTACCCCATGTGAATCTACCCTCCCTAGCAACCGGGCCAATTTGGTTGCTTAGGAGACCTGGCTGGAGTCACTCAGCACACCCTGGATTTGAACTCGTGACTCCACAGGTGGTAGTTAGTGTCAAAACTCGCTGAGCTACCCAGGCCCCCACACTTAAATGTTAAATGTGCTGGTGGAATGGGTTTACGATTGACAATTGTCAATTTGGTAATGCCAAGGTAAAATATAGCGCTTTTAGTTGTTTCTAGCTTGCCAAGTTCACTAATATTTGGGTGAAGTTAATGAAAAATAGATTATGGCGTAACTTCATGATTTTATGATGATGGTATAACTTATAGCCTACATTTAGTTTTTACATGTCTTTCTTGCAGATTACTAGCTCATTAAAACTCAAAATGCATCAATATATTCTTGTATGCTATTTTCATATAATACTTATATAATATTTTCTCAATAAATATCCTTTTTAGCCATGTTGGGAACTTTTACCTTTCTTTGTGCTCATGTCCAGTGGCATACACAAGCCCTCAGTAAAAGATGATATACCTCTCAGCATTTTCTCTGTGCTTTCTTGTTTGCAACACGGTTTGTGTCTTTTCTGTGTATTAACAGAGTAAAACCAGGGAAAAAACTTTCTAAAAACCGGAACATGCGATCATCCTCCATAGCCCACTCGCTCCTATTTTTACCTCTCATACCATCGCCAAAAGACGGATCTGTTATGTACATTCTCCTGATCACTGCACCACAGTGTAAGAAGGAACTGTTACCATGCTAGCTGGCCTGGATTGGCACAGAATGGAATGGTTTTGCGAGGAGAACTGTTGGCCCGATGGTGAAAAAGTGGCTAAGGAGACCTGCTGATAAACAGTGCAATTTCTGTGTTGACATTGCCACTCCCTGAGCAAAAAAAAAAAAAAACTCTGTTACCTATCAAAAAGCTACACTTTGATGCTGCGCTGATTTAGCGCTTTGGGAACAACTTTAGGTGTGACCAGCTGTGAATATGTGTCCAACACATTAATGAAATTGACTAGAATTTATAGCCTCTGCTGATGACATCATTGGATACACCTGTAGCCTTTTACCAAGAGGAAGGATAGAGGGGACATGGCATCACAATGCAGTGTATCTGAGATATTTTGAGTGCACCCATGGGATTGTGAGTGACATTGCAAACTTTGTACAGCTGTATTTGACATCATCAAAGTCTGTGACAGACAGACTGAAAATTACTTGTGAGGACTGAAAGAGGGAGAGAACGTCTCGGGTTACTTAACTGTAACCCCTGTTCCCTATCAAAAAGCTACCCTTTGATGCTACGCTGATTTAGCGCTTTGGGAACAACTTTAGGTGTGACCAGCTCTGAATATGTGTGCAACACGTTAATGAAATTGACTAGAATTTATAGCTTCTGCAGTTGACATCATTGGATGCACCTGTAGCAGGGCTATAAATAGATGCATCACAGGTGCATCGTCAGATCTTATGTCTTCAGATCATTCTATGTGTGTTGTGCTTCTTGACTGTCAGAACTTTAACTTTCCTCTGTTAAGAGTTAGAATTGTTAGGCAGTGCGCAGAAACCTTCCTCTTTATCTTTTCTTTAAAGAGAAACGAAGAACACCCACTATGTGGGTTCTAAGAACAGTAGAAAAAGGCTACAGAATTCAATTCGATCGCCGTCCTCCGCATTTCAATGGCGTGGTCTCCACTACCGTGAAACCGGAAAAATTATGTCTACTGTGGAAAGAACTGCAAAATCTCTTGGTCACAGGGGCCATAAAACATGTTCCCCTTCCAGAGAAAGAGTCAGGTTACTACAGTCGATACTTCCTGGTTCCCAAGAAGGGTGGGGGGTTGCATCCGATTTTAGACCTTCGAGGCTTGAATCGTGCAATCAGGGTGTTCAAGTTCAAGATGCTAACTGTGAAGACGGTCGTTTCTCAAATCCAACAATACGATTGGTTGGTCACGATTGATCTCATGTACACATATTTTCATATAGAAATTCTGCCACAACAGAGGATGTTCCTGAGGTTCGCTTTTGGGGGCAAAGCTTTCCAATATTGGGTTCTTCCATTCAGCCTAGCCCTTTAACCCCGCACATTCACGAAATGCATGGATGCAGCACTGGCTCATTTGCGACTCCGGGGCATCCACATTCTGCATTACATAAACGACTGGCTGATACTAGCACAGTCGCAAGAACTGGCTGTTTAGCACAGGGATATTGTCTTAGCTCATCTGGTTTCTCTGGGTCTGAGACTCAATGTCAAAAAGAGCATTCTCTCTCCTACTCAGGAAATTACCTATCTGGGCGTTGTATGGAATTCGATCATGATGCTGGCACAATTGTCTCCCGCTCGAATCGTGTCCATTCAGAACACCCTGAGCAAAGTCAGGCTAGGCCAAGGTTGCACTGTTCACCAGTATCAATGAATAGTAGGTCTCATGGCATCTGCGTCCTCGGAGATCCCTTTGGGCCTTCTGCACATGAGACCGTTTCAGTTGTGGCTCAAAGCCAGGGGATTTCATCCAAGGGCCACTCCCCTAAGGCAAATAAGAGTTACGCGCCACATGCTACGTACCCTTTCTATGTGGTTCAGATCCTGGTTACTCACTTTGGGTCCCACTCTAGGTGCATCTTGCCATCGCAAATTGCTAACGACAGATGCCTCCCTGATGGGCTGGGGTGCGGTCTTAAGTGGTCGTCCAGCTCAAGGGGAATGGGAGGGTCATCAGCTCGATTGGCACATCAACTGTCTCGCTATTTCTGGCTCTGAAATACTTCCTCCAGTATTTGAGAGGCTACCATGTCCTGGTGCGGGTGGACAACACAGCAGTAGTCTCTTACATATACCATCAAGGATGTCTATGTTCACGCCAGCTCAACAGACTGGCACGGCAGATTCTCCTTTGGGCCCAGGGCAAGCTCCTGTCAATCAGAGCAGTTTATATCCCTGGATGCCTGAATGTGGGACAAGATTTACTGTCCAGACAGAAAATACAGACAGGGGAGTGGAAATTCCACACCAAGGTTGTGGAACAAATCTGGGTGAGATTTTACAGAGCGGAAGTGGACCTTTTCGCCTCCCAACTTCTCTCTGATTTATCCAGCCTCCCTGGGTCTGGACGCGATGGCACATACATGGCCCAGAATGCATCTGTATGCATTTCCTCCGGTTTCCCTGCTCCTGGGAGTCTTGGCCAGCAAGGGTCTTGCCTCTTACTGATAGCGCTGCGTTGGCCGAATAGGGTATGGTTCTCGGAGATAATGTCTCTCCTCGACGGCTCGCCTTGGCCGATTCTGGACAGGAGGAACCTTCTGTCCCAGGTGCAGGGGACAATATTGTGCTGTGGAACCTTCATGTTTGGCCCCTGAAGGGTACCAACTTATGGACACTGAGTTTTCACCTGAAGTTACCGAGACCATTATAAGTGCTAGGGCTCCCTCTACTAGAAGTTATGCCAATAAATGGGGTGTCTTTGAAAGATTGTGCAGTGCACATAATGCAGATCCAGTTAACTGCCAGATTGCTTCAGTTCTGGACTTTCTGCAGGAAATTGTCAGCAGGCACATGCCCCGCCACTCTCAGGATTTACGTGGCTGATCTATTGGCTTGCCATGCCTGGATTGACGGGGTGCTACTGGGGAGACGTCCTCTGCTAGCTCGCTTTGTTCATGGAGCCATGCAACTGAGACCTCCTGCTAGGACCAGGATCCCTTCATGGGACTTAGCAATAGTCCTTGAGGGTCTGGTTGAGACCCCTTTCGAAACTCTAGTCAGTGTCTGATAAACTTCTGACTCTCAAGATGGTTTTTCTTATGGCAATTACTTCTCTAAAAAGAACTGGGGATCTACAGGCTCTGTCTGTCTTGCCAGCCTGCATAGATTTTGCCCCAGGAATGGCTAAAGCAATTTTGCACCCTCATCCTGACTACCTGCCTAAGGTTCCTTTCTCGACTGTACATCCGGTCACTCTAAAAGCCTTCTGCTCCTCGCCGTTTACAATGCCGGAGCAGGAAAGACTTCATGGACTTTGTCCAGTCCGTGCCCCTCAGACTTATGTCCACCGCACTAGCCTGTGGCGTAAGTCAGGGCAACTATTCGTTTGCCATGGGGGCCTCATCAGGGGAGCGGCCGCCACCAATACAGACTATGTCACTTTGGGTGAGGGATGCAATTGCCCTGGCCTACGAGGCACGGGTCAAGCTTCGCCAGTAGATATCAGCGATCACTCTACCAGAGGGATTGCCTCCTCTAAAGCCTTGGCTAGAGGTGTCCCTCTGCAGCAATGTGATGTGGCAGGTTGGTCGTCTCCGCACACATTCACAAGATTTTATAGTTTGGATGTTCATGCCACTCTGGGCTCTTATGTCGTTGAGTCAACATCACAAGCTCATGTCTGAGACCTCTCGTGCTCTTGTGAGCTCAATTACACAACCGTAAGGGGTCCGGACATCCACAGTGCGGCGGCATGGGTATTCTCGTTCCCAAAGTGCTAAATCAGCGCAGCATCAAAGTGTAGCTTTTTTATAGGGAACATCTCGGGTTACTTAACTGTAACCCCTGTTCCCTGATAAAAGTGGAACGAGATGCTGCCCTTCATTGCCACACTGGGATGCCCCAGGACTGCTCTTCAGACAAAATACCTGATGATGCACCTGAGATGCATCTATTTATAGCCCTGCTATAGGTGCATCCAATGATGTGTCAGCAGAGGATATAAATTCTAATCAATTTCAGTGATGTTTTGCACACACATTCACAGCTAGTCACACCTAAAGTTGTTCCCAAAGCACTAAATCAGTGCAGCATCTCGTTCTGCTTTTATCAGGGAACAGGGGTTACAGTTAAGTAACCCGAGACGTTCTCTCCCTCTTTCAGTCCTCAGAAGTAATTTTCAGTCTGTCTGTCACAGACTTTGATGATGTCAAATACAGCTGTACCAAGTATGCAATGTCATTCACAATCCCATGGGTGCACTCAAAATATCTCAGATACACTGCATTGTGATGCCATGTCCCCTCTATCCTTCCTCTTAGTTAAAGGATTTTTTTACATACTGTAACAAATTTAGCAGACAGATTCTCCAAATACGGTACTCAACTTTTTTTTCTTTTTTTTATGCATTAGAGGCACAAATCCTATGTTTTGGTAGTTTTTTGGTGAGAACTATTAATTTATCATGAAAATTCACAATTTTCTGCATATTACTAAAACTTAAACTTAAAGGAATGCCACCCCCAAAATAATTCTGTAATAAAGACACCTCCGCTTTGAACACATCAATGGCTGACAGTGTGGCGTTTCATAGCATTAGTGATATTTATAAAGTCTATCCATGTTTTGAGCCTGAAGGCTTTCAGATGGCTAGACCTAGCATTATAGGACGGGCCCATTGTGTACTACTGAGTGCTATTTCATGGGGCTTGATTCTCACTGTGTTAGGTGTACTGAAAGTGGCTGGTTGCCAGAGAAATTTCAAATAGCGTGGTCCGCTCTCTTTTCTGTGTGAAGTGTTGAGTCAGGCTCTTTGAGGATCAGCACTGCACACAGGGATGAAACACCGGTGATGAGCTCAAATCTGAGTCCAGACCTAACAAGAGTTCAGCCGTCAAGAGCTCAGCATATTCACAGCACTGCTTTCATCTGTTTGTGAGAATAGCACCATTATCAGCTATTAGGAAAAGCATTGCTGCTGATACATGGGTGACATTTTATGAAAAAAAGCCTGGGTCATATTTCACAACAAAATCTAAACAATTAAAAAAAAAAATATATGGCCTTTTCCGCTTTGGTGTCCTATTAATTTTTTATTATTATTAATTACAGTCACATCCCATGTTTTTCTGTTGTGATAACTTTTGTTGTGATAGCTATTTTTGTTTGTGAAAATGTTAGCTAACACAAAATTAACCTAGCATTAAAACCAGCTAGTTTTAAACATTTAGTTTTAACCAATATGATCACATGGGAAATATACAAAATATACATTTAATTTAATTTTGATGTTTATTTAATGTTTATTGCAAGAAGATAACAAAATCACAAAAATTATAATAATTTTTTTTTTTATTCTGTTCTGATTTTCTTTTCTACTTCATAATTTTCACCTGTCATATTATTCTTCACATAAGAGGGAAGGTATCTCTTAGCACTGTTCAGTGCATCTTCCATCAGCATAGGTTCCTGGGCTCATGCAGATGTCTGGATGTAAATTCCATGTGCAGACTGATATCAGTGAAATCGGAAATGCTCAGTTTACAATTGTAACGATGGTTCCCTGAAAGGAGGGAACAAGATGGTGCATCAGTATTCTGACGCTCTGAGTGCAAAATTGGCATGTCCCACACCATGATGGCAGAGGAGATGATGCCGTTAAATCGAGGCAGTTGCCTGGCAAACTGAAGCACATATTCTCCATAGTGAATAGTTTTGTGCCTCGTGCAACCACAATGGGGGCTCAAAAACTTCATGACAATCATGGCACAGTGCCAAGTGTACTTGCCTTAACGTGCCTTAAATGTACATCTTGAGACATGGCGTTCTACTGGCATGGTGTAAACAACAGTAAACACAAACTCATTCTTGGCTCACAACAGCAAGAGGGCTATTGGGCGACATGAGTGCATAAAATCCCTGTGCCACAATAGAGCACCAGTCTGGGGAAGTCTGATAGGAGATGGCATTTGTTGGTGAGTCGACAAAATGTGGCCGATCCTAGAGATTGTTTAATTATAAGCATTGCTTATTTATGCGTCTCGGAAGCAACATGGCAACTGGCTTCGTGGTCTGGCTGACTCATTTGCAGCTGATTTTGGTATGCTAATGCAGTTGTGAGCTATCTTTAACAGTGGAGGGTAAACTCCCCTCAGGAGGTGCGTTATGCAACACTGTCTTTAAGAATAACGAGGAACCAGCCGAGCCATAATTTTGACACCTGCCTGCCTCCATTTATTTCATTGTTTCAGAGTGAAAATAAACAAAGCATTCTGCAACTTCTGGTGAACAGCTGAACAATAAATATAATTAGATTTCATATAATAATATTTCACTCCCACATCCGAGTAGCATAATTCCATTATAAAGGATATCATAACTTTGATTGGTCAATGCCACATTAATTGAACAACAGTGGTATTCCTGAAAACTGGAAGAACATTTGCATTTTCAAGCAATGGAGTCCCTCTGGAGTTATTTTTTATTTTTATTTAATAATGGTCTTTTATTTATGATTAAAATATGGTCAGAAGTTTTGTTATATAATGTAAATTATACATAGTCATACCTCAAATGTGAATTGTGAATTTGAAGCCTCTGTTTTAAAAAAAGCTGCTAACAAACTGCAAAATGTACAATGAGGATGTGAGCTGAATGAATCGGACAACCGTTGTAGTCCTTATGTAGCAGCTTGTTTTCAATTTATGTAAAAAATAAAGGTTTCAATTTCAAAATTCACATCTGAGTTATCACTTTGTTTATGTTGTAATTTTTTTTGAAAATTTTCCTCAAGTAATGTTAGCCACAGACCTTATCTTACTTGTTAATTGAACACTGCTATTTTAAAGGCCCATTGGAAATTCCTTAAGGAACACAATTTTTCTGCCATGTTGGTTCCTGGAAGCATTGTGATTGACACAATCAAATGAAAATTGATGGAAAAATACAAAACTATTGATTATAAGTATTGAAACAATATATATTACAGTAAATGTAGTGCAAAATATTTAGATATACAAATATAAATGTAGTTTGAAAGGTTAGGAAGACTCGATTGCATCATTCACATTGCGACAAGGGAGTGAAAGGTCGCTGCAATTTGGCACACTTTGTTCACCACAATTCTCTTGTTTGATCTCTCTTCAGGATCATGTGTAGTATAGTTATTCACCACAAATTCTACTATTGAAGATAAAAATTAAGATGAAATAACATGTACTGATGGCTTCAACAGAGACATATACCCTTGATTAACAACTTTGGAGTCTATGTTAGTTCTGTATTTTAAAGTTTATAAGTTATCATTTAAAAATAAATTATCCTAATGAAAAAATGAAATGGGATTCTTACTTTCGGAGCAAGATTTTTTAAAACAAACATGACAACAAAAAACCACTACAATTTAAAAAAGAGGGAAAAGGCCAATGCAGAGCGGCAGTGAGAGAGAGAGAGGAGAGAGAGATAAAAAAAATAAAAAAATAAACTTTCCGGTTCTCCAATACGCGTGTTCCTCAGCCACTCCTCCACCTTCTACCGAACGGCAGCCGCACCTCTCTGGACGGATCAGAGGTCTACCTCCAGCCCCTGGCGGATGGAACGCCCCGCCGCGTTCTCAGGGGCAGCGGTTTCCTCGCTCCAGGCAGTCGGACTCGGAGTCCCTCCCTGCTCTCAGTCGGCGGTCTCTTACCCCGCCTCGTTTCAGCACCCAGAAGGGGTCTTCTCCGCCCCTGGCAGCGGCATTCCTCGCTCCAGGCAGTCAGCCAGGAGCCCCTTCTCCCCTCGCGGTCGGCGGCCGTTCCTCCGCTTCCAGGCGGCTGGGCTCCTCATCCCCGGGCAAATGGCCGCGGCTGGGCCCGGGCCCGGGCAAGGAAGAGGTGAGAAACCGGCTTGACATACAAATAATAGTTTTAATGAAAAACTCAAAAGACAAACACACAGGACGATGGACATGTCCGTAAAGATCTCTCTCTGCCGCACCGCCCTCTGCGATCGGCCTTTATCCCTCTCGGTGGCTTGATTAGCCTAATACGGGACGGGGCGTGTCGAGTCACATTTGTGAAAAATGTTGTAGCGCATCAAAATTAAGCTGATTATCACGTTATTCTAATTATCAGTTAAAGTGTTGAAATTATATTTTTATATTTAACTCTAGAACATAAACTATATGTCGATACTTAGGGATTTTGCATGCCACCCCCCCCAGTTCCTTTCTGCATGATGAGCTGACAAGGTCATGGAGGGCACCATTTACTGCCCATAACCGACCCCCTCGCTCATCCGCTCTCACTACCCTCGATGGCAGAGCGGTCCACGGGTACTCGGCGGTCCCCCAGGTGGACAGAACTGTTGCGATCCACCTGTGTTCCGAGAACGATGCCACCTGGCGGCCTGTAGGATGACAAATTCACTGACCTCCAAAGCCTTCAGTGCCGCCAGACAAGCCGCTTCCGCCTTGCACGCCATGGCCCTCCCTGCAAGTTCACCAGGCCAAGGCACTTAAAGATCTGCACTTGGGTAGTCCTGACCCTGACGTGTTGCAGGACCCGCGCTCAGCGACCGACCTCGCCCTCAGGGCCACTAAGGTCACAGTACGGACATTCGGGCAGGCAATGGCTACCCTCGTGGTTCAGGAACGACATCTGTAGCTGAACCTGGTCAAGATGTGGGACGTGGACAAAGCAAGTTTCCTCAACGCCCCTGTCTCATAGTTCGGTCTCTTCGGTGACACCGTCAAGGACTTCGCCCAGCAGTTCTCAGCGGTGAAGAAGCAGACGGAGGCCATTTCTCACATCATGCCCCGTCGTGCCACCAGCGCGGGCCGTGCTCCGTCTGCCCACCGAGGGTGTCCTCCTGCAGCTTCCAGAAAACGTGCAGCTCTGCCTCAACCTGGGCCCAGCTCTCAGCCCCAGTGTCGAGCGCCCCACAGGAAGCGCACGCCCCCATCTCACAAACAACCTCCAGGACCCTGAAGGCTCCCAAGCGTTCCTGAGATGGACAACTCAGAGATCGAGATGTTTGCTCCAGAGCTGGAAAGCAGACCACTCGTCCCCCTGTGGAGGGCCAGGAGGAGAAACTTCAGTTCAGTTTGTTTTATTAGCTGCACCCCCTTCGGGCTGCGGTACCCACATTCTCAATAAAAGAGCAATTTCCGCTTTCTCTGGTTCACCCGTCCTACAAATGTCGTTCTCACAGCATCCCGGTGCCACGCTGCGAAGCCCCGCCGGGTACGTCAAAAGCAATCGTTCCCTTAGTGCCCCTAGCATGGAGCTTGGATATGTGGCTTTCACCTCCCAACCTGTCACGCTGGCTGGCCAGGACCATCCGACTCGGTTATGCGAACCAGTTTGCCAGGCCCCCGCCCCCCTTTCGCCGGCGTCCGCTTTACCATGAGCCTGTCCCTCCAGCCGAGATGAAGAAGGGTTTCTACAGCCCTTCATACCCAAGAAAGGCGGCGGCTTATGACCAATCTTGGATTGGTCATAAGTTCTCAATCGGGCCTTGCACAAACTCTGCTTGCTCCTATGCTTGGCACGTCGCCTTGTTCCCCCCTTCAGGGGGTAGGGAACCAGAAGGTTATGACGATCTTATGGGACATTGGGGAAGGGTACATGCAGTCTGACGTGGCCTGTCACCTTGTCACACAACTGCCTGCCCGCACCTGCGTCAGCAGTGCACGTACACGGTTCAGCGCATGGCTTGATGAAATATGCACCACTAGTTTCGCTTCTTCGACACAACGTCGAAGTGAGTGACAGAAGGGGAACATCTAGGTTACTATTGTAACCTCCGTTCCCTGATGGAAGGAACGAGACATTGTGTCCTCTCAGCCACGCCGCTGAACCGAGCCACTGTTACGGCCGAACCTCATTTCCCTCACTTTATACCCGTATGTCCGGGGGTGGGACATGCAAATTCTGTCTGCCAATTTCTCATTGACCTTTTCTCGAGTTCAGAGATGCGCGAGGCTCTCAAGAGGGACCCCTAGTGTCGATTCTTCGACACAACGTCTCGTTCCCTCCATCAGAGAATGGAGGTTACAATAGTAACCTAGATGTTATCTTTAACCTCTCATGCCCAGGGAAGAAAAATCAGAAGGTAATAATGAAATGAGGATGTGAGAAAAAACATTTTGTACACATTCCTGAGCAGCTGCCTTGTGTGTTTGCTTGTTTTGCATGTGTGCCTGTTTTGCTGGTGTGTGCGTGCTGTCTTTATCACAGACAAGGACCTGTAAAGCCTGATGTGCTGTCGATTCAGTGGTCAGGACGGAGATCTAATCGAAGACTTCAAAGGAATAACAGCTTGTCTCCAAACAACCCTCTTATCAACTTTGTCAATTCAGGTGCGTATTCTAATCCTCAATGCACCAGAGGGGGGAAAGGGCATTTATCTACATCCAGGCATACTGGACAAAGGAGATTCAGGAGGGTCTTTAGCAAGATGGTCAGTGAAGTGTTCTATGGGAGAGACTCCAGGGGAATGAAGGGGATCTAATTGGGAGATTCTAGGTAAGAGTCTGGTAGGACCCTATAAAGGGAATGGAATCTGCAGTTCTGTGATTATCTTGTTTATTCTTGTATATATTTTGCTTGAAAGGAGTGCTTCTCGTATCTCAGGTGAAGGGCATGGCTTATTTTACTCTACTTTACGGGACTTTGTGGTGTCATTTTTCATTGTGAGTTTCTAAAGTGAGAGATAAAGCAATGCTTTACTGCTCATCATTTCATAATTTGTGCTTTAAACCATGAAAATCATGCTGCCAAAACCCAATATTGTCCATTTCATTCAAATTCATTAAATTCAATGAGTGCTGAAATGTGTATTTCTACAGGTCTATATGAAGAGGACAACCAATGGGTGACTCAGATAAATAGACTGCAAAAGCTGATTGATCGTCTTGAAAAAAAGGCAACTGGCTACACACATGATCTCTGTTTCTCAGTAATCTCTTTCTTTCTCTCCTTCTTGTCACACTTCCCTTTCACCAAGTTTAAACTTAAAACTCGGAAACTGTCAAGAACATGTCAGAGACATATTTTATCCCAAAATAAAAAAAATAAAAAAAATAAAAAAAATATATATTTTTTAGGACCATTAACTGAATTTTTTTTTCTTCATGGAACGTTTGTTGATTGTTCAGGAGTCATACAGACCATAAAAGTGATAATTTTATAGATTTTTCCCCCTTTTTTGTTTTGTAGCATGACAGCCCCAGTTCTTATTTATTTTGGGTGAACTATTCCTTTAAGATTTTTGTATTGAGACATTATTATCATGATAATGAAGCACCCCTCCCCATTCTCATTACTATAATAATAATAAAAAAAAAAAATGAATTCTCTTTAATGTAATGCAAAATAAGTATTTTTTACATCAGTGATAGTTTTTGTTGTACTGATTTACTATAACTGTAATACTGTAATCATATTACAGTAATGAAAATTAACATTTAGAATATTGGGAATTAAAAAAATAAATCTTCCGGTACATTGTGGTTATAAGAATTTTGTGGGAAAATTGTCATGAAAATAATGCAACACAATGCAAAAAAATAAAAAAATAAAAAATTAAACAAAATCTTAATTTTCATAGAAATAATCTTGTTTTGTATGAAAGTATAATTTCTTTGTGTCTTTTGATTTTCATGAAATGCTACTCTCTATGTTCCCTTTACAAAAAGCTTCACTTATGATGCTGTGCTGAGAAAAGCACTTTGAGAACATCTTATAGTTGTGAACAGCTGTGAATATGTGTGCAACACGTCAATGAACACTGACCGGAATTTATAACCTCTGCCGGTGTAATCATTGGATGCACCTGGGGCAGGGTTATAAATAGATGCGTCACCGGAGCATCGTCAGATCTTTTGTCGTCGGATCACTCTGTGTTTGTGTGCTATCACGAGCCTGTCAAAATTTCTTTCCTCTGTTAGGAGTTAGAATCTGTTAGGCAGTGAACCTTTACTCTTTCTCTTCAAAAAAAAAGAAAAAGAAAATCAGGTACCACGCTCGACGAAGAAGCGTCTCTGAACTTCATCGAGCCACGGACCTATCTCTCCGTGTGACCAAGCAGACAGCCTGTTCCATTGGCCGGTCTATGTCCGCTTTGGTCAGCACGGGAAGACACCTATGGCTCAACCTATCGGGCATCAAGGACAAAGATATAGCTTTCCTCCTTGATGCCCCGGTTTTGCCTTCTGGCCTATTTGGAGACGCGATGAATACAGTTATCGGCAGGTTCCAGGAGGCGAAGAGCTCGTAAATAGACGACTGGCTGATACTAGCGCAGTTCCAAGAACTGGCAGTTCAGCACAGGGATATCGTATTAGCTCATCTGGTTTCTCTGGGTCTGAGACTCATTGTCAAAAGAGCGTTCTCTCTCCCTCCCAGGGAATTACCTATCTGGGAGTTATATGGAATTCGAACACGATGCGGGCACAATTGTCTCCCGCTCTAATCATTTCCATTCAGAACACCCTGAGCAAAGTCAGGCTAGGTCAAGGTTGCACTGCTCGTCAGTATCAACGAATACTAGGTCTCATGGCGTCCACGGTGATCCCTTTGGGCCTTCTGTACATGAGACAGTTCCAGCTGTGGCTAAAAGCCAGGGGGTCTCATCCAAGGGCCAGTCCCCTAAGGCAAATAAGGGTTATGCATCGTGGGTTTCATTCCCTTTCTATGTGGTTCAGACCCCAGTTTCTTACCTTGAGTCCCACTCTAGGTGCGTCTTGTCGTCGCAGGCTGCTAACAACAGATGCCTCCCTGACGGGCTGGGTAGTGGTCTTAAGTGGTCGGTCAGCTCAAGGGGAATGGGAGGGTCGTCAGCTCGATTGTCACATTAAATGTCTCGAGTTGATGGCTGTATTTCTGGCCCTGAAATATTTCCTCCAGAGGCTGCCATGTCCTGGTACAGGTGGACAATACAGCGGTAGTCTCTTATATAAACCATCAAGGAGGTCTACATTCACGTCAGCTGAATTTCTGGCATGTCGGATTCTCCTTGGGGCCCAGGGCAAGCTCCTGTCATGCAGGGCAGTTTATATCCCTGGATGCCCATATGTGGGAGCAGATTTACTGTCCAGACAGAAAATACCGATGGGGGCGTGGAAACTCCACCCCGAGGTAGAGGAACAAATCTGAGTGAGATTTTACAGGGCAGAAGTGGACCTCTTCGCCTCTTCTCAGACAGCGCAACATCCCCTCTACTTCTCTCTGAGTCACCCAGTCACCCTGGGTCTGGACGTGATGGCGCATACATGGCCCAGAATGCATCTGTATGTGTTTCCCCCGGTTTCTCTGCTCCCGGGAGTCTTGACCAGAGTTTGCCAGCAAGGGTCTTGCCTCTTACTGATAGCGCCGCGCTGACCGAACAGGGTATGGTTCTCGAGAGATAATGTCTCTCCTCGACGGCTCGCCTTGGGCGATTCTGAACAGGAGGGACCTTCTGTCTCAGGTACAGGGGACAATATTTCATCCTCAGCCTGAGCTGTGGAACCTTCATGTTTGGCCCCTGAGGGGTACCAACTGAGGGACACAGGGCTTTCACCTGAGGTTTTCGAGACCATTTTAAGTGCTAGGGCTCCCTCCACTTGGAACAAATCTGGGTGAGATTTTACAGGGCAGAAGAGGACCTCTTCGCCTCTATGAACAGCGCAATGTCTCCTCTACTTCTCCCTGAGGCCAAGCTTCACCTGTAGGCATCAGGGATCACTCTACCAGAGGGGTCGCCTTCTCTGAAGCCTTGGCTAGAGGGGTCCCTCTGCAGCATGTTTGTGATGCGGCAGGCTGGTCCTCTCCGCACACATTCATTAGATTCTACAGTTTGGATGTTCATGCCACTCCGGGCTCTTATGTCCTTGAGTCGACATCTCAAGCTCATGTCTGAGCCCTCTCACGCTCTTGTGAGCACACTACACAACCGTAGGGGGTCCAGACAGCCACAGTGCGGCGGTGTGGGTATTCTCGTTCCCAAAGCGCCTTTCTCAGCGCAGCATCATAAGTGAAGCTTTTTGTAAAGGGAACGTCTCGGGTTACTTAATTGTAACCCTTGTTCCCTGAAAAAAGCGGAACGAGATGCTGCGCTTCCCTGCCACACTGGGATGTCCCGGGACTGCTCTTCAGACAAAATACCTGACGATGCTCCAGTGACGAATCTATTTATAACCCTGCCCCAGGTGCATCCAATGATTACACCGGCAGAGGTTATAAATTCCGGTCAATGTTCATTGTCGTGCTGCACACATATTCACAGCTGGTCACAACTATAAGATGTTCCCAAAGCGCTTTTCTCAGTGCAGCATCTTGTTCCGCTTTTTTCAGGGAACAAGGTTTACACTTAAGTAACCCAAGACGTATTGTGAGACAGAAACAGAGATAGAAATAGGTTAGAACCAGCTCTTTTTTCTTTTCCAAGGAGCTGCGTCTGGAGCCTGTTGAAGAAGAGGTGTTGGATAGCACCACCAAATCAGTAAGTCAGTTATGGTTTCTCCATCTATCACCGTATTATCTAAGATTCATTCACGCTGAGTCCACATATTTCCTGTTGTCTAGGAAACAGTGAGGATCGAAAATGTTCTTCTCTCCCTATTACTCATTCTCTCTTATTTGTTTCTGACATAATTTGGAAAGTACTTTTAGAGTGCTTTTCACTCTGGCTCAAATAATAGTTGATAGACTTTAAATAGGCGGTTTCATGTCTGTGTGATTCAGTGCTTATGAAAGACAGGAAGAAAGTGGCACCCAGACCCCTGTTGAGACTGGCTGCAAACATTGTAATGTGTGATTGCTGACAGAGACACAATACAGCATTATGTTGGACAGGTTGAAGCATAAAATTAAACTCAAATGAGTAGTTCCTTTTTAAAATAACATTCCAATTCCATTTCACATGCTTTTAAATGGATAGTTAGAATACCCCAAGGCATGTTGTTCCAAACCTAAAAGACTTTCTCTCTTCTGTGGAACACAAGGTGTATGATGGTAATTTTTTATTTTCCATAAAATTAAAATGAATGGGTACTGCTTTGAATAAAAGTACCATAAAAGTAGTCCATATGGTCCATGTCCACTGAATCCATATAATAGCTTTTTTGTGAGGAACATGGCAAAGTCGTTATTCACTGAAAATCTTGCATGAAAATAATGTTGTGGTCACCATTCACTTTCACAATATGGAAAAGAGCAGCTTAGACATTCTGCTAAATAACGTATTTTGTGTTCCATGAAAGAAATTCATACTGGTTTCGAAAAACGTGAGGGTTACGAAAAGCTTTATTTTTGGGTGAACTATCCTTTAAGACTGATTCAAATGGCCTTTGTTTCTCCAAACATCATGTAGTTGCATGAAATTAGTGTGAAATATCTTTCATCCAGTCTTTCATTTACTTTAGAAGACCACTCACAGTAACGCTTCCTCTGAGATTTCAATCAGTTGGTTTATAATGAGCGATATTTCAAGCCAGATCAGGGTTATTACATTTGTACGTGTATGCAAATTCTGATACATAGAGGAAGAATACAAATTGAGAAATTACAGCATTTATCTCTCTATGGTATATGAAACAATATTTCATGGCTGAACTTAAATTGCTCTCTCTCATCAATTAGTCATTTGTCAGTTATCTAAACAGATCATGACTTGAAAAACAATTTCAGCACTGCTAATGCATTTGTATCATTCCTGCCACTAATATAATGTTCGTTAATTCAGCATTCACTGCCTTACTTTAGCTGTATTTTACGTGAATATGATAGACTATGTTTAAAAAAATCTCCTTAATTTAAATACTGCTAAATGTGTGTATTTGTAACCATCAGAGAGAAATAAGCTCTCAGTACTGTATGTAGACCCAACTAGTTTATGAAAGATGAGAAGTGGCACCAGCCCAGTGCCTGTGGAGAGGTCACCATATCCCACAGGGAAAGTAATCTTACTTCCTGTTCCATTCAGCCCCTATTCACCAGCCAGCAACCATCCACCATCCATTTTTCATAAAAAATAACCATTATGACATGATTCTTCATGGCTCAGCCTGACGCTTGAGCCTTAGGTGTTCCTCTCTTTTCTCACAGCAGTCTTAGTCTATAAATGACAAGACTGTTCAGCCCCATTAACCTCACTTCTCCCTGGTTGATCCTTCTGGATTCAGGTTTTGGACTCTGACCTGGTATCTTGTACTTTAAAAAGTGAAAATGTGCAGTTGCCTGTAAGGAGCTGCCTCTACCTGATCTGACCCTTAAAGGATAGTTCAACGAAAAGAAAAAAATTCTGTAATCATTTACTCACATACATGTTGTTCATGCAAACCCTTATGACTTTCTATCCTGCATGGAACACATAAGGATGAATATTCATTCCATTCTGTTCACCAAACAAAGTTATTGATTGGCTTCAGAAGACTTCTAATATACTGCACAAGTCGGGTGAACTAAATTTGGTGCTTTTGTGTCATTTTTGGAGGTCAACAGTATCCACCCCCTTCACTTTCATTGTATGGAAAAGAGCAGCATGAATACTCTGCCTTCTCTTGTGCTCTATCGAAGAAAATAATACAGTTTTGGAGCGATATGAAGATGATAGATTTTAAATTTTTGCTTAAAGTAACCCTTAAAAATTGCTTTGGTTGGTGCAAGAGGTCGACTGATAGGAGATTTTGCCTATATGAAAAAGGCAGACAAACAATTAAATGGCCAATAGGTTTTAAAATCAATGTATTGAACCTTAAAACATTTTCTAAGTCTTTCCTTACTCTGATGGGAACAGATAGAGGCTACAAGAAAGTCCAAAATTAGTAAAATCCTAGATGAAATCTTTCTGGTTATTGTTTGGATTTTGGATGCACAATCAAGCCACTGAGCATCCAAAATCTAAACAAAAACCAGAAAAAAATAATGATTTCCTACATAACTTTTAACTATAAACATGCCCAAAACACACAGGGACTCTTTTTGACATATCTGTTCTTCCAGCTCACACGGCCACACGAGGGAAACAAAACGTGCACTTGTACAATCATCTACAATGTATTACAATAGAAACACTATATATAAATTTTGTAAATACTGTATGTGCAGTAATTCGTTAATGGTAGATTAGTATTTATCAATAGTAGCTCATCAGCGTTCGGTTGTCAATTGTCCAGTATTCCGGTATTATAAAATACTTTTTTAATTTTCTCTAGTGAATGTGTCAAAATCAACATGATCTCAACAATCAATAAAGGTTATATAAATGAATTTTCAATAATGTCTATGTCTATACAGTATGTATACATTTTCTTATATTTTTTCGTATTTATAATCGTGATTTTGTCCATAAACAGTGATGGTGATGGAGACTTGGCTCCGTTACAATCCTCTATATGTAAAAAAATCATACACTTAAGATTTTATAGCCTGTATATTCACCAGATGAAAGTTTTTGGCCGCAAAGGAACATGGAGGAAAAAACAAAGTTATCAGCAACTACTGCAGGTGATTTTTGACGATAACCTATAGCTCCAGTAGCACTCTAGTTGTTGCTACTAATTTAGTCAGGTTGATTCAGTCATTTATGTTTTTGACCTAATAAAAACAATTAATTTAGATGTTACCCCATAATCAGAAGCACATGATGCTAGGAAAACATGTTTCTGACTCCCGGACCATCAGCACTGGTTCCCCCCCAAGGCAGTGTTCTTTCCCCTCTACCTTTCTTCCAGTAAACTATCAGCTGCACCTCCAGTCAGCAATCTGTCAAACTCCTGAAGTTTGCGGCTGACACCATCCTCATCGAACTCATCTACAGGTGGGAGATTGATCATCTGGTGATCTGGTGCAGTCAGAACAACTTGGAGCTCAGTGCTGTGAAGACAGAGGAGATGGTTGTAGATTTCAGAAAGAACCCAGGCTCACCCATCCCCATCATCTTGTGTGACTCTCCAGATTTCACTGTGGAGCCCTTCCGCTTCCTGAGAACCATCACCTCCCAGAACCTCAAGTGGGAGCTGAACATCAGCTCTCTAATTAAAAAAGCACAGGAGAGGATGTACTTCCTGCGGCAGCTCAAGAAGTTCAACCTGCCGAAGACAATGTTGGTGCACTTCTACACCTCCATCATTGAGTCCATCCTCACCTCCTCCATCACCATCTGGTATGCAGCTGCCACTGCCAAGAACAAAAGCAGACTGCATCGTGTCATTCGTTCTGCTGAGAAGGTGATTGGCTGCAATCTGCCATCTCTCCAGGACCTGTATGCCTCATAGGCAGGCAGAAAAGATAGTAGCCGACCCCTTCCACCCAGTACACAATCTCTTAGAGACACTCCACTCCTGCAGGAGGCTATGGTCAAAAACCTCACGCCACAGGAACAGTTTCTTCCCGTCTGCAGCTGGCCTCATAAACAAGGCCTAGGACCCCCGTTACACAGTCTCTTATCCCACCTCCAAAGACACTACACGTTGCATTAACATAGTTTCCACATCTGTCTTGCAATCAACGTAAAGAACATTTATCTGGTCTATTGCACTTTTTATTATACTCAGAATGTGAACTTTTCTGTGAAATGTGAACAACTGAGAACAGTGAACATTTCCACATTCTATGGTTCCTATTCTGCACATATTTTCACATCCCTGCATATATTTTTCACAACTGTACAGCTGCTTTATTAAAACCAGTCAGTACTTTTTCTCTATATATTGTATCTTAAATATAGTTTATTATTCATTTTACTATGTTTATTGTTTATTGTTATTGTATGCATCAACACCAAAGCAAATTCTTGTATGTGAAAACTTACTTGGCAATAAAGTCAATTCTGATTCTGATTCTGATTTACAGTGTAGCTGCCAGATTCCTAAATGTTCTCATAAGTATTCTAACACTTTGTTTTTCTAAGTAACTTATAATATTACTTATAATGCCCTCTCTTTAAGGAACAGTTCAGCCAAAAATGTACTCACCCTCATGCCATCCCAGATGTGTATGACTTTCTTGAAAGATTTTTAGAAGAATATTTCAGCTCTGTTGCTCGAAACAATGCAAGTGAATAGGTGCCAAAATTATGAAGCTCCAAATGCATCATGAAAGTAATCCATACTCCAGTGTTTTAATCCATATCTTTAGAAGTGGGTGGGTGAGAAACAGATCAATATGTGAGTCCTTTTTTTACTGTAAATTCTCCCCCTGTTCACTCAATCTCCACTTTAACTTTCACATTCTTCTTCTTGTGTTTTTGGGGATTCACATTCTTCATGCATATTGCTCCCTGGGAGAAGAATTTCTTGCAAAAAAATACTTTATTAGACTTTAGACTTTAAATGATTTTAAATATTGTTTTGTTTTTCACCCACACCTATCATATCACTTCTGAAGATATGAATTTAAACATTGGAGTCGTATGGATTACTGTTTTGATACCTTTATGTGCTTTTGAAAGCATTACAATTTTGGCACCCATTCACTTGCATTGTACAGACCAACAGAGCTGAAATATTCTTCAAAAAATCTTAATTTGTGTTTAGCAGAAGAAAGAAAGTCATACACATATGGGATGGCATGTGAGTGAGTAAATGTTGAGAACATTTTTATTTTTGGGTGAACTATTCCTTTAACCCTAGTCCCTCTTTCACCTAGCCTCATTTGTGGCTTGTGTTATTTTCCCTATCTGATTGCTATCTTTGGTTGGGAACCTTATTTTCAATGTAATCATAGACATAATCAGACATACTATCAGAAGCTCTGTACTATGTCCTTCAAAGAAAAGTGATCCAGAAAAATGTTTTCAAGCTCAAAAGGATTTTCTCACATTTTCCTGTGATCTCTTTTCTAGCACATTTTGATTGTACAGAGGCAGCTCTCAGTGCTGGAGGATGAGGTGGAGGACTTTCGTCTGGCTCTCAGACAATATATCGACTGCACCAGTGTCCAGACCGGCTGCCTACAGTGAGTTCATACAACTGCATCTGTGTGCAGCTCTGTGCTGCCAATCCATTTAATTTAATTTGTGTATGCTCCAGTGCACATATTCACATTTAGCAGATGCTTTTATCCAAACTGACTTTCAAGTAAGAATAATACAAGCAAAAGCAATTAATCAAAGGGAGTACATTACAAGTAGCACTGCCAAACCAAAAATCCATTAAAGTGATAGTTCACCCAAATATCAAAATTAATCATTAACTCATATTCATGTTGTTCCACACCTGTATGACTTACTTTCACCAATGGAACACAAAAGGAGATGTTAAGTAGAATGTTCACAGTCTAAATCACCATTCACTTTCATTGTGTAATTTTGCAATACAATAAAATGTAAGGGTGATTTGCGTGTTTCAAAGTAATGTAAAGTTTTATCTCACATAATTAACACCAAAAATAGCTGTTGTAGTTCAATATATTTGTGGAAAAATTTACTTCCACTAGACTAAACATACTACAGCTTTAGATCAACAAACAATACATGTTATCTATTCTACCTAAATAAAAACGAAATGAAAAGTAAGCCAAGAATATAATTGCACAAAGCACTAAAGTTCAACGCAGATGAATGTGAAACAAGTGAGTAAAAGATCACAATATATCAGAATTTTGAACAACTATACACTAAAAAATTGCAATATTAGCATATTGTGAGCCAAATTTCTGTGTAAAATCATATTAGCAAAAATATAATTTAGTTGATTTCCACCCCTAGTCAACTGTATTATGATGCATATACACTCATCAACCACTTTATTATGTGCGCCTGTATACACCTACTTTTTCATGTGATTATTTAATTAATCAATCTTGTGGCAGCATTGCAACACATAAAATCATGCAGATATGGGACAGGAGGAGCTTCAGTAATTTTCACATTAACCATCAGAATGGGGAAAAAATGTGATCTCAGTGATTTGGACAATGGCATCATTGTTGGTGCCAGATGGGCTGGTTTGAGTAATTCTGTAACTGCTGATCTCCTGGGATTTTCATGCACAAAAGTCTGTAGTGTTTACTCAGAATGGTGCCAAAAAAAAAAAAAGTGAACAGCAGTTCTGTGGATGGAAACAACTTGTTGATGAGAGGTCATTGCAGAACGGTAACTCAGATAACCCATTTGGACAATTGTATTGAGCAGAATAGCATCTCAGAATGCACAAAACGTCAAACACTTGAGGTGGATGGGCTACAACAGCAGAAGACCACGTCGCGTTCCACTTGTTTCAGCCAAGAACAGAAAGCTGAGGCTGCAGTTGGCAAAGGCTCACCAAAACTGGACAGTTAAAGACTGGAAAAACATAGCCTGGTCTGACACATCTGGATTTCTGCTGAGGTACACAGATGGTAGGCCAACTGCAGCTTCAGTTTTCTGTTCTTGGCTGACAGAAGTGAAACCTGACATGGTCTTCTGCTGTTGTAGCCCATCCGCCTCAAAGTTCGACATGTTGTGCATTCTGAGATGCTACTCTGTTCACTACAATTGTACAGAGTGGTTATCTGAGTTACTGTAGCCTTTCTGTCAACTCAAACCAGTCTGGCCAATCTCTGTTTAACTCTCTCATCAACAAGGCGTTTCCGTCCACAGAACTACTGCTCACTGGATGTTTTTTTTGGTTTTGGCACCATTCTGAATAAATTCTAGAGACTGTTGCATGTAAAAATTCTATGAAATCAGCAGTTACAGAAATACTCAAACCAGCCCGTCTAGCATCAACAATCATGCCACAGTCGAAATCACTGAGGTCACATAATTTCCCATTCTGATGGTTAATGTGAACCTTAACTGAAGCTCCTGACCGCATCTGCATGATTATAAGCATTGCACTGTTGCCAGACGATTGGCTGATTAGATAATCGCATGAATAAGTAGATGTACAGGTGCACCTAATAAAGTGTTCAGTGAGGGTATATCTATGCATATTGCTGTATATATGTGTGTGTGTGTGTGTGTGTGTGTGTTTATCTCATATCATGTTTCTTGTGCTCTGAATTTATGCTTTTGTTTGTTTGATATTTCTGTTAAGCAACCTAGGGTTTTTGAAAGGCACTATATAAATAAACATTTTTATTATTATATTATTATTATTTAATCGTATTAATATTAATAATTAATCATTTATTTTATGTTATTATTTCTGCATTTGTGGTAGTTTAAAAAAAAAAGAGTAAATTATTTCGAGGGGGACATAATGTCATGATCACCATTGGATCTTAGAATTCCCTCACCTCCAAAATCTAATTTTAAGACCTGGGTAGCTTCATTTATGAAGGGTCAGTGTGGGCCACTTTTTCTCATTTGGAAAGTACAGTAATCAGTGTTCTCATCCATGTGGTTGAATTCACTGGATCAGTTGTTTTCAGTTCACGGATGGAAGCACATTTTTACTGCACACCAGGATTTCTCATAGTTTGCTGCACGAGTGATCTCTTAAAAAAATTTCCTGGTTATTTTCGTAACCTCCATTCCCTGATGGAGGGAACGCGACATTGTGTCGATGTAGTGACACTAGGGATCACTCTTGGGAGCCTGAGACACCTCTGATCTTTGATACAAGGCCAATGGAAATGGGTGAGTGGTATTTGCATGCCACGCCCCCGAACATATGTGTATAAAGGAGCTGGCATGCGAACCGCTCATTCAGGTTTTTTTCTGATTAGCCGAGAAAAGTTCCTGGCCATTTCAGTGGCTAGTCCAAGGTCTTGTTCCCTCCATCAGGGAACGGAGGTTACAAAAGTAACCAGGACGTTCCCTATCTGTCACTCACTCGACGTTGTGTTGATGTAGTGACAATAGGGGTACAAAACGCCACAACTAGCTGAACTGTGTTACGGGAACTGGCAGTGCGAGAGGGGTTTCTCCGCACACTTGTCTGCCACAGGGCTAGGAGGAAGTCATCCAGGGAACACATTTTGTGAACACTACTGTGAGTCAACAGCGCAGCAGTCTTCAGCTCAGGGGAGGTGAAAGGCGCTATGCGCAAGCGATGCACCTAGCCAACTGTCCCGGACTTACCTGTTCATTCCTGCCAAGAAACGGGACGAAACTGGCTCAACCCGGAGATTGTAGACCCTCGCAAAGGTGTTGGGTGTTGCCCAGCCTGCTGTTCTGCAAATGTCTGTTAGAGAGGTGCCACTGGTCAAGGCCCAGGAGGCCACCACACTCCTGGTAGAATGGGCTCGAAGCCCCGTGGGAGGCGGCACGTGCTGGGCGTGATATGCCATCACTGTGGCGTCAATGACCCAGTGGGCGATCCTCTGCTTGGAGACAGTGCTTCCTTTCCGCTGTCCACCAAAGCAGACAAAGAGCTGCTCAAAGACTCTAAAGCTCTGCGTGTGATCCAAATAGATGCATAAAGCGCACACCGGACACAGCAACGTCAATGCTGGGTCTGCCTCCTCCTGGGGCACTGATTGCAGATTCACCACCTGATCCCTGGGGTCTTGGGAACCTTGGGCACATAGCCCTGTCGGGGTCTCAAGTTCATGTGAGAGTAGCTCAAACCGAACTCCAGGCACGTTATGGTGACAGAAAACGCTTGCAGGTCTCTTACCCTCTTGATGGAAGTGAGCACAGTTAGGTGGGCAGTCTTTAAAGAGAGTGCCTTAAGCTCAGCTGACTCCAAGTGCTCAAAGGCCCTGAAGGACTACAGAGAGGTCCCATGAGGGAATGAGGCATGGATTCAACCTCCTGGTGCTTCTCAGGAACCTGATGATCATGTCGTGCTTTTCCCAGTTGACCCGAAGCCCTAGCCAGCTGAGGTGCATGAGCACCAGGTCCCTAAGCGCACACAACAGTTTGCCAGTTGTCGAGATAGTTGAGGATACAAATGCCCCCTTCCCTTAACGGGGCAAGGGCTGCCTCTAGACAGGGACAGGCCGAAAGGGAGGACCTTGTACTGGTACACCAGACCCTCGATCGCACACCGCAGGAAGGGTCTGTGCCGAGGTAGAATCGAGACATGGAAGTATGCGTCCTTCTACAGCCGCAAGCCAGTCTTGATGCCGGACACTCGCTAGAATGCGTTTTTGCGCCAGCATGTTGAACGGAGTCTGTGTAAAGCCTGGTTCAGTACTCACTGGTCCAAGATTGGCCCACCACCTTTCTTAGGTACAATGAAGTAGGGGCTGTAAAACCCCTTTCAAAAAATGAAAACGAAACAAAAGATTCTACTCCTTGCCCTCCACTGGGTGATGGAGTGGTCTGTTCACCAGCTCCGGAATAGAGCGTCTCCAGCCGGTGCAGTCGCTGCAGGAGGACACCCTTGGTGACGAGCAGACAGGGTGTGGGATCTTGAGCCGCACCGGGGCAGGATCTGTTGGATACCCTCCGTCTGCTGCTTCACCGGCGAAAACTTCTGGGCAACGTCCTCTACGGTGTCGCTGAAGAGGCCAACCTGGGAAATGGAGGCGTTAAGGACCGTGACAATCATCTTGACAAGGTTGAACCAAAGGTGGCGCTCTGGAGCATCAAGGTGGACATTGCCCATCCGAGAGACAGCGCCGTGACCTTCGTCTCCCGGAGGGCGTGTCGGTCGCTGAGCGCAGTTCCTGCATAAATTCCCTGGGTGGAACTACCCTCATGAAGTTCTTTTAGCACCTTGGCTTGGTGAACTTGCAGGAGAGCCATGGCGTGCAGGGCCTCGGCTTGTCCAGCAGCACCGTAGGTTTTGGCCGTCAGGGACGATGTAAACCTACAGGCCCTGGATGGGAGCTTCGAGCGCCCGTGCCAGGTGGCGGCGCTCTGCAGGCATAGGTGCACCGCGAGTGCCTTATTCACTGGGGGGGATCACTGAATACCCCTTTGCTGCTCCACCATCGAGGGTAGTGAGGGCAGTGGAGCTGAAAATCAGCAGCACACAGTAAAAGGTACCTCCCACAACCTTATCAGCTCCTTCCGGGAAAAAAGGAACTTGGGGCTGGGCATGGCTGTGAGTGGTGCCGCGAGCCCAGGAACCAATCATCAAGCCGCAAGGTTTCAGGGGATAGTGGAGGGTTCCACTCTAACCCGACACTCACGGCTGCCTGGGAAAGTATGTCCATCATTTCCACTTCAGCCTGTGACTGGGCGACTGTACCCGAAGGGGGAAGCACAGCTGAGGCCTCCACATCCGACTGGACGAGCCCGCTCTCCAATGCTGTGCTCGAGAACTCATCACATTTGTGGGCCCCGAACAAGAGGTTGAACTCGCCCTGAGACGAGCCGGCGGACTCATCCGCAAGCCCGATCAGGGCAAACGAGCGTGCTGGGTCCGTGGGGAAATACCCGGCGGAGGTGGTACCATTGAGGTCCCGCTAGCCGCGCTGGCCGCATACCTGTAGGTAGAAGGACCAAGGCGGAGAGCCACTGGGGTGGCTTACTTTCTTACGAAGGCAAACCACGACAGCAACGTTACCATGATCATTTTCTCACAATGAGGACATGACCCATGCATGAACGATGTCTCCGCGTGGGCAAACACGAAAAGAAAGACAGTGATCGTGGCTGTCAGAAGTCGAGAGATAATGTCCGCAACCTGGAATAGCACACAAACGGAAAGGCATCTTTAAAAAGACGCATCTTTAAAAAGACATTTCCGTGGGTGCCGCTCTTTTAGAATATACTCTTTCAAGATTATACTCTTTTAAAATATACTCTTTTAGGGTTCTGCCGAAGCACCCAGGGGTGATCTATCCAGTGCACCAGTGCAGAGGGGGGAGAAGCCACTGAAATGCGCCGTCAGCTGAATGGAAGCCGTGTGAAATTCAGCTCAGTGAACATCGACCGCTCGGCTCTGAAGAGAAAATCTGAATGAGTGGTTTGCACGCCAGCTCCTTTATACACGTATGTTCGGGGAAGTGACATACAAATACCATTATCAAAGATCAGAGGTGTCTTGGGCTCCCAAGAGTGACCCCTAGTGTCACTACATCGACACAACGATGAGTGAGTGACAGATAGGGAACTATAATACCCATAATTATAACCATCAAACCCCAATTAAACCGGACCAAGCTTAGAAATATGTAAGATAAGAATTCCAATTGCTCACATGGCTTAGTCTGTGTAACGTCAGAGAGCTTACTGTGAAGGAGCGTCAGCATGCTGTGTGCTTATATGCCCTCAGTCCAGGTTTGACTTTTAAAACATAACAAAAATGTCAGCCATCACATTAGGTAACACCAGACTTCTCTGGGACATTGTGTACTTCTTTAAAGAATTGAAGGAACACCCCTCCCCCCTGGTTTTATTATAAGAGCTTTGCTAATTGGCCAATTAAAAGTAATTGTAATTTGATGATGAGTTTTGGCTTAGGTTATTAGATTATGTCATAATTCACTGTCTTCAATCTCTACAACTCAAACGACTCACTCTCTGACAACCTTTCACATCAATAATTTTTTTTATAGATTTGGTTTGAACATTGGGGATTGGGTGGGGAGGGGGGTGTTGTATGTGCTAGTCTTGATTATTGAGGGGGTTAACTTCTGCCCCCCCCCCCCACCCCCCTCACCCATAATTTTAAATCATGGTACAATGCTAGTATGTTTTTTGGGGCATGTACTATAATATAGCATTATTATTTTTGTATATGTACCATGGTAGTACCAGGGCATTCTTCTAAGTACCTTTAGTGCCGTAGTATATGTCAATGCACTGTGATATTTTCATCTGGTATCATCATTGTATAAAATGGTAATAAGGGATTGCAAGGACTTTTAACCAAACAAGCTTGATAGTAATTGAACACTGGCTGTGCTCTATTGGCAGTGTTGCAGTTCAGAGGCTTTCCAATGAATCCCGCTTCATACTGTATGAATTCTGGGAGCAAAGCAATGTGTGGAAAAAGTAAGTCTCTCTCACTGGCATTAAAGTTTCTTACACGCTTCACACATAAAACTTGATATTATTTTTTTTAATAATTTATAAAAAATGAATAATAATTATTCTGTAATTACCTCCTGAAAAGAATCAGTCTCATATTTTAAGATGATGTGTGATATTTGTTTCATTAGTAGAGTGATGTTTGAGAAACTATTATTGTTGCATTTTTTGCAATTCCGTTTGGTGATGCAACAGACTGATCAGACTATGAATTCTGCAACAGTAGGTTGAAAGTTCTGCTGCTGAAATTAGCCTATGCTGACTGAAATTCAAATAACTTCCCCCAGTGGCCGAAGCTGGAAGTGCTGTTGAACGAATGGGCACATGTGAGCAACAGTCCCAGGGTGAAACGTCCACAGATTGGTGCCAAAAGCATATTGCATTTTTAGTTGTTATAGGGCTGATCATTTAATATGTTAATTTAGTGCAATTTATTATATACAAATGTATGCATAAAAAAAAAATAAAACAATTATGCCAAAATTCTGTAATAAAAGTACATATTTTCCTTGAAGCAAATCAAGCTACATGTTTCTTTGTATTTTTATGAGCTGCGTCAGCAGGGGCAGTTTTTGTGCCTCAATAAACCTCACAAGCAGTGTAGCCTCAGAAAGACCGCAAGTCACAGACGAAGCATTCTCGACAGCAGGATGAAGTACAACAGAATGTAGGGATCACATGACATGATTTTCAAAGTTTCAACTTCTTTGAAAAAAAGAAGTATGGATAGGTATCATAATAAAAAAAAAAAATAAGGTTGACACCAGAATCTAACAAGAATCTCTGCTTCTAACCACAGGTGGAGAACTGTAGTCCCAAGCATGACAATTTTGCAATGATGGTTGCTCGTTTTTTTGCTATGTTCGTTGGAACTATGGTTTCCAGATTCCAGATGAAATCATAATAATATGAAATATATTTAAAGCTGAACATCTGAATTATTATAAGTACTGCACATACACAGTATGCAAAATTAATTTAGTTAAAATTTAAAATTGATTGACAGCCCTAGTTGTAAATTATGTAATAAAGTCAACAGGAATGCATATTTAATTAACCCTACACCCTAACCCCAACACTAAACGTAACTTTCAGTAGAATAAAAATAAAATTTTAGAGCAAAAATACAACTCGCACTGACCATTGTTTATGTGATTACTTCCTGGTTTCCATGGGACCAAAACCAGTGTCTCGGAGGTTGTTCATGCAAAGTAATGTCAGTAGCACAGGGGGAAAAGTCTTCATGCTTGAATAGATGCAAAAAATTACTTACCAGTAATTCGGCTAAATGGGGTTGATTTCAGAGTACATGAACTTTTGGAATCAACATGTCGATTAACCATGAGGTCATGTTGAGATGCTGGTGGAACAAAAATGACACATTTCACCTTTAAGCAACTGTCTCATATTTAAGTAATTATTATTTGTTTTCTGGTCTGTCTATAGTCATCTCCAGACCAATTACAGCAAAACCTTCCAAAGAGGAAATGTGGATTTCTTAGAGACACCAGAAATTATGACAACTATGCTGGTTCCAGGTGAACAAAAAACTCTCTCTGATGGCAATAGATGACAAAATCCAAAGCTGACACACTATAGTAAGATTTCACACACATTCAATTTCTATTAAAAGTTTGCGTTATACTTCTTTCTTCTACAGCATCATGGTGGGTCCTCAACAACAACTAGAACTTGTCAACTCTATTTAGGTGATGCCAGAAATTACGCAGATCACACTCGATTGAAATCTGTGTCCCTTTGTCATCAGGAAGTGACCACTTGTGTTCATATTTGATGTGTAGTCATGGTGACAAGCAGTTGCTGTCCATGTTGTAACATTGTTAGCTCTATATGAAAAGTGCAAACTCTAGACGATAGCAAATAAAGCAATGATATATTTGTTCTGTAGCGCTCTCTGTCACCATAGATGTTTCATCAGAAATCTGCTATTTGCTAATCTTTGAATTGATAGTACGGTGATGTGTACTGTCATATTATGTACTGTTTGTCTATAGAACATGACTGTGTCTCTTATGTAGCAGTTCTTGCGATCTCGTTAATCCTGATAATATCAGACTATTTCTTTGAAAATATATACTTTGTTTATAATTTTTTATGTACTGTAGTTTGTCATCTCTAAATAAAAATATGACAATGTGACCAATCACTAATTATGTTGTACATATTTAGGTTAACTAAGCTGCTTATAATCTTTCTAAGAATTTGACATTCTGGGATGTCATTTGCCTTGTGGTTTTGATATTTATTTGTACACGTTATTATATGGTATTTGAACTGCACATGAATGCTTATCTTGGTTCACTGAGAGAGGAGTGATTGTGTTAGACTATTTCCCAGAGCCACATGACTCATAGAGGTTCCTGTCTGCCTCTCAAGTATCAACACTGCCATCCTGTGGATGTACAAGGGTCATTGCATGATATTAAACACCAATAATGGGTTATTACATATAAACAGGCAACAAAATGACCACAACTAAGCTAGGTTTCCTGAACTTGATGCAATCGAAGTTGTACTCCAAAATATTGTATTTAAAAAGCTTGCTGCATGCAATGTAATTGCACACTAGAAATTAAACATACAGAACATATCAGAACCAAAAACACGAGAAACCTCAGATCTCATGGCTGGTATGGCCTGGAAAGCCCTCCCCAATCTTAGTTCTGTAATGTGTAAAAATCAAACTACTCCTGTGGTGTGACATGCTATTTCATCTAAAAATACTTTAAACAGCATCTTACTAATTAAAATGACCATGATGCATGGTATCAGAAGGTAATATCAAATTACACTATACATATGGCTGTAGGCCTACTGGAGGTACTTAAAATACTTCCTTGTTGCTAATTATTATTCAAGCATCGTTTACGAGCTTGTTAAAAGATGACACAGAGTACTTTTAAAAGGCATTTTCATTGTGCCACTTTCATTTAGCCCAATGGAGGACAATTTAAAATAAACTAGTCAAGGCAAAAGGGTAGAAAAAAAAGACCAGTTATAGGACACAAGATATTCACTTTCCCTTAATAATTTGTTTAAATATTAATCTAAAATCTAAAATCTTTGTCAGTTACAAAAAGTCTATTGACACATTATGTGTCAAAAACCCTTACATATCATGGTAGTATTTGTTGTAACTGCATTTTTATTTATGCTGAACTTTTTTTTATTTATTTATTTATTTTCGGATATTTTTCAATTTTTTTTATGATTTATGCATTTTAATTTCAAACAAAATTTCATCAACTTAAATTGTAAAATGTTTAACAAAATGTAATTAATAAAACTTGCAATATTATTTTTATTCTATTTTCTTTTGTAATGGAATTTAGTTATGAAATTGAAATGCTTAAATCCTAAAGTATTTTTTTAGTGTAATGTCAAACTGCAAAAAGGCTACATTTTGTATACAAAACAAAGTAGCTTTTTTTTAAAAAAAAAAATTATTTTGGGATTAAACATAAATTGAACATTTCTTGGTGAGATTCACCCAAGAAGTGAGAAGTCCAGTCAGGTGCATGTGTGTATAACGGCACGTGTGGTCACCTGCTGTCTGCTGCTATAGGTGAGTATGTTCAGTCTAATGACAGCCAGACCTTTGAAAGACAGTTTGCTGTTGGGCTGTGTTGTATTATTTCATCAGCATGCTTTATCATGACACGTACGTAACATCCAGGATCTTTAATTTAAATAACTGTGACAGTGGAGAGATTAATTCTATCATCAGAAATACTAATAATATAACTTGATACAAAGCACAGAGCAATCTGCTTATTTGTTTAAAGTGAATGCCACATTGTGCTGAAAATAAATCTAAATAAATATTGTGGTGGAAATAAACCCACTGTCTTTGAGATATACAAAACACAAGATATTAATTAAAATTACAATTCAAGTCAAGCAAGCATGAAGCATCAGACCATCATGGAAAAGGAAAATGTTTCCATTTTATTGAGAAATTATTGTTTGGAAAACAAAATTAAATAAAACACACACACACTCACACACACACAAACAACCCAAGCCATATTCCAACTTGAACTACAGACGTTGTGTGCTGAGTTGCCTATGTACAAGGAGTTCACTGGCTTGTCACATTGAGAACAAGATTAGATTAAATTATTTCCTTTTGTCTTGACAAAATACAGAACTACTGTAAATGTAAGCTACAGTAATACTAGCAAGGTTTTTTACTGAGTTTGGAGATAGGCAGGTTTACATTCTACACACAGCAAGGACACAAAAGGCATAACACTTCCACTGTGCTCTTTCAGTAACAGACTAATAAAACACTGTTTATGAGTACAAATGAGGATAAATGAAGACAAATTAAGAATCAAGTTAAGATACATGCACATGTGATTAACTCTCATTCAGCATGTGTTAAAGGGATAGTTCAGCAAAAAATGAAAATTCTGTCATCATTTGTTCACATTCATGTTGTTCCAAACCCACATGATTTTCTTTCTTCTGTAAGAAAAGGAGATGTTTTGCAGAGGGGGTAGAGTCCATAAAATATGCATTCCTCTTCACTGTATTACATCATGTACAGCTGGAAAAAAAAAAAAAAAAACGCTCCACAACTAGCTTTAGGTGAACTCCTCTGGATATATATATGGAGCAACAACAATTCCCGCTTTGCCCACTGGGGGCAGTGTTTTAAATTTCTGTCAGCATATACTGATTTTTGCTAAAGAAAGCCTGTGAGATCAGGCTGCACTACCATTATATGGAAAAGAGAAGTGTGAACATTCTGCTAAACATTTCCTTTTGTATTCATGCAAATAATTTGAGTTTGGAATGATAGAATTATATTGAAATGATAGAATTTTCCATTACGAACTACTCCTCGAAGTGTCATTACCTTTTAATGAGGTACAGTGACCCTGTACATGCTTGCTTTTTACTTCTGAAGCCACAAAAACATATGATATAGTGAAATCCCCTAACGGACACTGAAACAAAAATGTTGGCACAGGATTGCAAGAAGAGTTAAATATATCTGAGCATTTCAAATGACAGACAGTGCCACTATTGGTGCTGGCAGGCTTTCTCAACACATAACATCTCTCAGCTCATTACAGCTATGGTAACTAGCAGCAACAAAATAGAAAACTTGCATAAAATCATAGTGCAATGGGCAAATTGTTCGTAAAAGATCATATATTTTGGTCGAGTTGGTAACAAAAAGCAAAAATATTAAAATATTCCCACCTACCTTGACAACTCCAAGACAAAATTCAAGAGGTGTAACAAAGAACAAAGGATTAATATAAGGATTATTATTATTATTTTAAATCTAATTTTAGAATCACTGGTTTCACTTTATTTTCTATTTATCATCAAGTTCATATCAGTTAGAGAAATGTCAGAGCCAATTAATACCTCAATCTGTAATTAAAATGTCAGCAAGTACCTAAACCCAGTGGATTCTTAAATGCTTTCTCTTGTAACAGGAGTGAGCATCCAGCTGTTAGCCTGTTAAAATCAGGATAAATCAAATACTAAAAGGACTGTTTGAAGATGGACAAAGCTTTGTCTATGCAAAGGTGTTCTCTGGATAGCTGACTTTAATTGCTCCCCAGTAGCAGGCCCGTATCAGACAGATCAGCCCAAGGAGATATGCAAAGGCCCAGGAAACATAAGTAGCGCGATAGCGCCTGGCAAAGTCCTGAGTGCCCATCTGTGAGGAAATACACACAAGATTTGGTGAGAACAGTTAAGGGAAAAATTAATTAAATGAAAGTTAAATTTAACTTAACAGTCCTAAAACAGACCTAAATTATTATTATTATTTTTTTAAATAATGAAGAATTTTTTTTAATGAAATTATTTAAATTAAAGTTATAAATAGTTCAGCCATTCTGTTTATGCATAAACAAGGATAACTAGCAATTTAACTTGCATTCATCCCAGATAATTCTTTTAATTTTTGTATTGTATTTTTATATGATATTCCTTTACTTGTTATAGATGTGGAATTATGTACTACAAAAGAAGTTTCTGACTATGATGAATACTCACTATTAAACCAACACCGATGAAAATGCAGATCATTCCTACTGTAATGTAGGCACAGCAGCGTCTTCTGGGTAGGGCACTGCCTACAGAGGATCTGAGAACAAAGGTAGCAAACATGGTAAGGCTGTGTCTATAATCTTTAAAATAGATCACAAACATGAATCTTTAATTGCCGGATTTTCTGCTCCATTGGGCAGAATCCGTCTCTATTTACACAGGTATAATGGCCTTGTTGCAGGGATTAACAAATAACTCAACAGGTATTACACTTGAGTTATTTAGGTTCAGGAGTTAGTAACTAGGATTTAAGCTGCATTCACACTGCCAGCAACACGCAGCGACAAAACAACCTCATCTTCCGGCAACACGAGCGACGGCAACAGTTGGTGACCGGATGTGGCTGTGTCAAGCAGCGTGACAACGTTGAGAAATGTTTAACTTTATGCAAATGAAGCGTGACTTTCGGGAGTGACAGCCAATACGAGTGAAGATGGTAGAGCTCACGTGATCCTAATATTTTAATAATAATATAAATTGTAAAGTGCTGTTTAGACTCTCCATTCACACCACTAGCGACCTAACCGCCAGCCACTGGCGACATGCAGCGACAAAGTAGCTGGCAGTGTGAACGAAGCTTAACTTATACTCAAGTTAGGCTGAGACGAAGCTGCACAGCTTTTATGTCCCAGGGATTGATTTTTATTGAAACTAGGGCTCGGTGATATGAAGATATATATCGTGGCGACAATATAAAGTGTCAATCGATAGAGATTTTGCTATTTCGTGTATCTTGCGATATGTAAGTATTCATGTGCAAAGCGTGGGCTTATTTTCAGTGGGCGGGGCTTCACGTGAGACTGAGAGAATTTAAGAAACATGGACAAGGTTTAAACAAATTTCAGTGTAATTCAATTACATTCATCTCACGTTAGGTGTTATATAAGTTTTTTTTTGTACTCTTACTATTGTCAAGCTCCAAACATAAAGAAAATTATATAATTCTAAAATAAATATTTGAAATGTACATGCTGAATAATTCAATGACAGAATACAATGACAAATTAACTATATACTCATATACTGATTTTGAGATCATATACTCATATACAAGATTTTGATCGCCCACCCCTAATTTAAACTTATTATTTAAAAAAAAATAAAATCTTAAATGGTCACATTATAACAGTCTTGGACACTTTTTACCATACCTTCATAATTTATTTTTGCTACTTTTAAATGTCTTTTCAAACAATTTTTTTAAATAAGGTTTTGTCCTTGGCCTAGAACTCGACTTTAATCTTAAAATATGAAAATCAATTTTTAAAAGGTATTATAATCTAAACAAAGAGTGAAATAATCATAAACCAGTTCAACATTTATTGTGTAAAAATAATTTCTATATTTTTTACACAAATTATGACTGTCTCTAAGTTGTGGCATAATTTCCGTCACAATCAACAGTTTAATTTAATTCAGTTTTATATTTTAAATTCCACAGGGCCCAAAGTGCCGATTGTTAAAGAAACACTTCCAAATGTTTGCAGTCAATAGAGGACTGCGTCACTGAGTCACATGGCCTTCTCTTTTTCCTGTTTGAGGCTCATTAAGTCTTACTATATGACCCTTCACATGCCTCTCATGTGATGGGATTCTAAAACATTCTTTTGCAATCACAGCAAACCATATAGCCTTAAATGCTTAATCTCTCTCCTTCTTGTACTTTTATCTGCTTCTCTGCCTCTAGGCTTCATAAATCTCTGTTGCAACATCTGCTGCCTCTGTCATAACTCTCCGTTGTAGCGTCACTAGTGTCTGCAGTGCTCATGTTTCAATATTCAGCATGATTTGCGTGACTGCCCTGTGGTCTCTCATGTGACTGGCAGATTGACATCACATTTCCCCCTCTAACTAGTACCAATAGCCAAGATTTATTTCTTTTCACTTCTATTAACAGTAAAAACTCTAGTCTGACCTCCAACTTGTAATGAACGTCACACATTTAGATTTACGATCTTTCCCCCAGGAACTTCAAATCAGCTGCTGGCATGACATCAGTGGAGTAAGGCCACACAGGCTCAAGTTACTACAGACAAGAACACCGAGTCGGGACAGACCAACAGAACAGTGGGCAGTTACCTTACATATGCCAACCCAGTCTTGAGCCAGCTTTTTTGACAATACAGTAGAAGAAAGAATCTGAAATGTTTTTGTGACTCACATTTTTTTGCAGTGTGGGCACTTGGCCAGTGTATTGAATCGGAGCTCCATCCACTGCAGAGGGAAACAGAGGACGTTAATAAGGAAGTTACTTATACAGCAGCAAACACACTGCATTGCAGAGCAACACAAGTCATTTCATTTTACTAAACTACAGTTGATTCCAGGAATCAGTGCATGGTATTCCAAATTAGTTCAAAGTCAACATGAAACAGCATTTAAAACCCGATTTATTTTCTGTAATGTGATGCATTTCTAACTGAAACAGGACAGTCAAAAATGTCTCTATTAAATGAATTGGTTGGAGGTAAGAGGTTGAAAAATAAGGGCACTTTGTGACATCAGCTGAAAAAGAAACCTTGTTTCAGAAGTGGAGCAAAGTTTGGCTAAAAAAAACTTTTTTCTTTGGAATAATGTAGTGCACTGATGAACTGCTCACAATAACACCAGTAATGTGTATTTGAAAAGTAAATTATCAATCGTGACTTCATGTTGACTTTAAATGGCTACTGATAAATTATCAAAGATAATTAGCAAGATCTTTTGGAGGTGATGATTTCAGTGAATAAATGTAGAGTATGTAACACTGTACAAAGGCAAAAGGCAGTTGTTTTCTGAAATAAAACTGGGTTTCACAACAAAACATCACACAAGAAACAAAAAAGTCATATGTGGCACAAATATTGTGTGACATAAGTTTCTGCATCTTGCCCTTGTAGACCACAAAGTGTTATGTTCATTTGAATCATGTGTAATGTTTTAAAATTATTTTGGTAACACTTTAAAACAAGGCTGTTTTTGTTAACTTTATTTAACCACAAGAACTATCAATGAACAACACTTTTACAGTATTATTAATGTTACATGAACTAGGATTGAACAATAGTATTTTAATAAATAACATTAACATTAACAAAGATTAATAAACGTTGTAAAAAATATATTGTTCATTGTAAGTTCAAGATACCTAATTAATTAACTAATGTTAACAAATAGACCCTTATTGTAAATAGTTACAATTTTTTCTAATTAGTTTGTCATTTTGTTCAGTCCACCCAGAGGGTGGTAGCTAGGGGCATTAGGACCTTGAAGAGAGCAGAGGCAGCACCAAAAGCCCGGCCTGACACAGTCTGGGACGACTCATCATAGCTGCCCTACACAACAGGGGCATCACAGAAACACTAAGAAAATGTACTAGAAAAACTCTGCTGTTGTATCTCTCTAAATGCATTCAGTTCTTTTCTGCTTTCATGAACTGACACTGAAGGTTTTAGGAGGGGCACACAACATTATTACAGATGAAATATTAATATAAAGATGTGAGAGTACAAGGAATGTGTTTCCGCAGTGTCCGCAGACCACACGCATGCCCTCAGGCTGGACTGGTAGAGCTGGCTGGGCGGGCTGCTCCTCTGGGACCACCATCACTGGACTCAGATTGATGATCCGTCTGCTGGGGGTCAATAAAAACAATGAAGTCAGTTGTACTTTTTTTTTTTTTTTTTACAATTTTTGTGAAAAATTATGAACCACCTCAAAATGGTTCAACCCCCACCCCCTGATAATTTGTTAAATTATTCTAAGTCATGAAACTCTACATGGCACAAGCTGCTAGGTTCTTTGAACATGTAATCTGTTTGCCAATTGGCTTGCATCTTCCATAGTTCAATCAGATAGGTCCTTTGACATGCAATCTGCAAGCCAATCAACTTTGTCTAACAAAATCTTTGTCTAACATTTGTTTTGCCTACTTTGCAGATTATCCTGTTTCACTGCATCGCACTATGAGAGTTTTCTCTTTGAAACTCTCCTCCACCCAAGCACCAAATGTCTATTTCTGCTTCATGAGGATTGTACAGTATGCATCTAATTAGATTGTAGGTCTGTTTGTGCAGCTGTGGCATTTCCTACATGCCTGATGCAGCATGTATTTGTATGTGTAGGAGTAGCAAGTCTTCATGCATCAGTGCAAGCAGACCTATGGCTCTATTTCATGGCTGCGGTAAACGCAGCAATGACGTGTGCTACGTCTTATCTAATTTTTGGAAGAATGCTACTTCTAAGTGCAATTTTCATGCCAGCAAAAAGCGCAAATGGCCGTGGTTGGGAGTGTTTGCGCTACCTGTAGGTGTATGAGCCCAAACTGTGGGTGTATTGTATGTTAATGAAGTGGTGCAAAACGCAATTTTTTATTTTCCTGAGAAATAGATGTATCTGAAGCACATCTGTTTTCAGCACAGTCTAAACTCAGTTCCTGCATTTGCAGCTTGGAGATTCCACCAGCAGGTGGTAATAAATGTCATGTCCAAACTCTGAAAATATAGTGGAACATAAAATAATGTCCCTGACACTCACTGCTGTAGCTGTTTTAGGAAACAAATATGTATGAGATTTGTGTAAAACCTTCCAGAGGTAATGGATTATTTTAAAATTATTATTATTATTACTGTTTATACATATTTACAATTGTATTTATGATCTAATTTGTACTGGTATTTTTCCATCTGATCCCTCTATGCACAGCCCAACTGGAAAGACAGATACAATCACTGTAAAATAGAAGAGTTGACCCAAAAATGAAAATCGTCTCGTCACTTATTTCCCCTCATGCTATCCCAGATTAGCCTTTTCCCAACCCTTTTCTTTCTTCTGCAGAACACAAATTAAGATTTTTAGAAGAATATCTCAGCTCTGTTCATCACTCAGAAGGTCAAAAAAGAGGCAGCAGAGTGGTTAAATCCATGTCTTCAGTTGTGTGAGGGTGAGAAACAGCTAGAAATGTATGTCTTTTTTTACTATATATCTCCACCTTTGACCAGCTCCAACCAGTAAGTGGGTGAATGTGAATGTGTAGATTTACAGTAAAAAGGTCACTAATATTTATCCGTTTATCACCACACCTATCATATCACTTCTCAAGACATGGATTAAACCACTGGAGTCATATGTATTAATTTAATGCTGCCTTTATGTGCATTATGGAACTTCAAAACTTTAGTACCCATTCACTAGCACTGTATGAACCCACAGAGCTGAAATATTCTCCTAAAAATCTTTAGTTTTTTCTGCAGAAGAAATACTCATCTGGGATGGCATGAGGGTGAGAAAATTAAGAGATTACATTTTTGGAGAACTTTCACTTTAATACAAGCCTTGGTTTATATGTCACTTGATCAATATGATTAATAATGCTTAATATTATTACTAAAATTTAAAAGAGCCTACATCCAAATCCTGACGAAAGCACATTTTCAGTGCATATAAAAGGAACATGTCATTGTCTTAGAAATATGCCTGATATTCAACAAGCAGTTAATGCACAAAAGAATGGAAGTCCATATTTATATTCTTCTAATTTATTGCATACAGAATTAATTTGCACAACCAAATTCTTATGAATTTGCTGTTTTTGTTTATGTCCCTGATTCTTGAAGGAATGGACTATATTTCATTTGCCAAACAATGGTGTCATATCCTGGCAGTACAGTACATCAACAATGTCATTTTATTTATGCCGACATCACAGAAACACAGCAGCAGCAAAGTTGCACTTCTCCCAGATGACACGGAGCATGACACTGAGCAAGATATTCATAAGAAACAAAAATAAGTTTATTCAAAAATCTGACAATGTAAGAAGCCTACTATTACATGACACTTATTATTCTCTTCTTTTGACATTGAAATGTAAACAGGTATGAGTACAACACTTGCGCACGTTACAAGCCGGTAAAGTTTACATGCAACATGAAACTGGGGGAAGAGACCAAAAAATTGTGCCATGCCACAATTGAAATCACTGAGATCACATTTATTCCCCCATTCTGACCCATGGTTGATGTGAAAATTAACTGAATCTTCTGACCCATATCTGCATTTTTTTATACATTGCACTGCTGCCACCTGATTGGATGATTAGATAATTGCATGAATAAGCAGGTGTACCTAATGAAGTGGTAAAAATGCTCTGAGACATTCAGTGATTTCATTCAGAGAGAGATTTATTTGGCGATTCATTAATTCATAATGGCTCATAATATTCATTGGTTTCTGAATCGGATTAAAGCTGTCATGCTATATGCTTGTTTTTGAGTGAGACAACAGGTGTTTTCTTGCCATTATCTTTTACTAAACAGTCTTTTAATCTCATCACATTTAATTCAGACTGAAAGTTCACAACTCGGGTAAAATATTTATTTTGCTGTGGCACTGCAGACTCAGTGGCGGCAACGGAAACATGTTGCTTTTCTCTTTATGTTAAGATCGCTTTGTAAAAGCATGAGAAATGTTTTGATACTACCAAGTGCTAATGACTCAGCCATACAAACTGAAAACAGCACAGCTTGTTTAAGCATTCATAGTAATGCTCTTTTGCTGTGATATAATAGTGTTACAGGCTGCTACCATTATAAATAAACAACTACTGACAAAAGTGCCCCTTTAACACTTACCAGTTGGGCCGGGGACATCCTATCCTCCTAGACGTGTCTTTACAGATTAGCAGGCAGTTGCAAGGACATCTAACATACTTCTTTCCTGTTGGTGGGTTTTTTATAGGCTGTAAAATAAATTTCATATTTATTTAAAAGTCATATTTCAGATTGAACCACACTATTATTTTGATGCATTTTGGACCGAGGACTTGCATTGTTTGAAGGAGGAGGCCTGAAATGAAATCCTAAAAATCTTAAATTCTGTTTTGATGAAGAAAGAAACAGATCCATCTTGGATGGCCTGAAGGTGAGTAAATTTATCAGCAAATTTTCAATTTTGGGTGAACTATTCCTTTAATGGCTGGACTAATATTGCACGTTTTGCATACATTTTTAAAGCAAATTATCTGATGTTAATGTCTGATGTTTGGTAAGATAAGCTTAAGGCCAAGATGTTGAGGATTTCAAACAATATTGACATGGATGTTTTGTTTAAACCTGTCTTTTGATGTGCACAATGAAAGTGCACATGAATGCAACAAAACAAAACAAAACAAATTAAATGACAAAACAACAAACAAAGCAAAGAAAAAAGTATGTCGTAGCTCTGAAGAAAGCTAGAGGAAGAAAAAGAAGTTGTGGATGACTAAGCAAGAGCTGCAGATGGGGGTTTCTTACCGTGGCCTCGTTGCAGACGGTGCACTTCACCACATGCTGATGGAGCTTGCCGTCCAGATTTATAAGAGACTGGCACACTCGACAGTTGATAACAGGCACTCCCCCTGTATCTGGACTGGCAATGGCTGTGTAGGGTGGAGGTAATTCGGCTGTAAGAGAGAGAAGCAAGCACATACTGTATACCTTGATGTTTTTTGGATCAGTGGTCTCTCAATTGATTTTGCTTAAAGGAATGTTCCAGTTCAAGTTAAGCTCAATTGACAGAATTTGTGGCATAATCTTGATTACCATAAAAAATACTTTTGACCCCTTGTATATTTAAAAGTAAAAAGTAAAATCGCAGTTACAGTAAGGTACTTACAGTTGAAGTGAATGGGGCCAGTTCATTAACATTAAAATATAGAAAAGTATAGCCACAATACATAAACATTATACAGGTAAACATGATTTTAGTGTGATAAAATCACATACTAACCTTATCTGTGTAAAGTTATATATCCAATATTACAAAATATTTGTCATGACAACATACCGACGGTAAGCCCTGTATTCTGGTAAACACTGTAATGGCTGTAAGTGTAAATCCCTAATTGTTTCACACTAAAATCATGTTTACATGTATAATGTTTACGTCTTGTGGCTATACTTTTGAAACGGTGTATATTTTAATGTTAATGGACTGTCCCATTCACTTCCATTGTGAGTGCCTTACAATAAGTGTGATTTAAAAAAATTGTTTACATAATAACTGTAAATGCATAAATAACTGTAGATGTGCGATTAACCATTCTATCATATGGAACAAACAATGAGCCAAATTTTGTATTACTATTATCCATATTACCAAGTTACAAATGAATGAAATCACTCTCTCAAATGTTCTATAGCTGGGCCGTCAGCCAAGGTTTGCACTCAGTTACCTCTTGTGTACAGTATTACTGAAATTCTGGGTTTAGCCATGCCATTCCACATTGCTTATTCTCAGTGATATTAAGACATGTCCCTCCTGCTGTCTGTCCCTTGTGAGAACACACCAACCAACAGCACAGACACACTGCTATACTGAACATGTGATAGCACAGCAAAAACAACTGAGCGCAGCTCTGGCCTCATGACCTCACTCAGCTGTCAGGGATAATCCAGCTCTATCTGGGCTACTACATGATTTCAAAGATACATTGTGTGTCTGTATGATATATAATAAAACTTGAATGTTTTGCTAATTGCTTCCGACTGTAGAATGGACCTTGTACTAAGGATGTGCATGAGTAACCAAGTAATTGTTCTGCACCAGCTAGTCGAATATTAAAAATGCTACTTGAATATTTAATTTCCACATTTCCCTGCCGTGAGCAGCGCTAAATTAAACCTTTGCCTCTGAATCTCTCACCACATCTTGCATTTACAACTTGGCATTGCAGATGTACTGTATGTTGTTGTTGTGTTGGATGTGAGAAGAAGATATCATGGCATCTGTGCTTTTGCTTTGGTTTAGTGGACGAGAGGCAAGATGACGTTCCATGGTGGAAAAGCAGCCAGGGCAAAAAAAAAGGCTACAGTACATGGATTTCACTTTATACATTCTTTTGATTGTCTTTACATCATTCCAAGAAAAAACAAAATTAATTTTTGAATAGGAAAAAATAAAGCTAATGTATTTAATGGGCACACAAACTATTTGCCTATTTTATTTTATTTTACTTTTGCTGTACAAATGACAAATAATCAAGCTCAACTTGACTTTAAACTAGTGCTGCATGATTAATCATATCGCAATCGCGTTGTCAGCCTGAGCGATTATATGATGGCAAAATGCTACGATTTTATTAAATAAATAAGTGCATGTGTGGACTTGACAGCCCCTTCTCTCTGAGAGCTCTTTGCCCATTTTCTACACCACTAATAAAAAGATGACCAGTCTATAATGATGACACGGGAGACGAGAGGAGCGCTGCAGCTCCAGTGTCTGATAGAAGCACAGATCACAGCATGGAGATAAAGCTTTATTTCATCCTTAATAAAGCTTCAAATAATACGGGAGCGTGCCATGTAAATAAGCACAAACTCCAAAACTGTCATTCTCTGTGCAGTCAGAGCTGCTTCAACCAGTCGCGGAAGAGACCCAATCTGATCGGGAGTCGAGACCGGTTAGAGAGATCAGCCGCTGGCTGATGCAAACTCTAAAACGGAGACGCTCATCTCTCACCCCCGCTGTCTGCAGCTCACAACGTCATCATCATAAGATCATCATGATAAGATCAATCTTGTGTGAAAATTAAAACTAAAATTACAACAACAATAATATATATATATTGGTTTTGGATAGACGAGATTGACAAATGCTTATCAATAATACTCTAATGGCTAAAATGTTCAGTGTTCAGTGACTAAAATATCAATATGACTAAATGTTACTAAAATATGACTAAAATGTCAACAGTTTTCATTGACTAAAACTACATAAAAAAATGCTCAGACTTTGTCAAACAAAACGACTAAAAACAATAAATAGAATACAGTTGACTGACCTGGCAACTGAATATTAGTGTTAATTTTGTCAGCTGTTTTTTTTATTTAATTTTAGTCTTAATCCTGTGTCAAATGTCCATTTTTGTTTTTATCATATTTAGTCAGTTGCCAGGTCATTAGGAGTGTATTAATGCAAAGCCAACGTTTATGTATTTTTAACATCACTTTTTTGATCAGTATGGTACCACCTCCGCCTCGTCTGAATGGGGTCTGTAGAATAGCATAGGATTTAAAAACAATTGGAAGAATTTTTGGGGTAGACCTGACCTGCTAAAGAGAGAAGGACTCCATCCCACCAGGGAAGGTGCCACACTCCTCTCTAGTATTTTGGCTCATAGTCTTAATAGTGATAGTATTTGACTAACTGGGGACTATGTCAGGAAGCAGACAAACTGGCTAATCTGAACATCTGCTAGCCGCCTTGACACATCATACAGGTCACATGAACTACAGCACATATAGACTGTATCACCTAGATATCATATAGAGACTGTGCCTTTTCCCCAAACTACCAAACACAAAACTCTCACTAAATCATTTAGAAAAAATGTATTATGGGCAAACTTGAAAAACAAAAGGCTACAAAACATTAGATCTCTTTCTACCAAAATTGCAATTGTAAATGAAATTATTACAGATTATAGTTTGGATATGCTCTGTTTGACTGAAACCTGGGTTAAACCGGATGAATGTATTAGTTTAAATGAACCTACTCACCCAGGTTATTGTTACACGAGCCTCGTCTGAAGCATCAAGGAGGAGGTGTTGCTACAATGTACAGTGAAGTTTTTTGTGTTACTCAGAGGACAGGATATAAGTTTAAGTCTTTTGAACTAATAATGCTTAATATGACACCGTCTTTTGCCCTTGCTACAGTGTATTGATCTGGTTTTCTTGGTGAATTTGCTAATTTTCTATCAGATCTAGTAGTTAATGTAGATAGAGCTTTAATTATTGTTAACTCAACATTCACATAGATAGTGAAAATGAAACATTAGGATTAGCATTTATCGATATTCTCAACTCTCTTGGAGTCAGACAAAATGTGACAGCACCAATTCATCACCATATTCATACACTAGATTTAATTCTGTCATATGGAGTTCTACCACAGAGCGATGACATCTCAGATCATTACCTCGTCTCTTGTTTGCTGCGATCAGCTAATGTCATTCAATCTACACCATGCTATTGTTCGGGAAGAACTATTCCGTCGACCACAAAAATAACTTGAAGAACTCTATGTAATAACAGAAAATAGAAATACAGTCTTCTGTAGCACTCTTGATAGTGTCACCCCCCTTAGATTTAAAGAAAATTAAAGAAAAAAGCCTTGCACCATGGTACAATGATCAAACTCACGCTCTAAAGAGAGCAGCTCGGAAAATGGTGCGCAAGTGGAAGAATACAAAATTAGAGGTATTTCATGTGCATGAAAAAGATAGTGCCTGTAGTTACAGACAGGCACAAAAAGCTGCCAGGCCAGCATATTTGAGCAAACTCATTGAAAATAATCACAACAATCATAGGTGGTTATTCAATACTGTGGCTAAATTGGTTAGGAATAAAGCATCAATTCAACCAGATATTCTGTCGTAGCACAGTAGTAATGACTTCATGAATTTCTTTACTGATAAAATTGAAATAATCAGAACTCAAATTGGAACTATGCAATCAACTGCCACAGCAACTCAGAAAAAGTGTCTCATAATTTTCCTCACCAGCGACTTCAATCCTTCACTGTCATGGGAAGAGCTAACAAAATGTATCAAAAAATCAAAAGCCACAACATTTATGTTAGATCCAATAACAACGAAGCTCTTAAAAGAGGTATTTCATGTAATCTCTGAACCCCTTCTTAATATTATTAAATTAAGAATTGTCAAATCAAACAAAAGTTAAGTATGGAGTGCCACAGGGGTCAGTTTTAGGACCTCTGCTTTTCTCCTTATACATGCTTCCCCTGATAGATATTATCAGGAATCATGGAATAAGATTCCACAGTTATGCCGACAATACCGAACTTTATATTTCTTCCAATGAAATTCACAATTCTCCAAATTAGCAGAGTGAATCAATGAAATAAAAGATCTGATGGCCAGAAATGTCCTTCTACTCAATTCTGACAAAACAGAGGAACTGAAATACAGAGGTAATTATTGGACCAAAAACCTCTAAAAATAAGCTGCTACAATATTATCTGACTCTCGATGGATGTACTGTTATGTCGTCTTCTACAGTGAATAATTTACGAGTTATATTTGATACTAATATGTGAAAATCTGAAATTCTAATTTCCAATGTTTGTAGAACAGCATTCATTCACCTCAGAAATATTGACAAATGCTCTCTATTGCAGATGCCGAAAAACAAACTAATGCATTCATGACCTCAAAACTAGATTATTGTAATGCATTACTGGGAGGTGGTTCAGCAAGTTCAATAAATAAACTTCAATTGGTTCAAAATGCAGCTGCCAGAGTGCTGACTAGAACCAAGAAATATGATCATATTAGCACCATTTTATCGTCGTTACATTGGCTACCTTTTAAATTTCATATTAATTTAAAATTCTGTTAACTACATACAAAGCTTTGAATGGTCTATCTCCACAGTACTTAAGTGACCTTCTGACATGCTATATTCCATCACTTTCATTACAATTACAAAATTCTGGTCTGTTAATAGTTCCTAGAATATCAAAATCCACAAAAGGAGGTAGAATCTTTTCCTATTTGGCACCTAAACTATGGAAAAATCTCTCTAACAGTGTTTGGGATGCAGACACACTCACTCAGTTTAAGTCTAGACTAAAGACGCATCTATTTAGCCAGGCATACACCTAATATATCCATGAACTCACAATTAGGCTGCTTTTTAAACATCTATCATAATCTATAGTATAACTCTGCATACAATTGAATGGCATCTACGCTAATTTTATTCTATTAATTTCAATGTCTCAACCAGAGCCGGCCAGATCCAGCTCTGTTCCTGCTTGGTGTCTGACGCCACTGCTATGTGTCGCTGAGCGATGATGACAAATTATAGCTGGTGCAAGCCAGACATCACTTCAGTCTTTTACGATGGACTTCAGAGAATGAACTGACACCAACTCCAACTGTAAGACATCGGATGCATAATATGTCACTACCTGAACCTTGGAACCCCACCGAACCTTATCGAAATGACTTGACGGTTGAACTACAATGCACCTCATTGATCTCTGCCTTCATCACCTTTGTCTATTGATGGACTTCACTCTTGAAATGGAATATATGGACTACCATTTAATTGCCAACAAAATCCTTCATCAGCTAACTAACAAAGGGCAATGCATCAATGTGAACTTCTACAGTTAATCCAGGATTAACAAAGTGGGTGCGTTTACTCGCATGATTAACCGAAAGTGAAGTGCTGCTGGCTTGTGATGTGCAAATGGCTTGACGCACAGCACGAGTCTGTTGGGTATACTGCAGTCTCGTCACATTTTAACTTGTTGTTTAGCCTCCCATTCAGCTCATGAAAACACGTGATCATGAGGAAGGATTACATCAAGATGTAGATTGGAACGCAGGTGTGGCATTTCATGTAAATAAAATAGTCTACTCCTCTCTCGCTGGTTGGCATGACTTCCCCAGATGCCTAACGAACATCAAGTTTAAGTTCATCGTCTATCACGATTCTGTATTAGATATTCTGTTCTATTAAATATAAATAAAATAGTCTACTCCTCTCTCACCATTGCTGGCATAGCAGTGAGTAACCCTCCATGTACCATTGGTTGCCGACTCCTGCATTAGATTAACACGATTTTTGATCCACAGAAAATAATTCAAAATCTATAAGCAGATAAACCTCCCCTCTCTGCATCCTATCTTATCAGCAAACCACCCTGCTAAACCACAACGGTGGAAGTGCATTCAGAGTCAGACCTAACAAACCTGCAAGTCATTAATGCTTCCATCAAGAACTTCAACTGTCAGTCCTGAGAGCCTGTCTTTTTATCTCTCTTGTTTGTAAATTGTTACATGTTCTTGCACTTTTGGATGCTGTTTTTTTGGTTGACTGCTTACACGACTGCTGTTCTACATTCTCACATATCACTAAAATAAAACCCACTTGAATGTCAGACATGGTCAGTGCTGTTTCTTATCATTTTTGCTATTCTCATAGCTCATTAATCAAGAGCTTGGAGGGTGTAACTTCTGCAGCACTATACAGTGTAGTTCAGTGGTGTTCCAGTAAAAGTATAGCTTTGGCTTCATACTGCAATTGCAGAATAAACAACAATCTCACACACTAAGCAAGGTTGTGCAGACTACTAGAGCAAAGCTCAGCAGATTCTCTCTCAACAGGCAAAGCTAATCCTTCTCTTACACTCAGTGAGTGAATGTCCACGGTCAAAAAAGGCGAAAGAAACAACCATAATCCAGGGGTTATACTAAGCCAGATCATAAAGCTATAGAATACCAGCACACATAGTTTACGCCCTCCTCATAACCTGATCATGTTTTGTGAATAAAGCCAGTATGAATAATAAGTTGTAAGCGGATCATTACTGTAAAAATGTAAATCTTTTGCAGCTAATCAGGAAGTAAAAACTGATTTACAAAACAGCCAAAAACAATTGTTGACAGATTTAAAAGGTCGATTACGAAATCAAACTCCCACGTTTCCTTGTGACTGTGTCCTAAAACATTACGTGTCGTAGTGCCCATAATTTATTTTAGGTTTGAAAAGGCTGATTCTTATATAAATTCTGCAATACTTGAGAAAGTGACATTGGAATCGGAATGTCAGAAATACTACATAAAGGCCCCTCTCCATCTCCAACTGTGTTTTTTTGTTCCCAGCTCAGAAAAAAGTGCAGAACAAAATGCAGAAAGACGGTAAATCATTACTCACCCTCAAGCCTGTATGAATTTCTCTCTTCTGAGGACCACAAAGTTTGATTTTTGTTAGAAAGTTAGTCGCAGTCACTATTCACTGTTCTCTCCATAAAATAAAAGTGGATTGAGACTGAAACTAACATTCTCCCTAAATTAACGTGAGTAATGACGACAGAATATTTGGTAACACTTTTCAATAAGGTTCATTAACATTAGATAATGCATTAGCTATCATGAACTAACAATTAATAACTTTTTAAAGCATTTGTCAATCTAAGTTTCTGTTCATTGAAGTAAAAAAAAATACTGTTCATTTTTAATTCATAATGCATGAACTAAGGTTAACATATAGAACTTTTTATTTTAATGTATGTAACTGTATTAAAATACTGTACTGTATGTTGGAATTAACATTAACCAAGTTTAAGGAATTATATAAAAATTGTGTTTACTGTTAGTTCATGTTAACTGATGTAGTTAAATATCATTAACAAATGGAACCATTTTGTAAAGTATTATCAAATTTACATTTTTGGGTAAATCATCTGTTTGAGAGTAAAAGTCAGTTCTCACCAGTTGCATTAAAACGGCTGTTTAATAGAGAACCTTGATGCTAAATCAGTTATGTTGTATATTTATATTCATTGTGTGTAATTTATTAATGTTATAGTGTTAGTATTATTATAATGTACTGTATATTTTTATATTCTTATTAAAATTGACTGATTCACATGGCAGAGATAATACTTCAGATAGATACATTAGATGGAGCTCTAGAAAGATGAGATTTAATGGGTGCATAAGTCTATTTTAAGCATATCTCTTCACTCTACAGACAGTATTACTACACAAAGCATTATGAGGGAGTGCCACGATGTGACGAGACAAAATTAAGATTTCTCCAATACTGCATGCTTGCGATGAAGACTATTCTGATTATAATTTTTATTTTGATTATAAACAGGAGCAATACTTTTTATCGCATCGCTTGCTTATAGGGATGTGGTACAACACCATTCGCACGTCCAATTAACAGGTTTTTACCCATTTATATATGTCAAATCTAAAGTTCAGTACATATGTGCACTGCTCGCACTCACAAGCTGCTAAACTGCACCACGAGTGAAGGTGAGAGTGAGAGAAGGCGACGCCTTTATTAATTTTATAATTACCTTATAAAAGAATGATTAAATTGAGCTCAGTCCCCACAATCCTGCACTATTGAGCTAACATTCCTTATTGAGATTTTAATTGGGCTACTTGTTGGTTGCTGTTTTTGCGGGATGAGGGGACACAATATTAGGCAGGTGGTTTTAATGTTGTGGATGATCGGTGATCTGTGTATGTGAAGGATAGTTTAGAGTATTTAAAATATACCAACATATGTGGATCTTTTACTATAAAACTTTTAAAATGTTGATGTGTCTAAAATTTGAGGTTAGGAGATACCTGCATTTATATAACTTGAGTCTGAAAGAGTGTATAGACATCTTTATAGGTCTAACTCCTAAAGATAGTCCAGTATCTCAAAGCAGCTTTTGCGCGCATGCGCCAACCACCTGTGTATGCGTGCACAGTCAAATGGAGTACACTTTGACAGGCTAGTGTTCGACTGAACGCAGATGATTAGTGTTTGCATCAAACTTAAAGTATACTTTGGACAACAGGCTCTCTTTTCATCAAACGTCATGAAGCCTATTGTGGTTATGTCGCTGCTTATAATGACTGTGAAAAAAATTATTTAGCAAGAAAAAAAGGACTTTTGATGATTTTGATGTTGCAGTATGATTGCAGAAAGGCTCCCAGAATTTAGAGATTAAGACAATGTTAGGGGAATATTTATGCACAACATAAAACAAACCATAAAATTTAATTTCCTGGCTAATCAAGAGGACTCCAAAAAGTGTTAATAGTCACTCTGTGAAACATAACTTTTTCTTCTTCTTTGTTTGTTTATATACTTATAACAGTGTGTCTTGTTCAATGTGCAAACAAGTGTTATGACCATGCATGTGTATAGTCCCTATATAACGTGGTCTGGTCCTATGTGATTTCTGGGAATGGTTACAGTGTCTCAACTACTCACATTTGAGAGTAAAACATCATTAATAGCAAGCTATATGTAAAATAGCTCATTTTAATTGCAGTGGCTACAGCATGAATTGCCCATTTAAATTATTCTGGAATCAATAATGTGGCTGAAACTGTATCAGTTGACATACCAATTAAAGTAAACGTTTACTGAGCTATCAAGCACTGTATACTAACCAGCTGGTAAAATTCGACACAATGTGTTCTCGTCCAATAATGCAACATTTAGCACCCCCCTTTCATTAGATTGTGATAACAAAGTAATATCTTGCAGAAGAAATCCAGTGTTGATCGAGGCCCGATCTTCTTACACGACCGACTCATCTGAACTTTTATTGCATGTCGTTTTGAGACAATATTTCACATTAATGAGCTGTAGACTGCTACAGATCACTGCTCATAACTGTCCGCCCTAAATGATTCAGCACTCCTACGTCAATCACAATGCACATTTACCTCTTGGGCTCGAATCCTGCAGGTACGACGGAGCTGTGGGCGTGACATTCCCCGAGTTCGGTGCTGACAACAGCGGGGATCGTTCATCCATACCATCGGAGGCCATTGTCTCGGTAGATCAGCCGGCAGCACAGATAAACAACAACAGCAACAGCAGCGACGAATGGTGGTCTCCGTCCGTTATTCTGGAGAGGGGCAGCGCGAGACTGAGCGCTTGGCAGAGGCCGTGGAGAGGCGGAGTCAAAGATGTAACCGGGGAGGATGAGAAAGCACTGCTGAGTGGGACGGGATCTCCCTTTAGGATCCTCTGGAAATGTTGCGCACGACTCTTTCCCGACTCCTAGATATTCATTTGACACTTTACATGTTGGTCAGAAAGGGGGATGTTAATTTATGATTTCCCGTAAGGGCCGTTCGTGACATTAGAAAAAGTAAAAAATAAATATCCATGGAAAAAAAATCGATGAAATATTATGTAATGTAACTGTAAATCTTACTCAAAAACCTTCTGAATTGTCTTTAAAACTTTGTTAATTAGTACATTAGTCCAATGTGCGATTTTTTTTAAATTCTACTATGGTAAAGGATTGGCTTATGAATATTAATTACGTTACGAGACGTTCACCCAGAAGGACTTCATTTGCTAAAGCCAGACGTTAGTAAGTGGTAGGAGAAGAATAATGATAAAACGTTTGTGGCATGGAGTTTGACTTCTAGCTAAAAAAAGAAAAGAAAAAAAGGTCATAATAAACATGTAAGACAATGGCATCCGATAAATGCACATTGTGTTATTTTATTTTTTTGTGTGTGTTTGGAAAATGTTTACTGGCGAAGAGCCTGTCCATTACATGAAATAATGCATTTCTAACAAGATAAGAAAAGTACATTTTAGTATCCATCCAACAAATTGTCCAATTAATACTTTTTCTGATATATCCAATTTATGTGGATTATAAAAACTGGAGTGAGAGGGTCTGCATTATTTTACAAAATGTTCATGATTTATATATATTTTTATTTCTCTCCCTCTCTGTTTGTTCCCCAGTCAGGGTTTGGGAGTAACGAAATACATGTAACGGGATTACGTATTTAAAATACAAAATACAAGTAACTGTATTCCACAACAGTAACAATTTAAATAATTGGTAATTAGAATACAGTTACATTCAGAAAGTATTTTGATTACTGAAGAGATTTCTTTGCATTTTATTGTCATTTGTTTCATTTAATATTTAGTCCTTTCAGATGGAAAACATTTATACATATAAATGATGTGATCTAAAGTGCATTTGAACAGCGGTGAAACACTTTCTTATGATGTGTTACATTCACACGAGCAGACAGAGAAGTTTGAAGTAATTTCAAAAGTAAGAAACAGAAATAAACCTTGTGTAAATTATTAGCTTCACATTTTTAAAATGTTATTTCTTGCCATTTTACATGCTCATATTACCAGACATGATCGTATTTTTTTTGTCAAGATAATTCACATTATATTATCATTTCTTTTTTTCAAGTAAGACCTTTGATATTAGGGAAAATGTTTATTCTTGATGATAATTTTTGTATTGTTTTCCTGTAAAAATACCTAAAAATCCTTAAAACAGGATCAGTTTGATTGATCTTGCTTTAGAAACAACACTGCATAAGATTTTTAGGTTTTTCAGAGAATGTATTTTTAACATGTGTATTTTGTCTCACTGTACTCACTGAGTTTTAATAGTCAAAACAAGTGAAAAAAATCTACCAGTGCTGAAGAAGTAATCCAAAGTATTTATAATACGTTACTGACCTTGAGTAATCTTATGGAATATGTTACAAATTACATTTTACAGCATGTATTCTGTAATCTGTAGTGGGATACATTTCAGAAGTAACCTCCCAACACTGTCCCCAGTGTAGTGTAACTGTTCTGTGTGTTTTTATACAGCGTAGTGACGTTATAATGTTTATGTGTGTTAATAAAAGTTATTGTAAATGGAAACACGTGGGTGCTGGTCACCTGGGCGAACCAATCAGCCCCAGCATGACATAATTCATATTCATTAGCTGAGCCGTCGCCATAGTAGGATTCGTGAGAAGGGTCGCACTACGCAAGTCAGATCAAGAGATAAACGAGAATTGCATGACCGCAGAGGCGCTCACGTAAACTAATTCAGTAAGGTAAGAATATCCTCTTTTACATAAGCATTCATATTTAATGTTAGACACACCTCTTTAGTTTTAGGCACTGGAATTATCGACTGGTTCCAATCAACTTGGCTCGGTTCGTCTGTAGCTTAGCTTTGTTTTTAGCCAACTGGTCAGTATAGCGAGTCTCATGTACGAGCTTGTGTAGTGTCAAGGCCTACGAATGGCTTATGTAACGGTTATGTGTCTGTTTCTTACTTTTCTGCTGAAATATCAAAGCCGTGACCTGACCCCAGGGCGACTGTTGTTTTGGCAATACAATGGTTGATGTCACTCTCTGATCACTATCGTGTCTCGCCTGTTTTCCTCTTTCGGATTTGCACGACTTCCCCAGATGCTTAACGAACATCAAGTTGTCTATCACGATGAAAAAAGATGAGGTAAATGTGTCGCTTGGATCCACATATACTCAACTGTGAAGCATCTCAGCTGCGATGGCCGATTTCAGATCAGTTAAAAGGATGTTTTTCAAGTGGTTTCTGACTTTATGTTTGGACCTGCTCAGCAAAGTATTGTGGCCATTTATTCATGTGATTGGACTCGACTTCAGCCACCTCTCTTGATGTTTTGTTCGATTTCTATAGTATTCCGTTATTTCTCAGCCAAAGATTCTATTAGAGTCTATTAGATTCTATTCTCTGTTAAATGTAGGGATGTCCCGGTCTGATATATAAATATGAAATATGTGCCGATACCAAGTCCCAATCCGATACTTTTTTTATTATTATTATTTATTTGCCGAGATAATAGAGCTGCAGACTGTTTGATTACAAAAATGACTTAAATATGTCTTCAGCTTAATGCTTTTAACTTGGTGCAGCTAGCATTTTTATTTAACTCGCATATAAAATCAATTTCTACTTAGAATTGTGTAATGGCTTATTTTAACATTAATATTCAGGTACAAAAATAAATCACAAATCCACTGAGTTCTGTATGAATGAACAGAAATCTTACACTTACAAATGGGGTAAACGGCTTGACTTCAATAGTCACAACATTAATTAAATTCAAAATTTCACAATTCCACTTAAAGTTGACGTAAACAGTTAAACTTGAACCGGCCCGAGTTCAACAATAATGAAACGGTTATTAATAGTTCTGTTGTCAATATCAAAATGCCATTGTAACATACTTACAACCAGTAAAAACCATGAAAGAACAGAAATGCATTCAAAAATAAGAAAAATATATTCATAACAAGCTCTAAACTGCTCCAGTGAGAAATCATTAATATATATATATATACACTACCGTTCAAAAGTTTGGGGTCACTTGTCTGAAATGTTTCTCATGATCTTAAAAATCTTTTGATCTGAAGGTGTATGCTTAAAAGTTTGAAATGAACTTTGTAGACAAAATATTATTCTGCCAAAACATATACATTTATTTAATTACAAATCTAAAATTTCCTAAAAAAAAAAAAATTTTTGAAATGGATGACTTGGATCAAAATATGAAGAAAAGAAGCCAATAAGTGCCCAACATAGATGGGAACTCCTTCAATACTGTTTAAAAAGCATCCCGGGGTGATTCCTCAAGAAGTTGGTTGAGAAAATGTCACGAGTACATGTCTGCAAAATCTAGGCAAAGGGTGACTACTTTGAAGATGCTAAAATATTACATAGTTTTGGATTTATTTTGGATTTTTTGGTCACAAAATAATTCCCATATTTCCATTTCTATTATTCCATAGTTTTGCTGACTACTATTATTCTAAAATGTGAAATAAATAAATAAATAAAGAATGAGTAAGTGACCCCAAACTTTTGAACGGTAGTGTATATATACAGTATATATATATATATATATATATATATATATATGGTCTATATAATTAATTATTAAGCAAACGCACGAAGAAGCGGTGTCGTTATTGAAGGTTAAACAGTTATATTTATTATTAGTGGTATTGTGACCAACATTAATCTGATTTAAATTGGGATGAGTGACTGATGATGAGATATTGAGAGCACCTGAAGGCTGCACGTCTTTTATTGACACAGAGAGCTCTCATGTTAAAGGGAATAAAGCTAAAAGCTTTCATGATTGTTCAAACAGTCTCGATCACTCAACACGACGTCTGATTGCCACAACTCACATCATGTATCATGCATTTGCATGTTTAATTGTTGTTTAATTTGTTTTTAAACCTGTTAGCAGCATCTATATCCTCTGCCTGTTTTCTGTGCAACGAGTCCGAATAACTAATGACTCTAGAAAATGGGCAAACTAATATTCATACACATGTAATTCTTACACATTTTTAAAAACAAACCGGCATGTTCATCTCAATTACATCATGTCTGAAAGTTTACATTTGTGAATGCTTAGAATTGCCAACAACTCGCCCTCCATTGGCCACTCTGTCATACTTCATACTTCTATCATTCGATTGCCTATGAAAGATACTGTTCGATTCCCTGTGAATTTTCTATTTGATTCTCTATTACAGATTCTGTTTATTACGATTCCCATTAAGGATTCTACTCTATAGACTGCACAGTCATTTCCACATTTTGCCTCGTGTGGCACACTTCTGGCACAGCACCGGAAACTATTTATTCCTATGCCGATTAATGCTGTCGAGACAACTTTTCACACGCTTTATTTACAGAAGTTTCTGTGGATGACATTGGACAATATCGATTGCACATTGAGACACAAAGTTGTTGCTCCATCCAGTAAAAAAATATGTGGTTTAACAATGTGTATTTTAAGTTATCGACCACAATGAGGGTGAATATTCACAAGCAATAGACCAGCACAGGCTTAGCAAGGTCCCTGTTTCCGACTGTATTACACATGTAATAATCTAGCAAAATCAATCAAAGTATAGCCCTGTGATATTATACTGTATATGTCAACTGATGATACTCCAGCTTCACAGCAAATCATACATCGTGACTCTTACTTAACCATAAAATTTGTGTAATAGTGGTCAATATTATTTTATTGTGTTCTATTTCAGTAAAATTAACGTTAATAAAAATCATGTCCCGTTTCTGAGAGATTTGTCATGTGCGTGTGCAGGGATCTGCCGAACTGAAGAGAGCTTATTTTATTTGCAAAAGAAGTACAGTTAACAATGAAGCAGTAATTTGACACAATAAATATAGATTAAATTGTGTTAACACTTTACAATAATGTTCCATTTGATAACATGCATTAATGCATTGGGTATCATGATCAAACAATTAACAATATATTTTATTAAAGTTTGTATTAATCTTTGTCAATATTAATTAATAAAATAGATTTGTTCATATTGCATTAATGTCAACATATACAACTTTAGATATTTTAAATCTATTAATATGTTGAAATTAACATTAACTAAGAATTTTATATGCTGTAAAAAAATATTGATCATTGCTAGTTCATGTTAACATAACTAATGTTGTTTACTAATGTAACCTTATTGTAAAGTGTTCCCAATTGTGCTAATGTATCATTACTTTTATTTCTAATATTGTGGTGTGGTATTACAGATTATATATAAAAACGAATGAATCCTTAACTGTAAATTTGTTTTTCTTCTTCTCAGTAGTGCTTTACTCATGTGTAATCTCATGCTTTGACTAGGGGAAAATCTAATCATTTTACAGTTCTGTGTGTAGTGTCCTCAGTGATGTTTCATTGCCCTGCAAAAGGCACTAAAAACTCTGATGATTGTTTGTGCTCTGACATGAATCACAAGTGTTGCTGTATTTCTCACTTGTAAATCACTGTACAATCACTGGATGTAAATAATTTGCACACAGAGGAAGTTTTAGCAGTACTTGGCCATTCTGCAAGCTTCAAAACGTATGTATTTACACTTTTAAAGCTCATTACCGAGAACATTTTTATACTTTTACTAAATAAAATCTAATTTGTTGAGATAAATTTCTTTATTTTAAAAAGAAGAGTAGTTGGCTACAACTCTTGACACTTTCGCGTTAGCTGGATACGATGCCGGAAGAGTTTTTTTTTTACTGGAAGATTGTTAGCCCGTTCTGTGCATAGAGTCCATTACAGTCTGTATTAAAGATTTCATTTATTCTATCCTATTGTCTAATGAAGTATTCTGTTCTATTCATTGTCTGATAAAGAGTCTGTTGTTTTTGATTCCCATTAAGGTTTCTATTCCATTCTGATCTATTCAAAGATTTATTTGGGATTCTGATTTAGCTATATGATTTTCTATTACAGATTCTGATAAAATTTGTGTTGTGAATAAGTTCTAAGAGCATAAATATTGCTGAATAATTTATGGTTTTCATCCATATTATAACATTTCTGTTTTCACCAGGTGTAAAAATGGGGAAGGCCCTTTCCCACCTGCCTAAGCAAGCCTGTCATGATGACTGTCAGGATAGCCTGACTGCATCACCTGGCTACAGTGCTATGCAAACTGATGAGAGTAAAAATGGGGGGGATGTGTCTCAGTTTCCTTATGTCGAGTTCACCGGCCGAGACAGCGTTACCTGCCCCACATGCCAAGGCACTGGAAGAATCCCACGAGGTACATTGTTCATAAATTGATAATACTTTATAAAGTACCTTTTCATCTAGAGTTTCTATTGAAATGGATATTATCAAATGCCAGAGTGAAGGTTTAAAAGTAACCCAATCTGACATGTCATCTCTCACAAGACTGACACACTGTGACATGTTTATACAGGCCAAGAAAACCAGCTGGTGGCCCTTATCCCATACAGTGACCAAAGGCTGAGACCAAGGAGAACGTAAGAGATACGATTTTTATACTGGTCACATCTGATGCAAGTAGTCTTCACTCATTTAGTCTTATTTTTAAATGCTTCTATTAAAATATAGACCTATTTAGCACTTGAAGAGGAACCTTTTGTCAGATTTGTTTGTGCTAATACCTGTTAGTTTTCTCACGCTGCCATCATTATCTTTTGAACATCTGAACCTTTCAACACAAATAATGAGAAATCACCATTTTGGACTACATCTCCTAACAAATAGGATTAATATTATTGGAATAAGTTCAAATAAGTTTATGTAAAGACATGGGCATAATGTAACTGAATAATTTTACTGTGCAGATTCAGCTCATTGCTGTTATATGTCTTACAGCAAACTGTACGTGACTGCTTCAGTCATTTTGTGCCTGCTGCTCTCCGGCCTGGCTGTGTTCTTCCTTTTCCCACGTTCCATTGATGTGAACTATGTGGGAGTGAAGTCTGTCTACGTTTCCTATGACCAGATCAAACGCATCGTGTATCTCAATATTACTGTAAGTTCCTCTTGAGCAATTATCAGCTTGCAGACACGACACACAAGTGTTGTGCTCCTGTAGTTTTCAAATGGTTCTGATGGTCACAAGAAGAAAAAATATGCTCAGAAACGTAAAAACATTTTTATGGCAAAGGTGCTCCTTGGTAGGAAGGACTATTGGTAGTGAAAAATGGGTCCAAGTTGCAGTGCAGCTTATTCAGCCCATTTATGCTGTTTACTTATGTTTTTGTTTCTTTTAAAGAACTCGCTGAATATTACAAACAACAACTTTTACTCTGTGGATGTGGCCAACATAACAGCCCAAGTGCAGTTTTCCAAGACGGTGATCGGAAAAACCCGTGTTAGCAACATCACCACTATTGGCCCCCTGGATATGAAGCAGGTAAAATTGGCATTTGAAAAGAAGGCAGGATTGGTGACATTTTTCAGCATATATTACTTCATTTATATCTTGTTTTTCAGATTGATTACATGGTTCCCACCACCATAGCAGATGAAATGAGTTATATGTAGTAAGTATATCCCATTTTCAAACACTAAAACATGTTTTAACATACATCCCCACCCACCTACCCAGCAGACCTTTTAAACTGCCTCTGTTTTACAGTGACTACTGTACCCTGCAGAGCATCAAGGTGCACAACATAGTGCTTATGATGCAGTGAGTATGCCTCAATGAATTACACACACTTCAGCCCAATGTATAGTTTGGTTTTGACGTGAACGCTAAGCATCTGTGTATAGTTGAACGTAAACCTTTCAAAGTATACTCCATGTGACTGTGTGCTTGCATTTGCGGTTGGCGCATGTTGACTGCTATGAAATACTGCACTATTCTCTTCAGAAGTTTAGACCCGTAAAGATGTCTTTATATTCCTTCAGACAAATGCAGGTTTCTTCTGACCTCCTTATACAAACCCCCTTGATGTGCACATCCACTGTTGTTGTTTCTACCTTCATCTTTTAGCGCTTCTGTGTGATGGCAAAGGCTCAATTGTGAGTGTTGCCATCTTGTGGACACACTAATTAGTCCAAATCAGAGTACGCACAGTTGGAAAATTTCGGCCGCACGCATTCAGTGGTCGAGCATTCTGACGATGACTAAATTTGCGTCACGTGTCCTGTACACATGCACCTAGCTTTTGCATTAGACTGTAGTAATCTTTGGACTTTATATCGCAGTGCTTGAGTACTTGGGCAATAACGCATGTAAATTGACATCAGTAATACAGACAAAGTTATCATTAAATGCAATGTATGGGGAGCCTGGTAGCTATGCGATTATTAACGCTGACTACCCCCCCTCCTAAGGCCTCCTAAGCAATCAGATTTGCCCGGTTGCTAGGGAGGGTAGAGTCACATGGGGTAACCTCCTTGTGGTCGCTATAATGTGTGGTTCTCGGTGGGGTGCGTGGCGAGTTGTGTGTGGATCTCCACAGTAACGCGCTCAACAAGCCACTTAATGAGATGCGTGGATTGATGGTCTCAGACTCAGAGGTGACTGAGATTCATCCTCCGCCACCCAGATTGAGGCGAGTCACTATGCCACCACGAGGACTTAGAGCACATTGGGAATTGGGCATTCCAATTTGGGGAGAGATAGCCAAAAAAAGAAATGCAATGTATGGCAGAAACAAATTTGAGATTCAAATCAGGGTAATCGTAGTTGATCATTGTATAATCACATAAATATGATTGACGTCCATATGTGACTAACTTTGGTTCTTGGTCTTCAGGATAACCGTCACTACAGTGTATTTCGGTCATGCTGAGCAGGTGTCTCAGGAGATGTACCAGTATGTGGATTGTGGAGGGAACACTACATCCCTTCATGAGTATAGACTGAATGCCCCTTGGGCTGGCTAGAGGTGACCCTGATGTACGTGGTGTAATGCGTCACCCTGTCTCTTACCTCTCCACTCTGTGCCAATTCAGCAAAATTGGCTACATTTCACTGCCAATTAACCACAAGAACATGTCTGGGTGTTTGCAGTTCACGAATGATGCACTGTAATTTTGTGTGTTCTCCAAGCAATATTAATATTGAGGTCTGCCTAATTCTCATTCCAATTAACATTGCCAAACTGAATTATGCATTATGTGGATTGAGGTTGTTCCCTTTTGACAAACTTATTTTTAAGCACTACCTATTTAAGCTCTCAAAAATTACTTGATGTAAAGATTTATTTGAAGAATACTGTTTGCCTAGTGCACTCCTGGTTAAAGTTTTATTTTTTGTATTGTAATCTGATGTACATTACAGTTTTTAGTGATGGGATCAAACTTTATCCAAACACCCTAATAGGCCCTGCATGCTTTGGGCTTTAAATTGAGGCGAGATGCACTTTGTTTAAAAGGAAATATTCCAGAAGAATGGGTTACCTCAAGTTACTTTTAATACCTCATTCCACAGAACTGCTGCAATCTCACAGGCTGCAGTACACGAGGTTACCCCTGTTGGTGTGACGTTGCTCTCAGTTTCTGTGTGTCATACAAAAGGATCAGCCACTTTGTCCCAGAAAAACTGGCAGGTGACGACCAAGGGAATGTCAGTGTTGATAACGCTATTTGGTGACATTCTTCAATCTATTTGTTTTGTTTCTCATTTGGTGGCAAATTTACTGTTTGTCACAAACTTTTTTTAATTAAAATGTAAATTAACAGATAAAGCACTACATGTGTAGAAAACCAACAATCACTTGGATCTGAGACTATCTGGCTGCATGCAAGATGTTTTAGTAAGAAATTATAATTCCTTTAGATTCTCAAAGTAATAACACTGATTCCACTTATTAATTTAAATGCATTTTATTTAGAATATCTACAAAATCAGATGTAATTTGTCCAGCTGTTTTGATTGAGAGTGTAACTTTGATAACAATGTTTTTTTTTTACATTGTTAAAGTAGACTATTATGAAGTACATTTTTAAACATTTTAATCATTTTTGTAGAAAGTTACAAAGGTTGTTATTTGATTTAAGATAGTCTATTGCCTCTGCGATAGGAATCGCTACAAATACGACTTTGCATTCATGTGTTTTGTAACCAGCATTTGCTTCATGTAGATGCTTGTATGAAACACTTGATTTTTGAGAAAAGAGGTTTGGACTGCTGTAGAGATTGTACTGAATGAACTTGACCCTGCTGAAGGCCCAGTTTCAGTGTCTGGAATAAAAAATAATGGTTTCCATTAAATAGATGTGTTTTAAGTTGCTTGCTATTTCATTCTATTTATGTGATAGGTGTTTAACAAATGTGTTTGACAGAGTGTACATGCATTTCTTTTTACAGTATGATATACTTTTTATGTTTCAGCAACACTGATAATGATTCTGTATAGAAGCACACAACATGGTTTCTTATATTCAGAAGAGTGAAAAATGATTTCCTGTTTAAGCTTGTTGGCCATTTGTTGCATTAATAAATGTGCAATTGATACACTCATCTCTAAGGAACTCTGGATTATTTTACACTACCACAGTGCATTGAAAAATATTGAACCAGTTTAATTAAATTGACCATGGCTAAAATGGCTCTCTCACCAAAAATATACAAGTTTCAAGTTTATACAAACAGTGAGCTTGACTTTGGCACAAATTAGCTGGTAACAAAGTGCATCCAGAGCACATACAAGTCCCAAAGGTTTACATGGAGATAGAAGTGCCAATAAGAGCCATAATATTTATTCAGTCAGTTGCTGTAATTATGTCACAATGGCTTGTCTTTATAGATAGATTTCTTAAAAGCTGCATTTCAGTTTGGGGGCACTGTGACATTTTAATAGAGTCCAGCAATGAATTTTACAATGTAAATGTTGCAAGTTGAAATGTCAGACTGAAGAATCAGATTATAGATCACCAGAGATTTATAAATTCTTTGCTGCCTGTAGTGATCTTCATATTTGATCAGTTGGCTTCTGTAACTCATCTGGCTTTTTTGCCAGCAGAGGGAGCTTTGAGTCTAGGGTTTGCATAATGCATTGCTAAGTTCATGGCAAATGATCATATTTTTAGCTGAGGAACAAGGTCTTGATTTACCATTCACAGTTTCACAGAGCCCCAGATTAGTCAAACGATGGTACTCATGGAGACAGAACTGCAGGAATGAGGGATGTGATTGCCATTCTGTCAATTACTACATCTACAATGTCATAATTACCAGTTTTGTTTGTTTTTATAAACATTTTTTCACCATTTTTCCATTAAGAGTTACTGACTATCTCTTGGTGTTGGACCCTACACGTGGCTTGTTCAACTGCATGCTTGAGTCCTCCATTCATGGTCTGCTTTTTCTTGAGTATTGTTATCCCTTGTCATTTTGTTTCGGTTTGTCTCTGGAACATAATTTATATTGACTGATGTTATTTGATAAGACCATGAATTTCCAGGTTTGTTTATTCTGGAAAGTGCTGGTCAAGCTGGTGGACAAGTATGGCTTTTCTGATATAGCTGGTTGAGTTAGAAAGCCTGGTGAGGAAAATTAAAACATACTGTGCTTAACGCACCTTTTAAGGTTTCTCACATGCCACACTGATGTATATCCTCCAGACACTCTTCAAAATAACCTCAAATATCCTATTTATGTACTCAAGGAACTTCAAGATATATATCTAGTGCTTCAAACCCTTTGACTTTGTCTAACAGTACATTACTCTGAGAACTGACAAGATGAATGGTGGATCTTCAGCGGGTTCCGCCATTGTGGCAACTGAGGAACCCCACAAATGGTGCAGAGTAAATGTTTTAATTTTTACAGTACAGCACCTGATTGATCTCAGAAAAAAATTGGCAACAGGAGGTCGATTGTTTTTTCAACTAAAATCGATGCTTAATAAAGTTCAAGACTGTCCCCAGTGGCCAAACATTGAAATACAGTCGTTTGATTTTTATTTATTTTTTTACATCATTTGAAATTGTGAAACTGTTCTTTCACGTATATCTGTTACATCTTACATTTAGTATATCACTATAGCAGTAGATAAAAAGGATGTAATGTCAAAACACAGCACTGGTGAATTTCTGCCATCATAATTCTCCACATGGTGGCACTTGTCTAGAAGGCACATTGGGTCTGAATTTGGGTGGAAATAAAATTCTGAACTAACATGCTGATTTCTCACATGATCATGTTGGCAGCACACCAGCACCTCATACTAGTGACCAGAAACCAAAACACAATTTATGCTGGCGACCAAGTCAATTAAATAAAACAATTGTACATCTAATACACAGGGCGGCACGGTGGTGCAGCGGTTAGCGCTGTTGCCTCACAGCAAGAAGGTCGTGGGTTCAAACCCCAGTCATCTTCTCATTGTGGTTATTGATTCTGTCTGCTTTTACACTGTATTTGACTCTCACCATGTCTCCAGACTCTCCACAAACCTCTTGTAACACAGTTCAAGTTCATGGGCAAGGAAGAGGCGAGAAACCGGCTTGTCAACATAAATAATAATTTAATTAAGAACTTAAAACAAACATTTAGGACAGCAGACGTCTGCTGATTAAGCTCTCTCTCCCGATCGCCGTCTGCGAGTGGCCTTTTAACCCTCTTGCCGGCTCAATCAGCCCGATACGGGACCGGGCGTGCGCAATCACGCGCCGGTCCCGCCCTCCACCGTGCCACACTCCTCCCCCGTTCTCTCAGGCTGGGGACCCCCGGCCTGACGTACATCCCCTGGGGGGGGGCGCCTCCCGCGCGGTCTGCCGGCAGGTCATCCCCATCAACCTGGACGAGGGAGGGGCAAGGGGAGGGAAACAACCATTAAAAATAAGGGGGGGGAGGGTTCCTGCACTGGGCAGTACCTCCCCTCCCATAAACACCATAATTTAAAAAAAGAGGGAAAAGGCCACCGCAGAGCGGTATCGAGAGAGAGAGGAGAGAGAGATTAAAGAAACGAAAGAAAAAAAAAAAAACGTACTCGCCGGTTCTCTGATACGCCGTAGCTCGTTCCTCAGCCACTTCTCCACCCTCTTCAGGACAGCAGCCGCGCCTCTCCGGGCAGATCGGAGGCAGTCCTCAGCCCCTGGCGGACGGAACGCCCCGCCGCGTTCCCGGGGTATCGAAGGGGTATCGAAGGGGCCTCCCCCCGCCCCTGGCAGCGGTCCTCCCGCTCCAGGCGGTCGGCGGCGAGCCCCTCCCCGCACGCGGTCGGCAGTCTCCAACCCCGCCGCGTTCCAGCAGCCAGTAGGGAACTCCCCCGCCCCTGGCAGCGGCCCTAACCGCTCCAGGCGGTCGGCCAGGAGCCCCTCCTCCCCTCGCGGTCGGCGGCCGTTCCTCCGCGTCCAGGCTGCTGGGCTCCTCCGTCCCCCGGCAGATGGCCGCGGCTGCTCCATTGAGAAGTGGCGAGAACTCCGCTACGGCGCATCCCTCTTCCTTCCCGGGCTTTCGGCACCAATGTAACACAGTTCAAGTTCATGGGCAAGGAAGAGGCGAGAAACCGGCTTGTCAACATAAATAATAATTTAATTAAGAACTTAAAACAAACATTTAGGACAGCAGACGTCTGCTGATTAAGCTCTCTCTCCCGATCGCCGTCTGCGAGTGGCCTTTTAACCCTCTTGCCGGCTCAATCAGCCCGATACGGGACCGGGCGTGCGCAATCACGCGCCGGTCCCGCCCTCCACCGTGCCACACTCCTCCCCCGTTCTCTCAGGCTGGGGACCCCCGGCCTGACGTACATCCCCTGGGGGGGGGCGCCACCCGCGTGGTCTGCCGGCAGGTCATCCCCATCAACCTGGACGAGGGAGGGGCAAGGGGAGGGAAACAACCATTAAAAATAAGGGGGAGGAGGGTTCCTGCACTGGGCAGTACCTCCCCTCCCATAAACACCATAATTTAAAAAAAGAGGGAAAAGGCCACCGCAGAGCGGTATCGAGAGAGAGAGGAGAGAGAGATTAAAGAAACGAAAGAAAAAAAAAAAAACGTACTCGCCGGTTCTCTGATACGCCGTAGCTCGTTCCTCAGCCACTTCTCCACCCTCTTCAGGACAGCAGCCGCGCCTCTCCGGGCAGATCGGAGGCAGTCCTCAGCCCCTGGCGGACGGAACGCCCCGCCGCGTTCCCGGGGTATCGAAGGGGTATCGAAGGGGCCTCCCCCCGCCCCTGGCAGCGGTCCTCCCGCTCCAGGCGGTCGGCGGCGAGCCCCTCCCCGCACGCGGTCGGCAGTCTCCAACCCCGCCGCGTTCCAGCAGCCAGTAGGGAACTCCCCCGCCCCTGGCAGCGGCCCTAACCGCTCCAGGCGGTCGGCCAGGAGCCCCTCCTCCCCTCGCGGTCGGCGGCCGTTCCTCCGCGTCCAGGCTGCTGGGCTCCTCCGTCCCCCGGCAGATGGCCGCGGCTGCTCCATTGAGAAGTGGCGAGAACTCCGCTACGGCGCATCCCTCTTCCTTCCCGGGCTTTCGGCACCAATGTAACACAGTTCAAGTTCATGGACAAGGAAGAGGCGAGAAACCGGCTTGTCAACATAAATAATAATTTAATTAAGAACTTAAAACAAACATTTAGGACAGCAGACGTCTGCTGATTAAGCTCTCTCTCCCGATCGCCGTCTGCGAGTGGCCTTTTAACCCTCTTGCCGGCTCAATCAGCCCGATACGGGACCGGGCGTGCGCAATCACGCGCCGGTCCCGCCCTCCACCGTGCCACACCTCTCTCAGCCATGGGTGTTCATCAAAATGAGTTTGAGCAGGCTGGCAAGTGTTCTGGTCTCCAGATCTTGAGGATTGAGAACATGGAACTGGTTCCTGTGCCTGACAACTTGCATGGGATCTTCTATGTAGGTGATGGCTACCTGGTGCTCAACACTCAAAAGAACTCGTGTTTCTATGACTTGCATTACTGGTTGTGCAAACGTTCTTATGAACTTAAGAAATGGGTTTGTATCTTTTGGCTGAAATCAATAACATAAAAATGACTATGTATCAAGTTTCATTTAAACTTATGTTTAATATTGTGCATGACTTTTAACATACATACACTACCGTTCAAAAGTTTGGGGTCACTTACTCATTCTTTATTTATTTATTTATTTCACATTTTAGAATAATAGTAGTCAGCAAAACTATGGAATAATAGAAATGGAAATATGGGAATTATTTTGTGACCAAAAAATCCAAAATAAATCCAAAACTATGTAATATTTTAGCATCTTCAAAGTAGTCACCCTTTGCCTAGATTTTGCAGACATGTACTCGTGACATTTTCTCAACCAACTTCTTGAGGAATCACCCCGGGATGCTTTTTAAACAGTATTGAAGGAGTTCCCATCTATGTTGGGCACTTATTGGCTTCTTTTCTTCATATTTTGATCCAAGTCATCCATTTCAAAAACTTTTTTTTTTTTTAGGAAATTTTAGATTTGTAATTAAATAAATGTATATGTTTTGGCAGAATAATATTTTGTCTACAAAGTTCATTTCAAACTTTTAAGCATACACCTTCAGATCAAAAGATTTTTAAGATCATGAGAAACATTTCAGACAAGTGACCCCAAACTTTTGAACGGTAGTGTACATCATCTAATAATATACAGTATATTATTAGATGATGACCAAGAACCTGCTGGTCACTCTGGTTGAGCTCCAGAGAGCATGTGTGAAGATGGCTGAAACTTGCAGAAGGACAACCATCACAGCAACACTCCACCGATCTGGGCTTTATGGCAGAGAGGCCATAACAGTCCCAACGGTGAAGCACTGTGGTGGTAGCTTCCCGCTGTGGTTATATTTTTCAGTGGCAGGGACTGGGGGACTGGTCAGGGTTGAGGGAAAGCTGAACATAGCAAAATATAGAGACCTCCTTGATGAAAACCTGCTCCAGAGTGTTCAGGACCTCAGACTGGGCAGAAGGTTCACCTTCCAACAGGACAATGACCCTAAGCACACAGCCAAGACAACACAAGAGTGGCTACGGGACAACTCTGTGAATGTCCTTGAGTGGCCCAGCCAGAGCCCAGACTTGAACCCAATCGAACATCTCTGGAGAGAGCTGAAAATAGCTGTACACCTACGTTCCCCATCCAACCTGACAGAGCTTGAACGGATCTGTAGAGAATAATGACAGAAAATCCCCAAATCCAGGTGTGCAAAGCTTGTCGCATTATACCCCAAAAGACTTGAGGCTGTAATTGCTGCCAAAGGAGCTTCCACTAAGTATGAAGGGTCTGAATGCTTATGGCAATGTGATATTTCAGTTTTTCACAGTTAATTTGCAAAGTTATCAAAAATATGGTCCCTATAAAATGCATGATTGTAAAAGTTGTAAAGGTTATACTTGGAGAGGGAAATTAGTGAGCTGATATTAATACTGATCTTTGATCTGTATATTACAAGAAATAAGACATTCAGAAGTCACATACTTATGTGGAAAATATAGATCAGGTCTATAGAAAATACTTTGACTAATGTGCTGACAAAAAAGCACTTGTAATACTTTTGTGTTTCAGGTCTTTATGTATTTATTTTTTACACTTTTATTGGTGATGCCTGGTTGCTACAAAAAGCTGTCACAGCTATTTCAAGTTGCTGTTGTCAAGTTGCAAATCTTTAACTCAGCAAGAGTACAAAACAGGGAAATGTGAGGTTGTTATTTGTGAATGTCAGCAGTTTCTCAATATATTATGAAAGAAATAAACCAATTAGTTGCCATAAGTCACCAGTTATTCAGAATATTCTGAAAAAAATAAAAAAATAAATAAAGTCATTAAGTTACCAGAAGCCATGTGCACAGACAAGAGGCACTTAATGCAGTTTCCTTCTTATGCAGAGTAAAATCACTATCTTTCTTCATTTCAGAGAAGTCAATATCATAAAAATGTTAGCTATGTGTTGTCTCTCCGTTTGAACTCCACAAACCACAAACCACACATATACAAACAAGTGACATCATTAGAAGTCATTAACAACTTACAATTGAAATGAATTCCTTAATGAGGCTTCTGCTCATCATGTCTTTGTTGCCAAGACATTTACCATAGTAAAACTTGCCACAAAATGGACAGCATCTAATAGGCATCCTTTAACAACAATATACTGCAGTCTCGACCTCACAAAATACAGCTGTGGTCACTGACATCAGCTAATACAGCAGATTTTAAAAAGTCAAAATTGATGCTGGGTGAGAGAATATACACAGCAAGTATTGGCTGTCATCAAATGTAAAAACAGGATGTACAGTGGTCACATTCGCACACAAAACTGCCGGTAAATAATAAATAATACTTTCTGATTAATGTTCCACATATGCTATTCACGTCAGCTTTCCATATTATATCCATTTTGCTACCATGCACACATCAGCACCAAAATTCAGTGAAACTCTGTAGTGTCATTTTTTTTGTAATGGTTGAGCATTTTCTGATTTCTTACATTAACACATCCTGATCTTGTATGTGCTGGAACCATTAATCTTACAGTTTTGTTTACTTAGAGCATCAAAAGTGAACTTTTCTGGTAATTTTACAACTTTGCATTGCAAGAAATTGCCAAAGCTGATTTATATATATTTCCCAATGGGTCCAGTTGAGTTAATCTCATCAATGTAATTATTGATTAAAATGTCTGTTGACAAGTCTTTTTTTAATATTATTTCATCAACAGTTATGAATGCAAGATGAAAAGGTCTCATCATGATGATAATTAAATTATTTTAAGTCAAACATACTGTTGACGAAAATATGATGAGAAAACAATAATAATACAGCAATATATTAACCGTGCAAAAACAGAAGAAACATCTAGAAAAACATCTGTTTATAGAAAAGTAAACATTTTGAAAGAATTGTTTGCTGTGCATTTCCCCTCTAGAGCTGCCTGAACAGAAAGAACTGAACACCAGCTAAATGAACCGCTTTACAAATGTGTTAAATACCTCACTAAACACACTTCTATATATAAATGAAATGAAATCACTAAATCCACATGTATGTAATATTACAACTTACATGTACAGACATGCGAATGATCATGTGAACTTTTACATGCTAGCCAGAATGCGTAAGCTGCGTTGTGAATACGCTCTGTAAAACACGCTAAATGCATAAACTGACTAAAACAAGGAAAATTAATAACAATTTCTAATGCATTAAGAATTCCAAATACAGTACCTTTAGCTAATACTTCAGTATATTCATTGTTTGCAATTATTTCAAGAGTTTTCAAAGGCAGTTGTATTTCATTTTCCCCGTCTGTCGCTCACTTCGACGTCGTGTCGAAGAAGCGACACTAGGGGTCTCTCTTGAGCGCCGAAAGATACCTCTGATCTATGAAAAAAGGCCAATGAGAGTTGGCGAACAGTATTTGCATACTCCGCCTCCGGATACGGATATAAAGGCGAGAGAAATACGCTCGTTCATTCAGTAATTTTCTTCGGAGCCGAAGGTCGTGTTTATGCTGACTGCTGCGTATAACACTGCTGATCCTGCTTCTGATCCTCTGACGCTCTGCTGCTGTTGGATTTACGGCGCACTACAGCGGCTGTTTTTCTCCTCTCTGCCGGCGTGCAGTTTGCCCCTGGGCGCTTCGACAGCACAGAGTTTGAAAGAGTTCCACTATATAAAGAGTTATATTTCTCACAAAGAGTTTATTTCTCTAAAAGAGCAATACATAGCGGTGTTGAACGCCCTTTTCAGGGCGCGTCTTTTTAAAGATGCCATTCAACCCCTGTGTAGTTCCTGGATGCGGTAGAGTGCTCTCCGCTTCTGACGGCCACAGGCGCTGTCTCGTGTGTCTGGGCGCCGATCACACCGAGGCTGCGTTTGTGGATGGCTCATGTTCTCACTGCGAGAACATGACCATGGTAACGTTGCGGTCGCGGCTTGCTTTCAATAGAAAGCACGCCACTCCAGCCGCCCCCCGTATCGCTCCTTCTTCCCACGGGATTGAGGACGATGCGGTTGGCGCTGGAGGCGATTTGGGGAGGGCAGCGGGTGCGCTTCCGCCGGGCACGTCCCCTCGGACCACCCGCCCCCCGACACGCTCGTTTACCTCCGTCCAGTCTCGAGGTAACGGCGACTCGCCTCCGGGCCGGTCTGCCTATCCTCTTGAGCCTGAAGCCGATGAGCTCGCCGCTCCATCGGAGAGCGCGGCGTCTGACGCTGACTCCTCCCCTGGACTGCCGCCTTCGGGCCTGCAGGCCCAGGTTGAGGCGGATGCGCAGATGTCCGACATGCTTGCCCGGGCCGCCGTCGGGGTGGGGTTGGACTGGAGACCTCCATCCTCCCCACACCCGTCACGGTTGGATGACTGGTTCCTGGGGTTTGGGCGCCGCTCACAGCCACGCCCCCCCCCGGTCCCGTTTTTCCCGGAAGTGCATGACGAGCTGACGTCGTCATGGAGAGCCCCGCTCTCCGTCCGTCAAAAGCCCTGCTCGTCCGCTCTCGCTACCCTCGACGGCGGAGAGGCCCACGGGTACACGGCGATTCCCCAGGTGGATAGGGCAGTTGCGCTCCATCTCTGTCCCGGTGACCCTACCACCTGGCGCGGGCGCCCTGTACCCCCTTCCAAGGCCTGTAGGACTTCATCCTCCCTCAACAACAAAGCCTACAGCGCCGCGGGACAGGCCGCCTCCGCCTTGCACGCCATGGCTCTCCTGCAAGTCCACCAGGCCAAGGCGCTCAGAGATCTGCACGAGGGTAGCCCTGATCCCGACGTGTTGCAGGAACTGCGCTCAGCGACCGACCTCGCCCTCAGGGCCACGAAGGTCACCGCGCAGGCACTCGGGCAGGCGATGGCCACCCTAGTGGTCCAGGAACGTCATCTGTGGCTCAACCTGGTCGAGATGCGTGAGGCCGACAAAGTTCGCTTCCTCGACGCCCCTGTCTCCCAGCTTGGCCTCTTCGGCGACGCCGTCGAGGACTTTGCCCAGCAGTTCTCCACGGTGAAAAGACAGACGGAGGCCATCTCACACATCCTGCCTCGCCGCAAACCTGCCGCCAGGGCCACTGCCCCGTCTGCTCGCCGAGGGCGTCCTCCTGCGGCCAAGAAATCTGCTCCGCCTCAACCCGGGCCCAGCTCTCGGCCCCTGCGTCGAGCACACCGCAAGAAGCAGACGCCCCCCGTCTCCCGGACTCCCTCGAGGACCCGGAAGGCTCCCAGGCGGTCCTGAGACGGACGACCCAGCGACGCAGACGTTAGCTCCGGAGGTGGTAAGACCACTCCGTCCCCCGGTGGAGGGCCGGGAGGAGAATCTTTTGTTTTTAAACAATTTAATTTGCCGCCCCCCCTTAGATGGGGTTGCGGTACCCACATTCTCAGTAAAAGAGCTATTCCCTGTGTCTCTGGGTCACCTGGCCCGCAAATGCCGTTCTCACGGCACTTTGCCCTTAGATCCCGACAGTCCTGGCCTCCTGGACACGGACCACCCGTCTTCAGCCCCACGACTGTCCCCCGGCCGGCCGGTTCCGACGAGTCCAGAGGACGCCTACCCAGGACCTCCTCCTCAGTCGCTAACCCGCCCCCTGCCGGGTGTGCGGAGCAAGGTAAGTGCTTTGAGTCTTTTCTCAGCACCTCAGCCGCGGGTCGCCCCGTCGCCGCCCAACGCTGCCCTACCTGCTCCGCCCCGCTGCGAAGCCCCGCCGGGTACGTCAAAATTAATCGTCCCTTTAATGCCCCTAGCGCAGAGGTTGGACGCGTGGCTTTCACTTCCCAACCCATCTCGCTGGCTGGCACGGACCATCCGACTCGGTTACGCAATTCAGTTTGCCAGGCCCCCGCCCCCCTTCATGAGCATCCGCTTCTCCGCAGTACACGGCGAACACGCCCACTCCCTGCGCGCGGAAATCGCGACTCTTCTGGCCAAAGACGCGATAGAGCCTGTCCCTCCAACCGAGATGAAGAAGGGTTTCTACAGCCCCTACTTCATCGTACCCAAGAAAACCTGCGAGTTCTCAACCGAGCGTTGCACAAACTCCCGTTCAAAATGCTCACGCAGAAGCATATTTTAACCTGCGTCCGGCATCTAGATTGGTTCGCAGCGGTAGACCTGAAGGACGCGTACTTCCACGTCTCTATCCTGCCCTGACACCGCCCCTACCTACGGTTTGCGTTCGAGGGCCAGGCGTATCAGTACAAAGTCCTCCCCTTCGGCCTGTCTCTGTCCCCTCGCGTCTTCACGAAAGTCGTAGAGGCAGCTCTTGCCCCGCTCCGAGAAGCCGGCATCCGCATACTCAACTACCTCGACGACTGGCTCATCCTAGCCCACTCGCGAGAGTTACTATGCGCTCACAGAGACCAGGTGCTCAGGCACCTCAGCCGTTTGGGGCTTCAGGTCAACTGGGAAAAGAGCAAGCTCACCCCAGTTCAGAGCATCTCTTTTCTCGGGATGGAGTTAGACTCGGTCTCAATGTCCGCACGTCTCACAAAGGAGCGTGCTCAGTCAGTGTTGAACTGCCTCGCCGCCCTCAGGCCGGGCACAGCGGTCCCCTTAAAACTTTTCCAGAGGCTCCTGGGGCATATGGCATCCGCCGCGGCGGTCGCGCCGCTGGGCTTGATGCATATGAGACCGCTCCAACACTGGCTTCGGACCCGAGTCCCGAGACGAGCATGGCGCCGCGGCACGCACCGGGTAACAATCACCCCCGCCTGCCGACAAACATTCAACCCCTGGACAGACCTCTGTTTCTTACGGGCTGGAGTACCCCTACAGCAGGTGTCCAGACGCGTCTTGGTCACAACCGACGCCTCCAGATTGGGTTGGGGCGCCGTTTGCAACGGGCACGCAGCCTCAGGCCGTTGGAAAGGGGCCCAGCTGCGTTGGCACATCAACTGCCTCGAGTTGTTGACCGTCCTCTTTGCCCTGCGGAAGTTTCTCCCGTTAATTCGGGACAAACATGTCCTAGTCAGGTCGGACAGCACCACTGCGGTCGCGTACATAAATCACCAAGGCGGCGTACGCTCCCATCACATGTCACAACTCGCCCGTCGTCTCCTCCTTTGGAGCCAGCACCGACTCAAGTCGCTGCGTGCCACTCACATCCCCGGCAACCTCAACGTGGTAGCGGACGCGCTGTCACGACAACGCTTGCCTGGTGGAGAGTGGAGGCTTCACCCCCACTCGGTTCAGCTGATTTGGGAACGGTTCGGCAAGGCCCAGGTAGACCTGTTTGCCTCCCGAGAGACCTCCCACTGCCCCCTCTGGTACGCCCGTTCAGAGGCTCCCCTCGGGGCAGATGCATTGGCACACAGCTGGCCAGTGGGGCTGCGCAAGTACGCATTTCCCCCAGTGAGCCTTCTTGCACAGGTGCTGTGCAAGGTCAGGGAGGACGAGGAGCAAGTCACTCTCGTGGCTCCCTACTGGCCCACCCGGGCCTGGTTCTCGGACCTCGTACTCCTCGCGACAGCCCCTCCCTGGCGAATTCCTCTGAGGAAGGACCTTCTTTCTCAGGGACGGGGCATGCTCTGGCATCCGCACCCAGACCTCTGGAATCTCCATGTCTGGTCCCTGGACGGGACACGGAAGATCTAGCTGGCCTACCACCCACGGTCGTAGCCACGATCAACCAAGCCAGAGCCCCTTCTACCAGGCAACTCTACGCCCTAAAGTGGCGTCTGTTCGTCAATTGGTGTTCTTCCCGGGCAGAAGACCCACAGAGGTGCGCAGTTAGGTCAGTGCTCCTGTTTCTACAGGAGAAGTTGGAGGGGAGGCTGTCCCCGTCCACCTTAAAGGTGTATGTTGCTGCTATCGCAGCTCACCACGACCCAGTAGACGGCAAGTCTCTGGGCAAGCACGACTTAATCGTCAGGTTCCTAAGAGGTGCCCGGAGGTTAAATCCCTCCCGGCCAAACCTGTTCCCCTCCTGGGATCTCTCGGTGGTCCTCGCCGGTCTTCAGAGATCCCCTTTCGAGCCGCTAGAATCAGCCGGACTCAGGGCCCTCTCTCTAAAGACGGCCCTGCTGATCGCGCTCGCTTCCATCAAGAGGGTCGGGGACCTGCAAGCGTTCTCTACTAACGACACTTGCCTGGAGTTCGGTCCGGCAGACACTCACGTGATCCTAAGACCTCGACCGGGCTATGTGCCCAAGGTTCCTACCACGCCCTTTAGAGATCAGGTAGTGAACCTACAAGCGCTGCCCCGGGAGGAGGCAGACCCAGCCCTCTCACTATTGTGTCCAGTACGTGCTTTGCGTGCCTACCTGGAACGCACCCAGAGCTTCAGGCGCTCTGAGCAGCTCTTTGTCTGCTTTGGAGGACAGCAGAAAGGGAATGCTGTCTCCAAACAGAGGTTGTCTCACTGGGTGGTGGAGGCCATTCAGTTGGCCTACCACACCCAGGCCGTGCCGCCCCCCTTACGGGTGCGGGCCCACTCCACTAGGAGCGTGGCATCCTCGTGGGCACTGGCAAGGGGCACCTCCCTAGCAGACATTTGCAGAGCTGCGGGCTGGGCAGCACCTAACACCTTCACGAGATTTTACAATCTCAGGGTTGAGTCAGTTTCGTCCCGTGTTCTCTCAGGTCCGAGCCCGTAGAACTCGGTACACGTCGACGATCTGACCGGGTGATCCGCTTGTACCAGCGCCGTTTCCCTCTGCCGAGGCAAAACAGTGCGCTTTTGTCCCAGATGACCCAGGTCCCTGGTTGATTCCTCCCTAGCACTTCGGACCCGCAGCAGTTCATCGGAGGAACGTGCTGGTCCAGTCCACTACGGGTACCTCCGGCTACCCCTACTGGAATAAGTGCTCCACAGATCAGGCCTCCTACGGGACTCCTCCTGTGTGTATTTCCGCGGTACGGTCACCTTACGAGCTGACCCGCGTCTCCCTTAGGCAGCCCTTTGCTGCCCTCCGGTCGCCGTGTTGTAGCAACTCCCCCCTCCTTGAGGTTGGATCTACCACCGCGCCATTTCCTCCCACATGCCCCAAGTGGCCATGTGATGTATTTTTGCCACCTTTACCTCCCCTGTTGGGCGGGTGTGGCCTCCACAGGGTCTTTTCCCCCTAAAGAGAATAGGACTTCGGAATAAGACCCCCTTCCCTCGATGCGGTAAGGGCCCCGGCTGCTCTTGCTCTATGCTGAGAAAACATAGAGAGAAAAGAGGCCCAGCCAGGCTTGGCCCGTTCCCTAGTTGGGAGCGTCACCTTGTTCCCCCCTAGGGTAACCAAAAGGATGCTGACGCTTTTTCGGGGCATTGGGGAAGAGTACGTGCAGCCTGAACACAGTTGGTCGCTTGTGCACGTGCAAAATACCTGCCCGCTTCTGTGTCAGCAGTACACGTACACGGCTCAGCGCATGGCGAGTTTTGAAGTGGACCCCTAGTGTCGCTTCTTCGACACGACGTCGAAGTGAGCGACAGACGGGGAACGTCTCGGTTACGTATGTAACCTCCGTTCCCTGATGGAGGGAACGAGACGTCGTGTCTTCCCGGCCACGTCGCTGAGCCGAGCCGCTGAGATGCCCGGAACACTCCCGGCTCCTCAGAAAAATCCTGAATGAACGAGCGTATTTCTCTCGCCTTTATATCCGTATCCGGAGGCGGAGTATGCAAATACTGTTCGCCAACTCTCATTGGCCTTTTTTCATAGATCAGAGGTATCTTTCGGCGCTCAAGAGAGACCCCTAGTGTCGCTTCTTCGACACGACGTCTCGTTCCCTCCATCAGGGAACGGAGGTTACATACGTAACCGAGACGGTATCTTGTATATGTTTGATACAGTACATGTTTAAATTGATGAATTCTTGTACATTTTTCTAAATGTTTGTATACTTGATTTAAAGTTCGACGTATGTTTTTGTCATTTTGCATCTTTATCATTAACTGAGATATATAATTTTCTAAAATTATATGCCATTTTTATCAGAGTAAATCTGACTAAAATTAATGACATGATGAAATATTGACTAAATTTAAAAGAAGTTCTTGAAAAGACTGCATTATGACATTTTCATGACATCATAATTTTTTTTTGTGATTCTCATTCATTTGTTGTTACTGTAATAGTATAACATTAACACAGTTACTGTAATAGAATGAGAATTTTTGTTTACTGTCATTAAGTCATGACAACAAATGCTATCATGGTGCATAAATACTTTACAATTTAAGTAATATGTATATATATATATATATATATATATATATATATATACTAAGCATTTTGTATCTGAAAAAAAAGTCCAGACTGTCCTCTTGAGACACGGATTAAAAAGTGTGTGTGTGTGTGTGTGTGTGTGTGTGTGTGTGTGTGTGTGTGTGTGTGTGTGTGTGTGTGTGTGTGTATGTATATATATATATATATATATATATATATATATATATATATATATATATATTATAGCACCTCTCACCCACACCACAGTCTGTTTACTCCTCTCCCATGTGGGAGACACTATAGGAGTCTTCACTGTCACACCAGCAGAATTTAGGAACAGTTTCTTTCCCTCAGCTGTCAGCCTACTGAATTCTAAACTCAGGCAATGAACACTACATCCCACTCAGACTACATTTTTATTTTTTATTTATTTTTTATTATTTTTGCACATTTCTTTGCACATATCTTCTACCTCCTGATGCCACTTGCACTGTTATGGTCGCCATATAAATATATTTACATATTTATACTTCATTCTGTACAATGCACCTTCCGTTTAATACTTCTTCATTTGCACCTTGTACTGTATTCATAGACATTTGCATTGAGCTGGTCTCTGCTTCTCCACCTCATAACATTGCACTCTTAAAAAAAAAAAAAAAAAAATATATATATATATATATATATAAAATAATATATTGGCTCTGTACTTGTATTTTGCACAATGACAATAAAGTTGAATCTAATCTAATATAAATATAGTGTCACTTGTGTCAGAGGAGAATCCATTCTACTAGAGTGACTTGTTGTCAGAGGAATGCTTCATTCTGGACCATGGAAAAAGCTAAATGATCTATATGTGGAAATGAACCTACTTCGTTGACCAAAAGGTTTAACTGACGCCATGAGCTGTTGCCCATTTACTTCTTGATTTGAATGACCTTATTCCTGATGACCAAGTTCTCAATGCTAACCCCAGTGAGAGGAGGCCATGAAGACAAACACCCATGTTCACTCTCAAACTCAGAAGAACTTGTATATAAGTACTCAAATATAAATGCTATTATTCAGAAGTATGCAGCATACAATGAATTCCTATTTTCATCCAGGCCTTTTCATCATTCTTTTACACAGATCCAGGTTATTCCAGAGGGTGGAGAGATGCCCATTTTGGAAAGAGAAGGACCAGGCTGAGGGTCTAGGCCGTGGCTATGTTACTGAGCGGATTGGCAAGATTCAGCAGGGTGAGTTCGATGCCTCCAAGCTACACGAGTCTCATCAAATGGCAGCTCAGTACAACTTGATTGATGATGGCAATGGAACAACATAGGTCTGAATTTGCATACAAGAGATCATTAATAACATGTGAAAACATGTGTGCAAGGGTGCAAGTTGGTTTGTTTAATATTTTGAATGAAAGACAAACTTTCTATAACATTCCTGTCATGTTACTTTCAAAACAACGTTCTCACAATCAAACTGAAAGCTAAAATTCAGATAAGCTGCTGGGTAATTTTTGGAAGACACTTTAAGATAGCGAATTTACAGTACAACAAAATAGCTCTATGTGGTCTAAGAAAATCACTGTGAGAAATCGTACTTTTCCAAACTTCTATCCATTGCTTTTAAAGAAATAATTCAAGCTAAATTGAAAATCCTGTCATTGTTTACTTCATGTCGCACCAAACCCGTATATGTTATACATTCTGTGGAATAATAAAAAAAAAAAAACAATTGAAATTTTTTGAAGAATGTACATGCTCCTCTTTACCATAGAATGAGCATGTGTTTACATGTACATCAATTCATTCATAACTACCAGAAATCAGCTTATTTAAAAAATCAGACAAAGCAAGAACTGCGTTTATATGAGAATTGAAATCGTCTGATTATTTTTTGTTTTTGACGTCAAAACGTATAGAGACATGCGCTTGCACAACACTATTCGCAAATATCTACCTGTGCTTTAAACCATTTATGAAGTTACAACGATAAAAGGAATACATTTAAGGTGTTTACGTGACCATACATGCTGTCGACTTCAGCATAATCGGTGTAAGATCATGCATGTAAATTCACTCAATGAAAGTTCATATTGCCCATGACTATCAAGCTCCAAGAAGGACAAACATTATAAAAGTATCATAAAAGATGTCCATATGGCTTGTGTGCTATCCACCTTTTTCATACGTGCCTTGATGCGTAGCGCAAAATGTGGGCTATCCTTCCATTGTCAAGTAAACTCAGTTGTTGCACCATACGTTCATTCTTTCATTGCGGTATTGGGATTTCGAGGAGAGGGTGTCTAATTTCATGATTACATTGGCAGCCAAAAGTTTGGAATAATATACAGATTTTGCTGTTTCGGAAGGAAATTGGTACTTTAATACACCCAAGTGGCATTCAGCTGATCACAAAGTATAGTCAGGACATTACTGATGTAAAACAGCACCATCACTATCTGAAATTTTTTATTTATATCTAATCTAATCACTCCAACACCTTATCCTTGAGGAATCATGCTAAACTGCTAATTTGGTACTATAAAATCTCTTGCCATTATATCAAACACAGTTGAAAGCTATTTGGTTCATTAAATGAAGCTTAACGTCTTTTTGTTTGCTTTTGAGTTGCCACATTATGCAATAGACTGGCATGTCTTAAGGTCAATATTAGTTCAAAAATGGCAAAAACGAAACAGCTTTCTATAGAAACTCATCAGTCAATCATTGTTTTGAGGAATGAAGGCTATACAATGCTTGAATTTGCCAAAAAACTGAAGATTTCATACAAAGTTGTACACTACAGTCTTCAAAGACAAAGAACAACTGACTCTGACAAGGACAGAAAGAGATGTGGAAGGCCAGATGTACAACTAAACAAGAGGATAAGTACATCAGAGTCTCTAGTTTGAGAAGTAGTCACCTCACATGTCCTCAGCTGACAGCTTCATTGAATTCTATTCGCTCAACACCAGTTTCATGTACAACAGTAAAGAGAAGACTCAGGGGTGCAGGACTTATGGGAAGAATTGCAAAGAAAAGCCACTTTTGAAACAGACAAACAAAAAGAAAAGGTCAGAGACAGATGACAGGGTCATTGGACAACCCATAATTGGAAAAGAGTGTTATGGATCTTAACACATTGAGTTTTTGTGTGATCAGCTAGACTGTAAGGTGCGTGAGAAGTGCCAAGACAAGACAACCACATCTATGGCGAGTGCTGCAGGAAGTGTGGGGTGAAATGTCACCTGAGTATCTGGACAAACTGACAGCTAGAATGCCAAGAATCTGCAAAGCTGACATTGCTACATGTGGAGGATTTTTTTTATGAGAACTCTTTGAAGTTGTTTTTTTCAAACGTAATAGTAATTTTTCATGTTATCAATGTCCCGACTATACATTGTGATCAGTTGAATGCCACTTTGGTGAATAAAAGTACAAATTTCTTTCTATAAGTGCAAAATCTGTACATTATTCCAATCTTTTGGACGCCAGTGTACATCAATCACTATGTCAGTGTGTTTCTAACAATAATAACTAGCAAAAAAGTCAGAAAAGACAAAGAAACAATAACAAAACATGCGTGCTGTTTCTCCCAGATGAAATTTAAATTTAATCTAATCATATTTCGAACAAAAGTATCAGTTGTTTTAGTGGAGCACCTCTGTTAGTTCAGCTTCAGATGTGTTTGCATGTCAACTTGTCACCCTGCAGGTTGAAATCAGACACAGTGAGGATGAGGCATGATGTCATTCTCTGCTTTTGACGTCAATACGTGAAGAAGAACGTAAGCATGCACTCAGCATGTGCGCATATTGAATGAGCTGGTAAGAAAGCTGGTTAATGTGTTTACATGGCACACGAAATCAGCATAATGGGCAAAAATCTACTTGTGTCGACTAACACAGGATGAAGCGTGAGGTTCTCATGCTACGGTATTTAATTGCTTTTTTAAATTGTACGATCGGGTGGTTATTTCCTTTTAAATTTGTACACAAGTTTGAACTTTAGTTTGCCACAGCAGAATTGACTGGTGAGGGGTGGTGCTTCTCTGCCATACGGGACGCATCAAGACGGCGTTTACACCTCAAATGCGATGTGGTCAAATGCGTTTTTGACTACCTCTGTATAAGCTTTTTCTGATCCAATCACAATTAGTTTTTCACCCCATTTAAAACTATATTTTGCACTAACCACTAGCGATCAGATCATCCAAAATTCATCTTAATACCAGTTGTAAACAGGGTCTAAAATGTGTGCAGCCGAAGCTAGCGAATGCTATAGAATGACTTACACCCACATCAATTTCCCCAAGCAAAAATATCATGTATGATATTATATGAAAAATATCTCAGCTCTGTAGGTCCATACAATGCAAGTGAAGGTTGACCAGAACTTTGAAGCTCCAAAAAGCACATAGAAGCATGGAAGTAATTCATACAACTACAGTAGTTTAATCCATGTCTTCAGAAATTATATAACAGGTGTGGGTGAGAAACAGATTAATATTTCAGTCCTTTTTTAAATATAAATCTCCACTTTCACTTTCTATTGTTTTTGGTGATTCACATTCTTCTCTTCATTCACATGCCACTGGTCTGGGCTGGTCAAAGGTGGAGATTTATAGTAAAAATGACTTGAATATCTATTATCTCACCCACACCTGTCATATCGCTTCTGAAAAAATGGATTTAACCACTGGAGTGGTATGGTTTACTTTTATGCTGGATTTATGTACTTTTTGGAGCTACAAAGTTCAGGCCACCATTCAATTGCATTGTATGGACCTACAGAGCTGAAATATTATTCTAAAAATATTTTGTTCTGCAGAAGAAAGTCATACATCAGAGATGAGAGAAAATTACAGAATTTAAATTTTTGGGTGAACTATCCCTTTAAGTTTTTTATTCTCTGAAAATCTACACATTAAACATTTCTCCTTTTTGTATTCCTCAGAACAAAAGAACAGCATACAGGTTTGGAATGACATGAAGATGTGTAAATAATGACAGAATTGGTGAACCCCCTCAAGAACATCATCTCAGGTTTATTGTCAGTAAGACTGGACAAAAGACAATAAAAGATAGAATGAAAGCCAAACATGAATATATTTGAAAAAATATTCTTGTTCTTCATAGATTTGGAGGGTAGAGTGTGGTAATACCACAGTTCATGTAGACCCAGCAATATATGGGCAGTTCTGTGGAGGGGACTATTATATAATTGTATATACCTACACCAGAGGACAAATCAGATACACCTGCTAAGCCTTGTGGAAGTGAATAGTTTTTTGTAGAGTTGGTCATTCTACTTTGCAAATAAACATTAAATTACCTCAAATATAAATTATTTTCATCTACTTCCCTTTAGCTTAATATAATAACCAAGACACTTGGGCATATACTGCAAAAATAATAAGTGTTTATTAAGATATACCTAACTTTATATGTGTCTGAGAAATTGTCAACTAAGTTACCTATTGGAAAAAGAAACAGTTTGTCCCAATATCACATGATAAGTGATGTCATTTACTCAAGAATCAAATGCATGGAGGACTAGAAAGTATGTTCTCTCGCTTTGATCAAAATATTTATTACAAATCTAATCCTGTGTCAACACTGTTGCTCAAGAATTATCATTTAAAATTTTTATACGATTTAAAAAAAAAACGTGTAATATTTATAAAAATGTATTTACAAATATACCATGTATTTTGAAGTAGTAGGCCTCCATGTTGAGTATAGGCCCAAAATATTAAAAATGCCAATTAAGTTACCTGTCAATTTTGTTACGCACTAAAGGTAACAGTGGGCAGTAGGTAACATATTTTTCCTTAAAGTGTTAATGACTATAGTTGTTGATTTTAGCAAGTGGTCACATAATTTGTCCAACCAGCTTACTTTGTAAATTCTTGGTAAATTTGTCTGTAACATAGTTGACTAATTGCAGTTAACATTTTCTCTTGGAGAGAATGGTTCCAATAGATGCAGCTGGCCATGAGGGCTACTGGACATGGTGAACATTATCAGGACTCTCTCTCTCTCTCTCTCTCATATTTGTGTATTCTGGAAAACTATATATTTTTTTCTTCTTACTGACAAATGTCACGCAATTATAGAATGACCCATATACTGCTGAAGTTACATCAGGGTGCTGCATATTTATGGAAGGGGGCCAGTAAGGAATAAGAAAGAGGAGCAAAGTACCTCAGTGAGAAGCTGAAGTGCAAAACCAAACCAATTACTGTAGGCAAGGAGCCAGGTAAGGCACATCTGGACTAGATTACAGCAATCAGCGGTGTACAACAATTCATATTCTTTACTCCTACAAAATTTCACATACAAAAACTCATTGCAATTTTCCTGTTTAAAGAGGACTTTTTGAAGGCTCTGTGTGGAAAGACAGCTCATCCCCCTCGACTGTTTGCTTGTTCCAACAAAACTAGAAGGTTCACTGAGAGTATCAAAGATTTCACATTTCTGTCTTTAAGTGTCTCACTTTAACCTCGATTTTTGCTGCTTTCTTTTTTTGTAAGAAAAATGTAAGAGAAAAGGATGGATGAGTTGATTTTGTATTATATATTATTATAATTTGTTAATTAACATTATGCCAGAAATGCTGTCGATTGAGTTCAACTTGTATTAAACCCGGAATATTTATGTAATCGAAATGAGCACCAACGAGGGTGCGCCCACAGTCACAGTCCCGCTGGTGTTTTCTGCCTAACCACGAGGTGGCGCACAAGTGAAGAAAAAAAAAAGAAGAAGAGAGAGAGAGAGAAAAAAGGACGTTATTCCACTATACAACCAATACCAATTTGATCAAACTAATAGCTAAATATTTATAGCAAGTCAGTCCACTGTCGGACATCTTTGGAACGCTCTCGGGAGGCTATTTACAAGTGCAGCTCCAATCTACTTGAAAGAGTGGAACAACGAAATCTAAAAAACGGTTGGTCAAGATTACGATCAAATAATATATTTCAAATCAGCAATACAATTTGATAATATTGGAATAATAAATTGTGCTTACCTCAGGTTACGTTAAAACAATTTTCACGGCTTGTATAGCTAATACACATGCGCGCTAGCGAGTTGATTGACAGGCGATGTCTGTCTTTAAAAGGTGATTGGCTCTTTTACCTGTAAGGCGGGACTTTCTTTCTACATATGTTGGGCGCTAGAGCGTGTTGTTTTACCGTTCCAGTTTCTCCCATTCATTTTAATAGAAGTGGTCCGTCTCTGCTAAAAGTCTCTGTTCAATGTTCTGTCAGCATGACTTTCTATGACACTGATTACAGGTAGAATTAAAAGTTTTTTGAATTATTGTTATTTTTATTCTGTAACCCTAAGCTCTTTGCACAGTCTGTGTTGACCTTTCAGACTTTGTTCAATATGCATCTTTCAATGGAGATTTAAATTAAGTGACTCTTTTGAAGTGACAGACTGATTTACAGGTACTGGACTTTATTGATAGCTCCGCTAATTGTTTTGACACACTAATACACATTCCCTTTGGCTGAGTGTTATGAAACTATCATAGGCCATTGCTCACGTACACCGTATGAACTCCTGTATTACTTCATTTTTTTCTCTTTCGCTTTCCACTACATAGTTAATACGAATTGTATTGGTTTTCATATATATAGGCGAATTCACACGACAGTTATTCTTTCAATGATAAATATCACCTGTAAGCGCATCTCTCAAACTTTAAACGCCTTGAGCAACATGAGCAGGTGGTGAGGAGATGTGTCCAAAAAGACGACGGGCTTGACTTTCCACCAATTAGACACCAAGGAAAATAAAACGCGCCCATGGAGACGGACCAATCAGCGTGTTTCTCTACAATATGGGAGGAGCTAACGGTGCTAGAACGAACTGGGAGCAAGCTCGCTGTAGAGTCGGTGTAACAGGCGCCGTTTGAGGGAGTGGATACACTTGTCGGCTCAGCTGTTTTGATTGGCAACAATATTTGGGAAATAGTGAAAACATTTTCGTCTACTTACTGAACGCGTAACGCAAGATTCGTGCTTAAATAAGGTGAGTGCTGAATTGGAATTTATTCCCTTTCGCTGTTGTTTACAAAGCTGAAATGATTAAAAATATCAGTCAATGCAGTAATGATATTTAGAATAACTTATTATTTTGGCAATGAAGCTAAAGCTTTATTTCCCGCTTGTATAATCATAAATGCATCTCGTTTTTATTTATTACATGGTAGGAGCAGAAGAAGAATATAAATCATGTCTTTATTTATGCGCCCCTCCTCAAGCTCCTTTACAGATGGCCACAGAGATCTGCGGCAGACTCGTGTCTTCCAGGTTTAGATGGGCCAAACTATGCTTTTATCTCCATTGACAACTTGAGGAACTGCTATTTAACAATAAAAATGGCACGCACGTTTTTGTAGGACGTGCGCCAAAATGCTTTTTACAGATGCATTTGACTGCTTCTGAATAGGAATGAAATGCAGGTGACCCTGTGGCGCTACATGTGCAAATGGGATTCCTGCAGTTTCACTCCTCATTCACCATCACTGGCACTGAATGACATCCAACTAGGTTAAATCTGTGAGCCTTTCAAAATTACAAAAAGAGAACAATGCTTGCTTAGAATGAACAGTAAAATAAAGGGGAGCTGTAAAACTGTAATCCACTGGCCTCCATGCGTCATCTACATTTTCATTTGGTTTCAGGTTATAGCAGCAGCTTCTCGGAACGAGAGAAGCCTTGTAAATATTTGGTGAAGCATCAGCAGTAGCAGCGACGACACCTGGTCTCCCGAGTCTCTGGCTTCGCTTTCATCCCTTTCAGAGGGGCAGAACAAGATGGGGAATGGATTATCAGAGCCCCATGCCATTTTCCACTGCCTGCCATCCTTTCAGGCCCTGCACATTGTTATTCTTGGGTTAGACTGTGCTGGTAAGACCACTGTATTGTACCGGCTGCGCTTCAATGAGTTTGTGAACACCGTTCCCACCAAGGGCTTTAACACTGAGAAGATCAAGGTGACGCTTGGTGGGAAAGGCCGGACTGCGACCTTCCATTTCTGGGACGTCGGGGGTCAGGAAAAGCTCCGGCCACTGTGGCGGTCCTATACGCGTTGTGCGGATGGCCTTGTGTTTGTTGTGGACTCCGTGGACACAGAGCGCATAGAGGAGGCAAAGACGGAACTGCATAAAATAACTCGGCTACAGGAGAACCAGGGGGTGCCCATGTTGGTGGTGGCCAACAAACAGGACCTGCGCAATGCGTTGCCTCTCTGTGAGGTGGAGCAGATGCTAGCACTGAATGAACTTGGCTCTCATACACCTTGGCACCTCCAACCGGCCTGTGCCATCATTGGAGAAGGTCTGCAAGAGGGTCTGGAGAGGCTTCACTCCATGATTGGCAAGCGGAGAAAGATGATGAGGCAGCAGAAGAGGAAAAGATGAGTGTTTGTTGATGGAAATTTAAGCAGGACGTGATTATAGAGAGGTCCCCGTTTTCCTCTGTGATGGCTCTGCTGATGGGCCTTTGTGGTCCTGTGCTCCTGGAATTATTGTTTGGGTGGGCTGAGTTTTATCAGTCGGATGGGTTGGATACAGGACAGTATTGATTTACCTCTTTGGTTGATGGATTGTAGCAGTGGTGGGACCGCACAGATGATCACATGGAACTTTTACATAAACACAGTGTTGCAAAATGTCATTGGGTCAGTGGTACATTGTCAACACTGGACTTTCAAATTAACTTGTAAATGACAAAGAAGAGTTCGTCATTGTCCTTACATCATGTGTTACACATTCTAGCATTTGAAACAACTGGAAAGTCAAGAAATGGAAGTATTGACTACCAAAGCTGACATGGACTTACATTTTCTGATCCAATGTGTACATTCAGGTGACGTGTCTCTCCCATTGGTTTCATCCCAATTAGCCATCAGTCTTTTTCTCCAAGCGTTTGGTGTCAGGGGAACAAGAATAAGCTTTATGGATCACTTGTTTGGGAATGCACAAATGTCTGATTGATTTGTCACTGAAAAGGTATTTCACCCACCACCGAGTCTATAGTTGGGTGCCAATGAATATGATAACTGTCTATCCTTGTTAAAAGTAGTCCTGCATTATGTCTGTGCAGTTTGGCTTACTGTTACTCCTTGAATACTGGACTCAGACTGTGTGCTTCCCTGAACGACAAGAGATGTTTAAATGCACTTTAACTATTCCCTTTTCTAGTCTATGAACTTGCAGCATCCATTTTTTAAAGAGTAAATAGTTTATCATACTACAGAAAAGAAGAGATGTTTTGCTTCAAATAAAGTGTTTTTTTGAAAGGCCCATTGTTCTACATTCAAATGTGTCAAGCTGCCACTCAGTGCTAGTGTGTTGAGGGATGTTCATATTTATGTGTTGAAATTTGTACACTGAATAAATCCACAACTACACTATAAACATGTTTTGAATCCTCATTATTACCTGTTTCACAATGAACTACATTTAATCATCATTGCTAATTATATTTTAAGAAGAAAGTATGAAAACTCTTTATTGATGAAACCTTATAATTGCATGTTTACTCTTGATAATGGTGTGACGCACTGTTCAGATGAGTCATTGGAAGTCGTTTCTGTACAGAGCCATTGGGACATGCAAAACCGGTGACATGAAAAACTGTTCACTCCGCTCTAGGCATGTGGCCAAACAGGGTGTACTTTGAACTTTTCTCAGTCTGTTGCTATACAGCTGTACAAATATAGATGTATTGCATGAGCGCAATTATTGCCTGCATATTAAATGTGAATAGTATACACAAATTTGATGTAACTGCATTGTAAAGCAGCTAAGCAAGGAAGGCCACATTCATTTGTTAATGTATTTAAATAATGTCTTTTACGTAACTTTCATTTAATATCAACACCATGAAACACTTTTCCTGTGTTGATGTATTTCCTTTTGAAAAAGGAAGTTGGGGTGGGACATAAACACAAATAGGGGCAACGAAGGGCTTGTCCCTATTTTATAATTGGCGCTATCCTTTTGTTTTGCCAATGTTTTACCAATGAACATGATGTGCCACCGCTACTGCAAGTTAGAAGCTAGTGTTTTAAGGGGGTGGGACATTCTCATTCTAGGAAGTATTGTATTGGACAAAACAAGTGCAACTATCTTCACTGCATTTACTTGAAAGACAAAATCAGTCATTTTTAAATTTAAAATATTTAAGAGTGCACTAAGATAGATGCCCTCAAAGATAACAGACAAAGGCCACAAAACCGTTTTGATTATTAATATTCTTGCATAACCAGTGAGACACTTGGGGGGTTCAAGCTTAAATAAGCATTAATCAATTGAGACTGCATAAACACAATGTGCTCTTTACAGTGTGTAAGTAAAAAGCCATGAACAAATTGTGATGCATAACTGCTCAGTTTTTCAGTACAGCTGATTTGCCTGGAGCCCTCTGTGTATGGAGATGATCTGGCACAGCCGGTACTAGGACAAGAGCACTCGGAACAATGAGGCCTCAATACGGGGAGAGTGGCCTTTGGACCAGCTGACCAGTTCAAACAGGGACTCTTCATTGCACTTGTTTGCTGTGTTCTGGTGGCAGCTGCATGGCACAGACTAAAATAAACTAAGAATAGGTCACGTAACACGGCACCTATACTGTAGGTCTGAAAGCCCTTCAGGCTGCTGAGATAATAGAGGTGGAATTGCCTTCTAATTGGCCCTCAAATCATGAAAAATGCAAATATCAGTCTTCTGCAGTAGCTAGTTTATCAAGCTCCATGGAAAACATTCTCTTTTGGTCCTTGTACAAGGAGATGTTACAAGCACCTCAAAGAGATTTCACAATTTAGCATCTTAAAGCATAGTTATATTTTGTAGGGAAACCACAACACTGAGTAATCCAGCTTTTTTGCTGGCCATGAGGCTTTGAAGAGAGGTGTGATCTGGCTGTCTGACTGCCTGCTTTGATTTATTTGAGAGCAGCTCTCAAGAATTATACCTGACAACCCCTACTTCACAAGCCATGCGGATGAGCTGGGGAATTTTAATGAACCGGTGCAGTGTCTTTTGTCTTTGCTTGAAAGTACAGCCGATTGTTTTAGTGGTGCTTGGTCTCAGAAGAAAGCTGGCATTGTGCCCAGTGGACGTGGTTTGTTCCATTAAAAAATCATTTAAGCAGGGCAGAGGTTTGGACATTAAGCTTGTGTGCAGTTCTCATGGTCGGTTAACTGAATGAAACTAAGGATAAAGGATAAGCAGTTCACATACTCCCTATCACTCCCTGACCCTTCCTGTATGACCCAGTTCGGGCCTCTTTCCTTTTGATCCTGTGATGACATTAACATGGGATACGAAAGACCAGTGTTGGTCGAGGACATCAGAAACAGGACTTCCTGTTGACTCCACCCTAGAACATGCTGACTTAGGATATGACATGGTACCCTCCCCCCACCCAGCGCCCTGCTTGTCACGGCACAACCGCTTGCCATATAAGAGCCAATTATACTTGTAAAACTGAAGTGCACGACCATAAAAGGTGCTCAACACCATCATTAAGGTCTGCAATTGGGGAATGTAGAATTAATCTAGAACACTTTATATTCACAGCAGATGTTTACTGGATTTTGGTGTTCCCATGACTTGCCATGAAAGTAAATGCTTCTGTTGAATTTAAAGCATAATGTTGATTACCATACACTTTTCTCTTGTTTACACACAAAAACATAAAAAATGTACGCATTTAAATTTCATAACAAAATTCCATCAAATTGAACAAAAACTAACAAACTAATAGTTTTTTTATTAATTTGCACAATTTATTTACAAACTTCAATTTGATGGAATTTTGTTATGAAATTAAAATGCATAAATATTAAAAATAGTGTAAAATATTTTTTGAGTATATAAAAAAAAAGTTACAGTGAGGCACTTACAATGGAAGTAAATGGGGCCAGACCATATACATTAAATAGACTGTTTAAAAAAAATTATAGCCACAAGACGTAAACATTATACATGTAAACATATTATATCTAATATTTGTTGCCATGACAACACCGGTAAACCCTGTAAATTATTTTATCACAGTAAAATCGCGTTAATAATGTTAACGTATTGCGGCTATGTTTTTACACATTGTGTATTTTACGATTTATGGACTGGCCCCATTCACTTCCATTGTAAATGCCTTGCGATCTTTTTATTTTTTTATAAACGAGTCGAAGTTATTCTTTGTGGTAATCAACATTATGCCACAAATACTGTCGACTGGGCTTAACTTGTATTAAACTCAGAACATTCCTTTAAAATCAACTAGCGAAGGCAAAAAATGGGATTAAAATGGCGACCAGTTACAGAACATATAAACACTTTTTTTATACATTCATATAAATTATAGCCTAAATTGCTTATGTTGATTAAGAAGAATCCATTAACTTGCATCAACTACCCAATATATTCCTCTTGATCATTGGCTACATTTTGTGTAGATTACAGTTGTGAAGGTACATGGAGGACTTGAGACACAATGGAAAAACTCTGAATGATAACAGGGAGCAATTTAATGTGAAGAGTGGAAAACTATCTATCAAACAGCTACAAAGAGGTTCTGCAGACATTTATTTGATCCTGTTTTTTTTACATGGCATATATACTGTACCTGTTAATGTTTAGGGCCTTTAAGGTTGGCTTTAAAGCTAACTGTCTGCCTCGTTCTCAGAGGGAAATTCGTGGTTAAATTCTGATTAGCATATGTTTAAAGTCAGTCAGTTTATCTCAGATGTCTAGCTGCACAAGGTAGGTGTTAATATCTGAGCAAAGTAGAGAGTGGTGTGTGAATGGGTGGGGTGGGCAATGATAGGCCTGGCTAAGAAGGCAAAGCAGTCCAAGATAAGTGCTCCACTCCCTGCATTTCCTGAGAAGCACAGCGGCTCCCGCCCAATTTACAGTAAAACTCACCATGCTATGACGTCTTAGCTGTACTTACTTTAAATTTATGCATTCCTTTTTTTTCCTTTTTCAAGTTTTTTCTTATTATTCACCCTCCATCTCCAGTGAATTTATTACTGTATAATTTGTGATGCAAACAAAAGTCTTTTAATATGAGCAGTGACTATTGGAACCTTCTATTGACTTATTGGAGATAGACTTGATGCCTAAAGTCTTCTTTGTCTTTCAGAATAGTTATATGGGGGGAAAAAGGTTAGAATGACACTCATTGTGCATTATATTACTGGTGGAACAAAATTAGACCATAATAATAATTGGGACACCTTCCGGTAAGGGAGTTCATTGGATGTTGTCATGACAAGGGCATTTTATAAGGTTTTATGTATGTTTAAAACACTTTAATCTGAGTTTTGAGTACAATAGTTTACACTTGCTGATTTAATAAATGCTTATGTAGAAGGCCTTTTTCTTTTTCTTACTCCCTTCTAACTCTTCTACTAAAGGTCAACGATCATAAAGTCTGATTTACTTGACAGTTTTCCAGTCCCTGCATGTACATGGAGTGTTCGGTAGACTGTTGGAAAATGTTTGTGTACTAATTTGCATAATTATTCTTAAAAAAAAACTCTGAATGAAAACAGAGGAGGTAGGTAGGATAGTGAGTTGATTTCAGATTCAGCATTCATATTTGTGAGCTGAGGAGAGAAGTCACTGGAGAAAAAGAACAGAGAAGTAATGAAATAAAGAATACGTGTGTGAGTATTCCTCAGTATGTCTGGCAGTTCAAAGACAGTCTGCACTGTTAACAAAATACCAGTAAAATTATAAAAATTCAGTTTGAAGTTGCTCTTGCTTTGTCTTCCAAATGAGGTCTCGCAAACTGTGATTCTTGATAAATGCTATAATTAATTTATCCAAAGATTGGTGACAATAGGCTCGACCTGAACTATAAAGTGTATTTAGAAGAGTTTATTTAAAAGTGCTTGCAGATGAACCACACAGGCCTATTTAACTTGATGAATTATGCAAATATGCAATGAAACAAATGTAGTCAGTAAAACAACATAAACAACATACAAGGAAATAAAATACAGTCAAATAAAAAATGATAAAATAACCATTAAACAACATGTAGTCTCATTATATAACATGTATAAAATGGTGAAACTAAATGGTATAATCTTTTAGAAAGTGCCCTAATCCTTAGTTTGCATGTTGGTTTTGGACAGAAACAAAAATCCAGCGACTTATCACCTAAATAAAACTTTTAAACATCCACTAATATTAGTACAATATCGTTCAATCTGTTTATGTTGTTTGTTGATTATATGCTGAGGTTAACAGAGCCTGTCAGATCTCCGGTCCTGCCTGATTTCCAATTCCCACTGTCACTGAGTGATTATGACCAACTGCAGCAGGTGCCAGCCAGACTTCAGTCTACTAAGACGGACTTCACAGAGAATGAACTGATGCAAACTCAAAGACTCTTCTTGGGATTCTTCATGAGCCACTGTCTGAAGCATGGGCTCAGGATGGAGTACAACAAAATATCCTGCCATAAGCTTCCAGTCGGACTGCATTACTCCTCACTGAATGATACCTACATCAACTCGGTCAAAGGAGGGACAACACTCTTAAACTCCATTGAAAATAAATTAACCACTAACAAAAGCCTTCATAGGGCCATGTCAAAGGGCAATGCATTTACTTGTATTTCCTCAGTTAAAACAGGATGACTTCAAGGACTTTAATACTAAAACTAAAAGTTCATACAAAATTATTTTGTTTAATCATTGACCCAAAACACTTATTTGGTTTACTAATTTTAACCACTAATAGTTCTAAACATAAATAACTAATATTGGTATTATATTCATTCCTTTTATAGCATAATTTAACATACAGCTGCTTTGAAACAATGCCTGTTGTGAAAAGTGCTACAAATAATTTTGACTTGACTTGACTTGTTCCTATATGTGGGTGATTCTCATGAAAACTGTAAAGAAAACGTCCTGGTCCTTTTTTACTCCTAGAATTAAAAAAAAAAAAAAAAAATAAGAATTTATATTTTACACATAGAAAATTAGGGCCATCAATATTTGTTACATTGTGAGTTTACTTTTAAGACAGTTACATAAATTTTCCTCCCTAATTTCTTATTACTGCAATGTGAAAAAAAATAAAAATATTTCTCAAATAAAGGAATGCAAATACTCATACTTCAGTTGTACATGCACATGGAAACTGAAATAGACAGGGTTGAACTTGACCAAAGAACAGATATTTGCAAAAAATCAATAGTAATAATACTACAAAAGAGTTAAACCTTCCATTAGTTCTTAATAACAACTATTTAAATAAGTCAAAAATAAGTTCCCATTGACCAAGGAAACATAATTAAATAAATCAAGTGCAATCGTTTAAGTTATTGACAATATGCATTTTTTAAAGATAAATAAGTTCAAGGAACACACTTGAGATATGAGCCTAAAACCTGACATCTCAATTAATAGTTTATTAAGACTAATTATTTATTAGTCTTTATTAATTAAGCTTGATTTCTCCAGTAATGACAACATTAGGGCTTACAGTATACATTATATACATTAAATATCCTTATTATTGATTTGTTGTTAAATATGACCAGGACATGTTTTTAACAGGCTTTGTAAGAATCACCTGCAGTATGTCTTTAGCAACAAGTCCTATATTTAGATCTAACATAAAAGTCAAAGTACATTGTATATAGTTTAGAAATAAAATTTGACAAAATATGGAAGCAAAGGCATAATGCTAGATAAGCCTGATAAAGCCAGTATGATAACTTGTGGCTCCAGGCAGCGTCGTCCAGCGTAAATAATGTATAAATATAAATTGTTTTATTTGTGTAAAATATAAATCTAGCATTTGGATGGGGCCCTGCTGGCTAAGGGCAGGGAGAATTGGGATGGATTCAGCAGTGTTGGAGAGGATGACGGGGCAGTTGTAGTGCACACAGGAACTAGATTGCTATGTTTTGGCTAGAAAACTTTTGTTAACACAGAGGGTGGGGAACTCCAGGGCTTCCTGTCATGGTCTTGAGAGGGCTGTGCAGGAGCAGTTGAGATACAGAGCTGACTTTAACTGAAACAGAGAGATGAAGGAAAATGGTGGAAGAATTCAGTGTAGAGTATCAAACTTTTCATTAATTTAGTTTTTTAGCTAAAGATTTTTAGATTAAAAGTTGTATGAATGCATAAAAGAAGAATATTTTAGATAATTCTTTTACTGTTTTTACCATTTCTAACCCTTCAGTTTTGGGATAAAATTAAAAACAGCTGTTTAATCTGGGTCAAAAAAGGCCAGCTAGAGTACAGAGTAGTGGCGTTGGGGACATGGTTGCCATTCGGAGAAAGAGAAAATGGTAAGGGTGCACACACCTGAGCGCTATAATGTCTAACACCTGTTTCTGATTGCAGTAAACACTAGGGAGAGCGATAAAAAGGGACCACGCCAAAGATGAGGGAGAAAGAGCTACCTGTCTGAAAGAGACTGTGTTGTGTTTAAGTTATAGAGTGTTATGCTGAAAAGCCCCTTTGAGTTTGTTTATTGAAATTATACCTTTGAGATGAAGCCCAAGTTTCCTGTCTTCCTCTTTCCTTCCCTTCCTTGAACATTTACACTGGTGCCAAAACCCGGGAGAATTTGAGCAAATACGGCGGCATGGAGTCCTCGCAGTTGGTGGAAGTCATCAAGACCCTCGCCATTATGCACCATGTGCAAGATCAGGGCCTGCTTGAGCTACACCAGGACCAGGATTGCCAAGGTTCTCCAAGCTCAAGGAGACGACCGGCATGCAATCCGGAACCACCTACACCAGGAGAAAGCCCTGGCCACAACCCGGACCCAGCAGCCCCCATGCCCCCAGTTGCCCTCATGAAGATGGGGGTAGAAGATGACCCCAAGGCCTTCCTGGATCTATTTGAGAGGACAGCTGAAATCTGGGGCTGGCCGCATGCACATTGGGCTGCCAGACTCATCCCACTGTTGTCTGGGGAAACTGAACTCGTGGCTCAACAACCGTCATCTACCGAAAGGAACGCCAGAGTGGGTGCAGTGCCACCACCCGGCATCGCTGGAGGAGGCCGTCCAACTGGTGGAGGACCACATGTCGGCATATCAGAGGGTGGAAGAGCAGTCTCTGGCGTGGTCCCTTTTTATTGCTCTCCCCAGTGCATACTGCAGTCAGAAAAAGGTGTTAGACATTATAGTGCTCAGGTGTGTGCACCCTTACCGCTTTCTCTCTCTCCGGACAAATGCTCGACAACTCCCCGCCACCACAAGTGTATATAAAGCACACCTTACTTTTGATCATAAACATGAACATTAGACTTGTTTACACACTGAACACAAGCTCAAAAAACCCTGATAATGCTCAAATGACTTTCTTTCTTTGTTTATTTATGTATTTTTTTCTCCACTTTTTCTCCCCAATTTGGAATGCCCAATTCCCAATGTGCTCTAAGTCCTCATGGTGGTGTAGTGACATGCCTCAATCCGGGTGGTGGAGGACAAATATCAGCTGCCTCCACTTCTGAGACCGTCAAACTGCACATGTTATCACGTGGCTTTTTGGGCACGTTACCACAGAGACATAACGCATGTGGAGACCCAAGTCATCCACCGCGGCATCCACACACAACTCGCCACGCACCCCACCGAGAGCGAACCACATTATAGCGATCACAAGGAGGTTACCTCGTGTGACTCTACCCTCCCTAGCAACTGGGCCAATTTGGTTGCTTAGGAGACCTGGCTGGAGTCACTCAGCACACCCTGGGATTCGAACTTGCACACTCCAGGTGTGGTAACCAGCGTCTTTACCACGTTACCATTGTTTTTTGTTTTGTTTTGTTTTTTTACTTTTAAAAGGGTGAAAATTGACCTGAACATACATCTTTTAGTTAATTGTAAATGGTCTTTTACTTGAAATATTAGTACCTAGTGTTTTAAAAATACAAATATTCCATGCAGTCTCTGAATTACAGTCATAAAAGCTGCATGCATAATAATTACAATAGAATTAGCAAAATAACAACCTAGTTTCATAGAACAAATGTTACTCTAACTAAATTTTTTGCAAACTGAGTTTTGAGTGCCGCGTCCTACATTTTGCTGCAGTTTCCTGGTGAAATTATCACTAGAGGTGCTACAACAACTGTGCGTTTTATTCACTTTCACACAAATCACAAATGCAATGGCTGATTATGACTTTATAAACACTTATTCCTTGCTCTATTGCTGCTCACACAGAGCTAACACTTTTACTATACCACATCATTTGAAAAATTATTCATTTTGATTACGTTCCAAAACATAGTGAGCTTCCTTCGGAGGCAGCATTTTGAGGCATCATAGGTGCGCTCCCGACGCAAAGGCTGTTTCAAAGGCTAGGTATTAAAATTTTTCAGCCTCATAAGATCGTCTAGGTTACGTATGTAACCTCTGTTCCCTGATGGAGGGAACGAGACGTTGTGTCGAAGAAGTGACACTAGGGGTCTCTCTTGCCTCTGATCTATGAAAAAAGGCCAATGAGAATCTGGCAGACAGTATTTACATACCCCACCCCCGGACATATGCGTATAAAGGCGAAGAAATACGTCAAATTCATTGAGGATTTTTCTGAGGAGCCGGAAATGGTCCGGCCACAACTGTGGCTCGGATCAGCGACGTGGCCGCGAGGACACAACGTCTCGTTCCCTCCATCAGGGAACAGAGGTTACATACGTAACCTAGACTTTCCCCGTCTGTCCCTCACTTCGATGTTGTGTCGAAGCAACACTAGGGGTCCAATTTAAATCACGGCATGCGCTGAGCCGTGTACGTGTTCTTCTGACACAGGAGCAGGCAGGTATTGTACGTGCAAAGGCGACCAGCTGTGTCAGACTGCACGTACCCTTCCCCAATGCCTTCCGAATGTCTTTGGTATCTTTCTGGTTACCCTAGACAGGGGAACAAGGCGATGCTTGCCAACCTGGGAATGGGCCAAGCCTGGCTGGGCCTCTTTTCTCTCTATGTTTCTCCGCATAGAGTAAGAAACGGCCGGGACCCTTACACGCATCGAGGGAAGGGGGTCTTACCCAGTTTCCTATTCTTTCAGGGGGAAAAGACCCTGCGGAGACCACACCTGCCCGGATGGGGAGGTAAGAGTGGCGAATACATCATATGGGTTTTTAAGCGGCATGTGGAAAGTGGCGCAGTGGTAGATCCAGCCTCACTAGGAGTGGGGAGTTGCTACAGCACGGCGACCGGAGGGCAGCTGGGACTGCCTAAGGGAGACGCGGGTCCACTCGTAAGGGGACCGTACCGTGGACAATACACACAGGTGGAGTCCACGTAGGAGTCTTGACCTGTGGAGCACCTATTCCAGTACAGGGTAGATTAAGTACCAGCAGTGGATTGGGTTGGAAAGTTCCTCCGCTGAACTGCGGACCCAAAGGGTCCGGCCTGGTGTGATAGGCCAATGAAATGGCGTCTATGACCCAGTGGGAAAGCCTCTGTTTGGAGACAGCGTTCCCTTTCCGCTGTCAGCCAAAGCAGACAAAAAGCTGCTCAGAACACCTAAAGCTCTGCGTGCGGTCCAAGTAGGTATGCAAAGCACGTACCGGTCACAGCAACGAAGGGGCTGGGTCTGCCTCCTCCCGGGGCAGCACTTGCAGGTTCACTACCTTATCTCTAAAGGGCGTGGTAGGAACCTTGGGCATGTAGCCTGGTTGCAGTCTTAGGATCACATATGTGTCTACCGGACCGAACTCCAGGCAAGTGTCGCTAACAGAGAACGCTTGCAGGTCCCCGACCCTCTTGATGGAGGTGAGCGCGATCAGCAGGGCAGTCTTAAGAGAGAGGACCCTGAGTCTAACTGATTCTAGCGGCTCGAAGGGAGGATTCTGGAGGCCCGCGAGGACCACTGAGAGATCCCAGTAGGGGAACAGGCTTGGCCGGGAGGAATTCAACCTCCGGGCACCTCTCAGGAACCTGATGATTAAGTCATGCTTACCCAAAGACTTGCCGTCTACTGCGTCGTGGTGGGCCGCGATAGCAGTGACATACACCTTTAGGGTGGAAGGGGACAGCCTCCCCTCCAGCCTCTCCAGCAGAAATAAGAGCACTGACCTAACTGTGCACCTCTTTGGGTCTTCAGCCCGGGAAGAACACAAGTTTGCGAACAAGCGCCACTTCAGGGCGTAAAGTTGCCCGGTAGAGGGGGCTCTGGCTTGGTTGATCGTGTCTACGACGGCAGGTGGTAGACCAGCTAGATCAACCGTGTCCCGTCCAGGGGCCAGACATGGAGGTTCCAAAGGTCTGGGTGTGGATGCCAGAGCGTGCCCCGTCCCTGAGAAAGAAGGTCTTTCCTCAGGGGAATTCGCCAGGGAGAGGCTGTCGAGAGTAGTACGAGGTCCGAAAACCAGGCCAGGGTGGGCCAATAGGCCAATTTAATAGCACCTGTGCAAGAAGGCTCACTGGGGGAAATGCGTACTTGCGCAGCCTCGCAGACCAGCTGTGTGCCAGTGAGTCTCCCCCGAGGGGAGCCTCTGTTCGGGCATATCAAAGCGGGCAGTGGGAGGTCTCTCGGGAGGCAAACAGGTCTACCTGGGCCTTGCCGAACCATTCCCAAATCAGCTGGATCGACTGGGGGTGAAGCCTCCACTCTACCCACTCACAGCGCGTCCGCTACCACATTGAGGTTGCCGGGGATGTGAGTGGCATGCAGCAACTTGATTCGCTGCTGGCTCCAAAGGAGGAGACGACGGGTGAGTAGTGACATGTGGCGGGAGCATACGCCGCCATGGCGATTTATGTACGCTACCTCGGTGGTATTGTCTGACCTGACTAGGACACGTTTGTCTTGAACTAATGGGAGAAACTTCCGCAGGTCAAAGAAAACAGTCAGTAACTCTAGGCAATTGATGTGCCAGTGCAGCGGGGCCCCTTTCCAACGGCACGTGGCTGCGTGCGCGTTGCACACGGCACCCCAACTCAGTCTGTCGTGACTAGGGCGCGTCAGGACACCTGCTGCAAGGGTACTCCTGCCCGCAGAAAGCAGAGGTCTGTCCAGGGTTTGAATGTTTGGCAGCAGGCGCTGGTGATCATCACACAGTGCGTGCCGCGCCGCCATCTCGGGACTCTAGTCTGAAGCCAGTGCTGAAGCGGTCTCATATGCATCAACCCCAGTGGCGCGACCACCGCGGAGCATGCCATATGCCCCAGGAGCCTCTGGAAAAGTTTTAAAGGGACCGTTGTGCCTGGCCTGAAAGTGGAGTCTATCTCCATGCTGAGAAAAGAGATGCTCTGAAAAGGGGCGAGCTTGCTCTTTTCCCAGTTGACCTGAAGCCCCAGATGGCTGAGGTACCTGAGCACCTGGTCTCTGTGAGCACATAGTAACTCTCGGATTAGGCCAGAATGAGCCAGTCGTTGAGGTAATTAAGTATGCGAATGCCGGCTTCTCGGAGCGGGGCAAGGGCTGCCTCTGTGACTTTCGTGATGACGTTAGGGGACAGAGACATGCCGAAGGGGAGGTCTTTGTACTGATATGCCTGGCCGTCGAACGCGAACCGTAGAAAGGGTCAGTGTCGAGGCAGAATTGAGACGTGAAAGTATGTGTCCTTCAGGTCTACCGCTGCGAACCAATCTAGATGCCGGATGCAAGTTAAGATTTGTTTTTGCGTGAGCATTTTGAACAGGAGTTGAAAACTCGCAAGACCAAGATATGGGTATGCAAATACTGTCTGCCAACTTCTCATTGGCCTTTTTTCATAGATCAGAGGCATATTCAGCGCTCAAGAGAGACCCCTAGTGTCGCTTCTTCGACACAACGTCGAAGTGAGCGACAGACGGTGAAACCTAGTTCAAAGGTAGCATCAGATGTATCCTTCCCCGTGATGAGCTTGATGGAAAAAAAAATCAAAAATTGCAGACGAAGCGAGAGAAATTTGGATTAAAAATGTACTCTTAATCCATTTAATACAGAAAAGTATAAATAAAATTAGTTTAATGTCACAGAAAACTGACTATTTCACCCAAAATGTGTGTGTGTGCTAAGCGTATATATGCTCATTAGAAGATCACGTCTTTCCTCTCGCATCATCTTGTTGAAATCCTTTACGAGCCGAGTTGCTCATGTGCTGTGCATGAGGTGCACTATTTGAAAGATGCCCGGTGTTGCTGCCTATGCAGTCCATTTCGAATAACACTCCAATGAGGCATCATTTCAGTAAGAATGCTGCCATAGAAGACAGTTGCCAATGTACACAGGAGACAGCAAGGCAGCTCACTAAATTTTGGAACAGATCCTTTTACGCTTGTATCTAATTTACATTTACATACTTCTTCCAATGTAATTAGCTTCTTCAGTAGCTACTTTGGACTCTGAAGTAAATGGTTCAAGACCAGTCAAGTACGCAAGCTGACACATGAGATGAGAGTGTCATAGAAGCTACACAAATGACGTGGTTGCTTCGGAAAATGTGCTTTTCATTTCTCATTTTGTTTTTGGACACTGTTGGTTAGGTTTAGGCACTGGTTAAGGATTTCTGTTTTGTGTCTACCCCTTATTTTGTTTTAGGACACCATTATATAAGTTTAGGTTAAAGTTTTGAGGTATGTTTGAGGTATGCTCATTAAAATCTTCATCCATTTAATATTCACCTTAAAAACCTAATCTGATAACCAAATAATTTCACTCAATTTTGGCACCCCCTACTGGCCATTTTAATTTAACTGCAGCCAAATGCTGCAAAGGCACATCATTTCATTTTGCAAAAATGTTCATGAGACCAAGCTGCAAAATGCTGTTTAAAATAGTTTAGGAAAAAAAATGTTTTAGTGGTGTCAGTATGCAGGACATGTCTATGTCCCATAAGCAGACATGTGATCTACAGTATCCATGTATTCACAAAGTCCTCACAAACTCAAAGTTGAAATTCAGATAGGAGCTATTATTAGATGATATATTCAATTATTTTTTATGTTGTGAAATAAAAAATAGACTTAGGCAGAACATAATAATCCTTTCCTGGATATTAACCTCTCATGCATACCGAAACTTGCATAACCTTTATTTACTACCTTCTATCTGCCCCTGTACAGTGAGATTCTATCAGTCCAGAGACATGTGCCCTAGAATCCTCTATATTAAACATTCAGACACTTAAATAAACAGCTCAGCCCCTCTGTCGTAAAGCCACTCTGCCTAAGAGCATTTTAATGTCCATGCACTCCAAATTCATCCACCCTCACTCTATTCACACGCCAAACTTTTTCCAAAACACCCCAATCTCCCTGCAGCAGCTCTGATCTGCCTGACAACAATCATATCTGGAAATTATTTAATGTTTGAGTTCCCATGTGCTTCAGCTCTGCTCGAATAGCCAGGAGGAACAGCGCCTTTCTACTGGATTTGACATAACTTGGAGTTATGCAATTGTTGGCACAGCGTTCAGCAGACCTCTATTAAAACACACAGTGTGGAGATAACGGTAGAACCTTTTAGAGTCAGGCAGCGTTTGAGTCACTGTAAACAAACTGCTGAAATAAATAATTTCAGCCTTGTTTTCAGCTTTAGATCTGAGGTAAATACAGCAAAGAATGACAGCTGTCAGGGAACAGGGATATGTGGAAAGGTGTGTTTGAGTAGGAGAGTGGTGTATGGCAGATGTTTACTTGAGGGATCCAACGAGACTATTCTCTCAGCAGGTGAGAATCTCAGAGTGGTGGCTCATTATCCCCCTTGATTGGCACGGGGAAACAAAACATTGTGAGACTTCAGACCCTCGTTTACACTTTAAAATTCTTTGCCATTTTCACACTACACATTTATTCGGCACATTAGTGATGCTAACTGCAACTGTAGTCTCTCAGTGTGCTTTCACAATGACAGTGTTGCTGCTGAGTAAAAGAGTTGCTGATCATGATTTTTGGGTTTCTAAGTATATCCCAATCTTGAGATAGAAACACATTACTATTATTCAGTTTTTCTGAAATAGACAATAAATGTTAGGTAAATGTAACTTAAAAATCATAATTATGCAGTGGTCTAAGAACTAACAGTCTGTAAAATTAAAAACAAAAAAACAATGCACTTCTAAATCTCTGGAAATCTTCTTAGAGTTCACCTGTTGCCACATGTTTTAATGTTATACAATTAGGAACATACTTTTTTATTAAATCAATACATTTTGTTATAGCGCATGACTTGTAAGGCAATACATTTAAATGTTTTCATTACATAAACTACATTTAGAAGCATATGCAATCAGAATCCACAGTAGCGCTGCAGTGTTGCAGGTTCCATTTATTAAAATTAGTTAACTAAATTTGTTAACCTGACAAGCAATGAACAACACTATTACAGAATTTGTTAATTTTAGTTAATGTTAGTTACAACATTTACTAATTACATTTTTTATTAAATATTGTATATGTTAGCATAGTTTTTAACTCAAAAGCATGAACCTTAAAAACCTTAAAAATCTGCTTGATAGAAAATAGAACTTGATCTCGAAACTGCCATGGTACATTAAAGGAGCCACATAAAATTATTTAGCAAAAAAGTCACTTCGGTCAAGTTATTTTCAGGCTTGTATTTCCACTTTTGAAGGCCATAAATTATAAAATAGTTATCAGTAGTTATCTACTGAGAACTAGAGCAAACTTGATCAGCATTAAATCTACTTTACATGAGGCATGGGATCATTTTTACATTCAAATGGTAATTGATTTACACAGAACCAAACCCAACGTGTAGCTATAAACTGTTTAATTATTCATATTTACTATATGATTAACCGAATGGAAAGTGTGCTTTTTGGGGGGAGAAATTCACACCATTATTGTATGTTGCTTCCTAAAAGCCTACATAATACAGGATTGAATTGATAAAGAAATATACAGTGCATTTTCAACATGAGTGAAGTGTGCTACACATGGCACAAATAAGCTCAGTGATGAAATACTACTTGCAGCTACATTACTGCTTTGGTGCTTTGTTTTTTGCACCGTGCTGCTGTAATTTGTTAATATGGCCACCGTAATAAATGCGTACCACTTACGTGCTGCTTACATTTGTAATATGAAACAGGCCTAATGTTGTTGAGTCACATTTTTCAGACTAAACAAAGTTACCAAATTTTCAACAAAGATGTGAAAGAGATTGTTTTTTGGGGTGTCTCCACAACCTTTTAAAAGTCAACAGACTTACTCTACACTCGAGAGGTAGCCGAGTCCCAACAGCTGTTCTGGAAAACTCATGCCTCTTTTTGGCAGCGTTCCATTGACACTGACAAAAACAATAACACTTTCTTTTAAAAAAAAAATATAATACAAAAATTAAACAATACAAGCTCTTTCTCTCTGGACAAATATGAGGAAAGAGGCTCAAGGTCAGCTAAGTTTCAGCACTTCATCTAATTCTCACAGGTTGCATGAGACTTTAGCCATTTCCCTCTGTGTGACTGTTGTGCACTGCTGTTGTGCAAAAGCTTGATTTTCCTCCAGCCAAATCCACCTGAGCTGTTGTATGACACATATACCAATTTGTTCTTGTTGTTAAGGCACCGATACACCAGTAATGCATTCACACCCAGGGGACAGTCATCGCCCATGATAATGTTTAGAATTAAACTGGCTGGGAATGTTCAGGCACAGTGACAAGACTGTTAAACCAATATATAGTATATCATAAACTTGTTTGCCTAAGCCAGAGATAACTACCCTCTGGGAATGTTGGCTAAGTATTGATAAAACTACACAAAGAATATACAAAAATAAACTAGTTTTATGTCACAGTCTGTCTCCATCACCTTTTTCAAGAACTCTCATTTTGATGTTTTCCCCTGAACTACGTTTCCCAGAATTCACTGCCCTAATCACTTCACTCTGTTCATCATCATCCCCACCTGTATTCCATTCCCTCGTTTAGTTCTCTGTGTATAAATACCCTTTAGTTTTGTTCAGTCTTTTGTCAGTCCTTGAATTTTTTTTTTTTTTTTTTTAAATGATTCTACTCCAAGACACTCAATGTTACATTTTAGTACTTCAGCTATTTATTAATCTCTGCCTTTCATGCATTAAAAAATATAAAATGCGAGGGGCATCTTTTCAAGTTCAACCACAAGTTGAATGGCTAACAGCTTATGCAAAGAGTGCTAAACTTTGGCACACTGTCTGAATACACTAACACGCATCCCATTCACAAATGAGCTATTTTGAGACATGTAAATTCATCCTAAACATCACAATTTTTACATTTTAACAGCTAGGTGAATTTTCTCTGATGTTAACACCACAACAGGTATGAACTCATATTAGCATTGTTATTGTCTGTCCCTTCCATCATACGTTGCTCTTTTTCCTATGGGCAAGCACTTATCTTTGCCCTTTCCCTCACTTTCCATCCTCATAGCTTTTCCTCTGCTGTTATGTGCTCACCTCTCTCAACTTTTTCCACACATTCTCTCTTTAGTGCTTTCCATGCTCACATTTCCCAACAGTGCTTGTGTTTTCTCTGAAACTGTTGCATATTTTGCTACAAGCAACTCATAATTTAAACTAGATAAATTAGCCTAGTTACAGTAAAGCTAAATTTTTTGTAAAAGTCCTTTAGCTGTAATAGCTATGCTAAATAGATGTCTGCAACCCGGGCCCGACGGGACCCAAGAGCACAATGGGTTTTGAGCCGGGTTAAGGACAGTTTTTGAAGAAGGACTTCTGATTTGGGTTGGGTCCGGGTTTGTAATTAATGAAAAAATTAAAAAGCCTACCGAACTTGTTTCACGTACGTGCTCTCACTCACAATCATGCGCGAATGGACGAGTTAGGGGCTGTTTCCCCATTGTTTTCCTATATAAACATATGCTGGACAAATGTTTTTGACAGTTGCGCCGTGTCTCGCTGTTTCTTCACAGGGCTGGCACTGTTTAAACACTGTATCAAGTTAAAAAGCACTTAAATGCATGTTGAGACACATATGCTCTGTTTCATTCTTTGCGCTGCGTCTAGATTGTTTTTAGCACAGGTAACACAAAGATTCAATGTTCTGAGCAAGTTCAGGCTGTGAAGAGGGGACTGTTGCATTGTTTCATATTATTCCAGATTGTTCTGCACAAAGCAATGTTTCAGCACATAAATGGTAAGTCCGTTCTGCTCTGGTGTACTGAGGGGCTGCCGTGCCTTGTTAAAATTGTATATTTACTGTTTCAATACTCTTTTGAATGTTGCCTATATGCTTACATAGAATATAGCCTATGGTAACCGTAATTGCTAGAAGAAATTATAAAGATAGTGAGTGATTTCGGGTTCGGTTTGGGTTCAGGCTTATAATCTGATGTATCGTTCAAGCCGTGTAGGGTCGAGCCACATGGTCTCAGGTACGGTTCAGGTTTCATTTTAAGGCCCGTGCAGACCTCTATGGCTAAAGTTAGCTATGCTACAAGCTACTACTATAAACTAGCTAACCACCATACATTGAAGCCATATCTTTGCAATCAAAACAGCAGGCCTATTTGTTTGGCACAAAGATTGAGGATCTTAGTTAGGGTGACAGTATTAATAAATTGCTTATGAAAAGATCCCAGTACACTGGAGAGGAAACAAGAGGCCATTCTTTTTGAATGGATGTCTATGGAGGAGATGCTTCACAACTCTGAATAAACTGCTTTTGTGAGAAAACAGCTCATCATTGATTTAATTAACTGCCTGTCTGCTAATCTTCAATATGTTTTATACAAAAAAAAAAAAAAAATCACTTTAGAATGAACTATGTGTGGAGTTTACTATAATAAAATTGCTGTTTTATAAGAAAAGTCATGGGCAATTTTACGACCGGAATGTGTCAGTTTATGACTCTTTCCATTCATTTGTATTACATCAGCAAACTGTTGTTAAATGCTTTTTGACCATTACAGCCTTTACGCTCTCTGCAATGATAGAACCGCAAAGGTGATCTCAGTACTATAAGATCTCTCTTATTTTTTCCATTATTATCATTTTTTTCCCAAAGGGTTTTCATCAGATTCTTCATAAAATTAATTATGCGTGAACCAAACCAACTAGGGGTGTATTCCAGAAAGCAGGTTATGTGACTTACCCGGGTAAGTTTTGGAGTAAGAAAGCGGATAACCTCTGCTTTCGGTTCCAAAAACGGAGGTAACTTTCGGGTTATGTAAGTAACCATAGCAACTGACTCTCTGAGGATAACCTGCTCCGGAGCAGGTTATGTTGCAGGGTTAGTTTGTTTCAGAGAGGTTTCCGAGCATGGCGTGCCCTTTTGATGAGGATCCTGTGGACGTAGAGGCACAGATTATACGAGGGTTTTTCCGCCGTGAGAGGGTGATAAGACCACGTATCGATGTATTTTCTTATCCTAACGAATATTTGCAAGAGCGCCATCGTTTTTCTAGAGAGTCGTTAATTTATTTAACAAACCTACTAAAACCACACATCTCAAACGTGACAAACCGCGGGTCAGCGCTTAGCGCCGAACAAATTCTTTGTATTGCTCTGCGCTTTTTCGCTACGGGGAGTTTTCTCTACAATGTGGGCGATGCAGAGCATGTGGGAAAGACAACAGTGTGTAGAGCCGTTCGTACAGTATGCATGGCACTGAAACGGTTTCTACACACTTTTGTACAGTTCCCTGGCCATAAACCTGTGCGCTTTATTAAAGAAGAATTCTACAGGGTTGCAGGTTTGCTCTCAGAAATTCTGTCATCTACTTCAATTAAATTACATTTCTTAATAGGTTTATTTTGACTGCACACACAAAGGCTACACAGACTTCTTAAATTTGTAATTAATCTTAAATTTCAGGGTTCCCAAACGTGATTGGGTGCATTGATGGCACCCACATTCCTATTAAAGCTCCATCTATCAATGAGGGAGACTATGTTAATAGGAAGTCTGTGCATAGCATCAACGTGCAGGTAGCTATATTTTGGCTCCTTAATATTGGGGTTACAAATAGGCCTAATAAACTTATTGTTCTCCACATATGTGATGCAACCCACCTCATCACTAATGTTGAGGCAAAATGGCCTGGGTCTGTACATGACGCCCGAATATTTAGAGAGTCATCTCTGTGCAACAAATTTCAAAAGGGTACGTTTTGTTAGACAAATGCTTGTAGTCTTTATTACATTTACAAAACACCTCAAACATTACAGGACACTTCTATGGTTACTTGCTGGGGGACAGAGGATACCCTTGCCTCCCCTATAAGATGACACCCTACCCTGATCCTGAGCCCGGACCACAGACACGCTTCAACCTGTCTCACAGCAGAACACGGGCCAAGGTGGAGGTGACAATAGGCATTCTGAAGGTGAGGTTTCAGTGTCTGCGTGGGCTCAGGGTCACTCCAAATAGGGCATGTGACATCAGTTGCTTGTGTGGTACTTCACAACATTGCCACAATAAGAGGAGAGGCATCCCCCCCTGTCCTGATGAAGATGACCTAGAACAACACCCATTGAATCTGGCAGACCACAGAGATGGCAGAAGGCTTAGAGACATGGTTTGTCAAAATCACTTTATTTAATGTGTTCTGTTTCTTTAGATCCTGAAATAAAAGAGACAATGAAGATTTGTATTTATTGCTTTATACACAAAAAAAAATAACAGATTCATGTTCACATATGATTCTCACCTTAAGGCGATGCTCCAGTAGTTCCATTTCAAGTTTGTCCTTTATAATGGCCAGCCTTTTCTCCTCTATCTGAAGCTGTATAAGGTCCATTTCCATGTCAGTTTTTTTAATTTGCCTTAATAGATGGACCTTATACAGCTCCTTTGCAGACAACTAGGAAGGCAAAGTAAATAAGATGGTTAAAGAAGAAAATCTGCCACATAGTAACATTATGTAAATAAGGACAACCAGGGACAAGTTCTTACACTGCTAAGATTATGTGTAGAGGTAGATGGACCATCATCTGCATGTACATCCCCAGCTAGATTCGGTCACAGGACAAATTACACATTTTTCACTCCATCTAAAAAGCTATGCATTGTCCAGTATATGCATCATACCTCTGTGGGTCTCCCAGCACTTTCTAATTCTGTCACAGCAGATGTGGTCTCTTCATCATCATCATCCTAGAGTGGAAATATGCAAGGTTACTTTGTCTGGCAGACAAAGTGAAAGATCTAAAAGCAACTGGTTCTTAAAATGCATCACTAACAATTGTGACAGACTGTGTGGTTTCAGGAGGATCCAATAATACAATGCGTCCATCAGCAACTGCAAGAAAAAAAGAAAGATACTCAATGTGTAAATTACTAAAGTATGACAGACACTGAATAAAGGCATTAGGAACATGCAAGAATAAAAAAACAGATTACTGTATACAGCATATGCTGTAAAATAGAATATGTATGCATAATGCACAAGTGAAACAATGACTGCATTGGGAAGCATTTAGCCTTCTTCCTAATGACAAGAGTTAATAATGATCGTTTTGTCCAAACGTATGACTAAATAATAAGTACTAATATGGTATACCTACATTGTACCAAGTCACTGGAGTTGTTGTGGGAGGTAGCTAAGTCTGACGAAGTTCCCTCTGGAATACCATCAACCACAGGGCGACCTTTATTAAGTGAGAGAGCCAACTCCTCAGATGGGGTGAGGGGAGGTGGAGGTGGACCCCCGCCAGTTATACGGGCCTCAGCCTTCTTTCTATTAGCTATATAGGAAGAATACTGTAAAAGTAACTTAAGACATTGATCTTACAACAGTTAAAATAAAATATTACCTTTTTGGAGAATGTTTTTGTGCTTCATTTTGACTTGGGAAAGAGTTCTTTTGGCTCCAGAAGGATTACACCTTATAAAACAAGACGCCTAAATATTTCTTGTCAATATACATTGCACTGTATTCTTAAGAAACTGATGTAGAGAAAAGTAAATGCTTGTCGAGTCATGCCACATGCTCAAAAAGACAATTGTTCAACTTTGCAAATTAACAAAAGAAAGGCAAGCATATTTAAAATGTAATAATAAAAAAAAAAAAAAAAAAAAAAAACCTTACGCATTTACTCTGTCAGTTATTTTTTGCCAAGCCAATTGTCTTTCCCTCGCATATGCAGCTGTATTGCTTTTTTTCATTATAATGGGCTTGAACTCCTCATAAGCCAACATTAAAACTTCTAACTCAGCTTCGGAGAAGTAGGCGGCACGCAACTTTTCACCCTTAGTTTCCATGGTGACTCCTGAATTCGGCGTTCCATTGAAAATGCCTATAGTTCGCCGTGCACGCGCATTAACTCGAGGTTATTAGCAGTAGGTTGATTAAACTAACTCGACACAGGTGTTTTGGAACCGACATACCACGAGTAAGCAGGTGATGGGTTAATCAACCCAGAGTTCAGGGTTAATCTGATGGTAAATTAACCCAGCTTTCTGGAATACACCCCAGCTCTGTGTTGTAAAAAACAAACTTTGGTCTGAAGCAAAACAGTATTTAAAACTTAGACTAAAAGACAAAGTTTCAAGACTGTGTACTTACCTTCTTTAATGAGGGAATGATCTACATTAGTATCACTGTGAGTGACACAATTTCAAATTAAAAATTAAAATATAAATTTAAACTAATGATTTAAAGTTGTTAATTATAAGAATTGAAACAATGTATTTAACGTTTATTGCAAAATATTCAGATATGTACAAATGTGTAAGACTGAGAGGGTAGAAAGACCCAACTGCATCATGGAATTGGGCGGTCGCTAATGGGCTCTTTTGGCATGATTTGCCGTGTTTCTCTGATTGGTGGATTTTTCTGTGATGGATCATGGGTAGTTTAGTTCCTCACTGGGAATTCCGCTACTGAACACTTTTTTAATGAAATTGAAATAATACAGGCTTGTGGCTTCAACAAAAGCATATACAACGATTAACCACGTCTGAGTTTGCGGTAGGTATGTTTTTAAAGGTTTATAAGTTATCGTTAAAAATCCATTTGCCTATAGAGAAAATGGGATTTTTACTTCAGGAACCGACTGTTGTGCACTATTACCTCAGTGCAATACAAAGTGACAAAATATAGCGATGTAGTGTTTTATAATGCTACACTGCCACATGTTAGCTAAAGTAGCTTGTTACTTAGGGAGACCATACGTCCTATTTTCCCGGACATGTCTTCTTTTTCGGACATTAAAAATGTGCCCGGCCGGGATTTCTACATTTGTGAAAATATCAGGCTTTTGATTTGGCTTTAGTTTCATTCCGATGTGCATCTGATCTAATACTTAATTGTGTGTGCACGCATATTTGCATTGCTTTAACCCCTCTTTGTAAGTCCCGCATTCTTGCACACCAATTGGTCGATTATAAGAGGCTTGCAGCAACTTTGGCCAAATTCCTGCCTGTCAGTCTCCCCGCAAATGCGTGAAGCTCTGTTGTGTTCGGTATCAAAAAGAGAGCTGAGTGGAAACAATGCCCAAATGAAAGTGCAAATTTACAGAAGATTTGCACAAAACATTCCCATGCTTGCATTCAGGTCGAGATCCGTGGGAAACAGAATGTATGACATGTAAAGCTGGCACTTATGTGTCAGTTGCTAATAAAGGGGCAAGTGATTTAGAAGCAAGCATAAAGTCAAGAAGGTCAGAAAAAGGTGAAAGTTCATCAGGTAAATTAACGGACTACTTTTTGCAACCAGGTTAACTTGTTATCACATTGTTTCATTTTCCATGGCCATTCAAAACAATAGAAATAGTAAATGAAGGTACACTCATGGCATCAAATATATTTTATCTTGTTGATATTAAGTTAATTGGCCTGAGGGTTTAGGAACAATAGCAGGACAAAGGTTTGCTTCCCCCTGTTCAAAGGGCACATCAGGGGGAGGATGTTGCCATGTGACCTTTGTATGATGCCAGGCTGACAATCAATAGTATAATCTGAATGATGACCAGCGGAGTGACTCCTTAGTTTGAACTTGTTGCACTTGTGATAGCAAAGAAGCTACGAAACTTTTCAAAATCCAAGATTAAATAAGATCCAAGATTGTTAAAAGGATAGCTCACACAACTTTGTCATTTACTCAACATCATGTCATTCCAAACCTGTATGATTTTATTTAATGAAACACAAAAGGATACATTTGGCGGAATGTCAGGAACTAATAGCCTTGGTCAGCAGTCACACTGTATGGAAAACAGATGCAGTGAAACTGAATAGTGTCTGAGATGAACATCTGAAGCAACATGAGGGTAAATGAAGACAAAAGTATAATTTTTGGACGAACTATAACTTTTAGATCCACAAAGTTTTATTGACATGTGTAAAGGGATTTTGATGGGCAAGGAGGAGGAGAGAACCGGCTTGACAATATAAATAATATTTTAATAGTAAACTGAAACAAAAGACACAAACACACATATGACGGACACGTCCGTAAATGATCTCTCTCTCCCGCACCATCCTCTGCAGTGGCCCTTATCCCTCTCAGAGGCTTGATTAGCCTAATGCGGGACCGGGTGTGTAGGATCACGACCCGGCCCCACCCTCTGCCCTGCCACAACATGGTAATAAAATCCAAGATGAAAGCAGAAACATCCCTCCCAACTCCCCATAGTGATAAGAGCACATCTCTCATCAGTCATTCCTATCAGAGCAGCGGAATGTCTCCCAGCTCCAACAGGAAAACTTGAGGGGGTCTAGGAGTGTGTTGAAGGAGCAGGGAAAGGGAGTGTGTTTGTGAAGGAGTGCAAACAGTGCATGCATATACACAAATAGCAAGTAAAGGTTCAGATAATGTGTGTTTGTACAAGACCTGGCATCTAAAGCATACTTCAGAGTGTAATATGAAGTTAATACTGTGAGGGAACTTTATGATTAAATCTACCATTATGTAAGAGATTACATCACGCACTCAGTGCCCAATGCTCTGGAGAGGACTGATTTATAAACACAAACTCCCATAATGCTTGTGAGACTGTGGATGTGGTTATAAAAGAACATCAAGTGTGTTGATACATCACACATAACACTTGTTCATTTCTAATTATATTTTGCACTTGGATCTTTCAGATGATCGGGGAAGCAAAACAAAATGCAAGCAGCCCATAACACCCTTAAGTTTAACTAGTGTGCTGTTATTGAACCTGGATTGGGGGCTCCAAGTTAAATGTTCTCTATTGAAGGAAATTCAAAATTTTCTTTCTCAGTGCACAATTAGTCTAAGCCTGTATTTGTAGTTGTTACCAGCAAATCACGTCTAAGTGAAAATTATATACATATTCTCCCTTTGAGTGGCAACACAGGATGTCTTTTAGGAAGTTCTTACCTCTATGTACGTGGTTCATTGTCGGTGAGGATTCTCATGATGTGTGTGAGCTCTCTGAAGATTTAGCCGGTGGTCAGGCTGAGGCCTTGCCTCATAGCGGAAGGATTTCTAATCCCTCCGCAACCTATAAAAAGTTGCTTGTAGTGTTCACACATGAGGTGGAAAAACGGTACCTGGATTGGCCAGATAAAATGTAGTTGGAGGAGCATAAATCAATTTTGGATGACTGCTTTTTAGCTGGCCTACACCTCGCAGGCTTCTCCCCTTTTCCCAGACCTCCATTGTGACATGTCAAAGTCCTGGGATCAACTGTATTTGGCCAAGATTACGAATCAGTCAGCCTCGGATTTTGCGTATGTATGCTGTGCTGCTGAGCATGGATATACTGAAGTCCCGGTGGTGGAAGAGTACTGGCGGCTCATGTTTCCCCATCCTTGGTAACCACATGGAAATTGAGGCCTACCCTTCGAAGACTTGCTGGTCGGCTTTGCAAATGCTAGCAGTTATGCAAACCTACCAGGCTCATTTTATGAGGGATTTGGATGAGGGATCTGGGCTGGATGCGGAGGCCATCATAGGACTGCACAGAACGTCATTTGTGGCTCATGGACCTTCGCAACAAGGACAAGAGTCCAAATGGTAGTAGAATAGTACAGTGCGTTGAAACAGCAAATTGCCACATTCTAGCAGATGCTTCCTCATTGTGAAAGAGAGAAGCCTGCTACAGCTCTGGTGCGTTCACGTTCAGCATCGTCTCAACATCCCACCAGAGAGCTACAGAAGGTGCTGGACACAAATTTTGCACCCCCTCTGAAGGATTGAGCTCCTTGTATGTTCCCACCATCACAGGCAAGCCCACGAAGGCTTTGGAGGTTGGTACAGCTCCATTCAAATGGCCGGCCAGATATCAGAAGCGAGCCTGATGAGCTTGCGATGAAACGAAGGGTGAGCCTCCATTCAGGACCGTTCAAACGTATGGTTTGTCGCGTTAGCACACTGAAACTTACTTATAAAGCAATGGCTTACATCTGATTGGCTGGGAATTACCCAGCTAATGGTGAGATGATGTACAGCTGCTAATCTTCCCGCTAGAACTATGCTGCGCTTACATTTCTGCCTGTAGTTCAGAAGAAGATGAACCAGACAGCGATCAGAGATTCCTAAAGCTGCACGTGGGACAGAGCGATATGCATCCTTTATTCTTGTCTAGCAATTATCCAGTGTATTTCTGTCTCTGGTGGGTCATGTAATGTGCTGTCTGTATTTGGGCAGTTCATGTGTGAGATTTGCCATGTTAAAATCTCCAAGAATATTAATAAGTGAGTTGTTGCTGCTCCATGTCTGTGATCTGATCAGCCAGCTGTTGCAGCGCATTCACACATGCGTGTGGAGGAATATAAACACTAGAATACATGAGGAAAACTTCTGTGGCAAGTAGAAAAGCTTACAGTTAATGAAGAGTGCCTTTAAATGATGACAACACATCTTCTTCAGCGTTGTTACACCTGTACACCAACATTCATTGACATAAAAACTATTTCCACTGCCTCTCGTTTTCCCCGTTAACTCCACGGTGCGATCCGCTCTGAACAGCTGGAAGCCCGGCAGATGTAATGCGCTGTCTGGAATGGCTTCACTCAGCCAGGTTTCCGTGAAGCACAATGCAGCAGATTTTGCAAAGTCCTTATTTTTTGCAGTTTTTTTAGGAAGAGAGAAAAGATTTGCTAGATGGGAGCTTGATCAGCACTTGTACAGAACCGAAGCTCCTCTGACTAAAATGTCCAACAGAACAGCCGAATTATCAAAAACCGATAAAAGATTGTCTGAGGTGTGCTGCCGAATATTCAGCAGCTCGTCTCTGGTAAAACTGATTGGAAATAAATTACTAAACACAGGACAAACAAACAAAAACAACAAAAGAACTGGAGAGCTCCATACTGAAGTGGCCATCAGTGATGCCATCTTAGATGTAATGCTTCATCAAAAAGTAATCACAATAGTAACAATTATTTAAGTTATTTAATTAGTTCATGTTTATATTTCCACTTGTCTTTCCCTTACAATGAGTTGTTAGGGAGCACATGCCCTTCAGTTGTAATAGAAGCAGGCATACATAAGAACATTATTACATACATACAGTAAATAATATTATTTTAGAAATGTAGTACTAGCTTCGATCTATATATATAACTGGATTGCTCATGACGTCACAACAGTTAAGCTTCTGCGCCGCCATCTTGGTATTCCCTAACATTCTGTATTCCTATGGGTCTCAGTGGGAAATCGTCTGTTTTGGTGAGTAATTTTTACCTATCCAGTCACATAAAATTGTTTTTTTTTTTTTTTAAGTCTGCATATACTGCATCACAATGTAATCTTCCTAAATATGTAATTAATGATATATTTGGACTCTAATTTGTTCCCCTGCTTATTCTACGTCTGAGCGTTTTATGTTACTCTTTATTGCAGCAGAATTACGTGTTACTTTAATAGAAACAAGTTTAAGAAACTGAGGTAAGATATCAGTAGACATTTTCAAACATATTTTTTTCAGGCTTTAAAGTTATTATTCTGAATACATAATCATGCTTTGTAGCTTTTGTTTACATTGAATGTGCATTGTGGTTATTTTCTGAGGCTAAATTAACATTAGCTATACAGCTAATGTTAATTTAGGGAAATAACCACAATGAATAACAGTATAACTCACCAAGTTTGTTTTTTTGGTCAAGTTGAATATCTACTTGCAGATCAACACCGGTTACATATGATGAATATAATGTGGGCTTGCATTAATTCTCTGTGTGTAATTTGTACTTTTGCAATGCAGGCCTGAATACGGCTCAGCTCACGGGCATGATTTCTAAAGTGATCAATCAGAATTGACGAGGAGCAGGGCTGAACTAGTAATCTGGCATACCGGGCACTTTTCCGGTGGACCAATGCACTTTGGGGCCGATCATGGTGGACTGGCCATCGGGAGAACCGAGTGGGCTGCTGTTTTGACCGCGATAAGCTAAAATGAGCCGCCGCATTAGCGAACACTCTCCCTCCAACAACTTTTGGGTCAGTTTCTATGTAAAATCCCGGTTTCTCTTCCCAGTCCAGCTCTGACAAAGAGCACATGGATATTGTAGAAGTTAAACAAGGTAAGTTTGCAGTTTGGATTTCAATAAACATCCCACACTGAATGTTTCAACAGGAGGAAAAGCTGTATGAGACAGTTGTCAGCCTGGCTTCACTGAAGAGCTGTTTTAATAGGTAGGAGAATAGACAACATTAGCTGAGTAAAAATATTATACTATCTGTTTTTATTTGCAATAAAGATACTTTTGCAACATGTAGTGTAACTTTTTTCAAGTCTTATAAAATCACTGTGTTTCAGATAGTTATAACTTTTAATATTAATAGAAAAGTTGACCCAAAAATGTAAATTCTGTCATCATATACTCAACCTCATGTCCTTCCAAATCCATGTAACTTTCTTTTGCAGAACCCTCAAAAAAGGTATTTTGTGTTCCATATAAGGAAAGTAAATTGTGAGCAAAATAGCTTCTTTTGGTCACCATCGACTTTCATTATATGGACAAAAACATTCTTTATCATCTTTTGTGTTCCACAGAAAAAGTCATACAGGTTTGGAAGGACATGAGTTCACATGTCCTTCCAAACATGTTCACATGGGTATAAAGTTCACACTAAGGGTTTAGTATCTACTAGTACGTTTGTAACTAAGTCGGTGCTTAATTTGGTTGCTCCACCTTTTCTTAAGGCAAGTCTTAACTAGTAGGTCGTAAACTCTCCGTAAAGTGATGCGTAGTTGCATAATATGACCTTTACCTGCATTGATTCAATAAGCAGCCTTCATATTTGTACACAGAAGTATTACAAAGCCATGAACTTCAATTTGATTTTGTTACGGTTGATGTTCAAACCTTGTCTGCTCGTGTTACTGTCACTGTGGACGTCACAAGAGCAGCTCTCTTGAGAGACATATTTTGATAATTAAAATATGATTTTAATTATTTAAAATGTTATACTTTTATATTTGACTGTCATTCATATGTTTTTAAAGCCTGAAAAGTAAAACATACCAAATAATTGTCATTAGGGCTGTCAATAGCTAAAATTTTTTAATAGAATTAATTACACAGTGTCCCGATTAATTAATCCCGATTAATCACATATACAAATTAGGGCTGTCGATTTAACGCATTAATAACGTACAATTAATTTTACAAAAAAATAAAGCATAAAAAAATGTACGCATTTAATCGCAATGCTTTCCTGAGAAATTCCTGAGAATTGCAAGCTTGTAGTACCACCTGTTTACACCAGAGGGCAGTAAGTGAAATTTCAGCTGTGTGAGCAACAGAGTTTATACAGTGAACAAAACATTAACATCTTTATATAAAGTTCAAAACACTTGAAGGAGCGCAAATGCGAACTAAGGGATCTCAAGATGTGTTTAAAGATTGAGTATTAAACTATATTTAACTTGACACAGTGACCTAAACATTTTATTTTTATGACACAACACACCCGAGACGCGACACAAGCATGTATGATGCAGGTCGTATGGTCTTTACCTTACAAATATTGAATTACCAACAAGGTTAAGGAGGTGTCCTTTACACTGTTACACCGTTTTTACCCAGTCAATCTTTATTTAAGAAACATACTCCCTGAAATAGATCCACTTTGCTCCTTCTGTAATGCTGTAGAAGAATCTGCCCCTTACCTTTTTTTGGGAATGTGTCCACGCTGTAGTATTTTGTAGAAATTTTGTTTGTTTGTACGTACCTCTATTTTAACTAGTTTTTCTTTGCTTTATAAAGACGTTTTATTTGGTTTTCACAGTTTTGATAACTTAAGTTAATATTTTCTGATTAATCTGTTTATTTTTCTAGGCAAATTTTTTTTATACATAAGTGTAAATTTATGTCTATAAATCCACTATTTGCACTTTTTTGTAAAGAATTGGAATATTATTTAAATACTCTTTGTACTTCCAACAACTCCAAAGCATTGAAAACCATTGCACTATGTAATGAATATAATGTCTTATAGTAAAATACATCTGTAGTATTGTGTACTATGTATACCCCTGGCTCGTTTAAAAAAAAAAAAAAAAATTAATAAAAAAAAGAAAGTCTGACGCAGGTGTACATTGACGGATCCTTAAACAAGCCCTCATAATGAATCTCCAACTGATTGACAAATTCACTTGTGAAATGGATTGCTGTGAACTGTATGCCAATGATTGACTTATGATCAATAATATGTTAGTAAACAATACATTGTATTCTAAAGCCGCTTTTGAATGGTCTTATCAATGATTAACTCTTCTGCCACAAGAATGTAGTGCAGTGAATGTAGTGTTTATTTATATATATATAATTTTTTAATATTTAAAGATAACTATGTAGAATTATTTCATCATTATACATTGAATTCTATTTATATGAGGGGCTTTCTCAGCAAATATTTGTATATGCAATTAATCTTGAATAATTAATCAGGACACCATGTAATTAATTTGATTACAAATTTGAATCGATTGACAGCCCTAATACAAATATTGCAAAATGCTGCATTTTAAATACTATTATTACATACAGATTAATGCCGACAGCACAAAATTTACTGATAAAACTAAAATTGCCACTCAGAATTGAGTAATTACAATGATTCGTATTTTGTGTGGCCATATGAGAAATGGGGGGTTCGGTTTGCTGGGGTTGCAGCCTTGTCCTTTGCTGATCACATGCCTGCGTGTTGAAACTTGACACTGGGCGATGCATCCTGAAAACTGCTCTGTTTGAACGGTTTCATGCTGAAGAGACACTTAAATGCAAGGTTTTTTCTCTCTCATAAATGTCAACATCAATATATCGAAATGACTGATGCCTGTCATGCAAAACATGAGCTCATTGTTGTCATAAAATATCAGTCTGCTTTTTTATTCCATCAGTTAAACCTGGTCGGATTCTTCCGTAAATATTTAGTTTGTACGTGGGGTTACGTCCTACCAAAGTTTAATGGTGCAACGCTCAGATATTTAGTAGTGCATAAATTGTGACTTAGTCCCCATTTACGGAACAACTAGGCTAAGTATAAACTTGCGTATAGTTGGTGCAACCGGCCCCTGATCTTTCCATCAAGCTTTTATTTTTTTCTTCTTTTTTTGCGGTACAAGCTTGCCCAGAGTTTTCCTAAGCCGTTTGGATTGTGATGCAGCACATTTCCTTGGCAATGAAGTGGAGCCTGATGTTAGTGCAGCTTTCTGCAATGCACTTTGAGTATGAAGATGTGATTGATGTATGGTTCTAGGTTGAACATGTGTGCCTCAAGTTCCTTGAATGCAGAACCATCATGGAGTTCCAGAACCTTCTCAGCTGTCTTGCAGACATTCAGGACGCTGTCTGACGGTTTGATATGTCCACCTTGGGACTTCATGTCGATCAGTGTGTTCATCATGGGAAGAGCTCTCAACACTGAGTGCTGATAAATAGGTAGTGCACAGAATCTTCTTCATAGTTGTTTTAACTGCAAAGCCTGCTATGTACCCCACCACAGCCTCTTTGAACATGGACAAGCTGGGAAGACATACAATTATGGTTTTCTCTGTGTCTTCTGTTTCAGGCTGAACGTCACTGCTTGAAATGCCAGCATATCAGAAGATGTTGCCTCCAGTGTCATTGTCCGGTTGAGAACAGCTGCCTCTAGCTCTGATGGCTTGTCTTGCTACCATTCTTTTGAAAGCTGACTTATGTGGGTTTGTTGTTAAATCCATTAGCAGATTTTGTCCCCACATATCTGCACATTTTTATTGTATTGTTCAGTTCATGTACATTTTTGTGTGTACTTGGAAGATTTTGTTATTGAACAAATAAATATGTATGATTTCCTTGAGTGTACATATGTCAATAAACTTATTTCTGATTATGATTTCAAAGATCAGGGGATTGTTGAAATAATTAAATGCTCACAAGCTGGTATGTATATGTAACCCTTTTCACCATAGGCTCGTGATGAGGTAAGTACATTATACAGCAACATATAAAGTATTAAACCCTCCTAACCCCAATGCTTAGTAAAATGGTGAAAGAGACATTCCATTGTATGATAAACATGTCTAGGAACACTACGATTCTCACTCTCTCTTCTCAACAATGAAAAAAAGAATAATAATCTGGTTTTAAACCCCAGCAAATATTAGCACAGATAATATTTATCTACACAAATACAGAGCATGTGATGAAACAAACAACAAGAACGCAATGGCTCAGTTTCCTTCTTTTGTATTATGCAAAAATCCCATAACAGTTGAACAACAAATATGAAAATAAACAGAAAACAATATGAAAAGGCCCGAGTAATAAAGCCAATAGACTATGATAACCTGAGTGCACTCTTTTAGTTTTGTTCTTTTAGCAGACCTGCATTAGGTCGTTGGCGCGCTTAATGTTGGAGCTCATAGAGTGGAAAAAACAACAACAGTACCTCCTCGAGTAAAGTGAAAGACACAGATCCTACCACGTCTGTAACTTTCTCTCTCGTCAAGCGTCACCGTCTGCCATGGCACAACAAGGGTTAAACAGCTTTGTCCGTCCAGCACTCGTAACCACACGGTCTCCGATGAAGGAAAACACCTGCATCAGCCAACGAAACACTTCCCGATGCAGTCTCCTCTCATCCAGCAATCAAACGATCGTGAACTGCAGTCCTTCCCACGATGATGTCACAATACTGCAAAACCACGAGCTAACTTAGCCAGAGAGGCTAACAGATCTAAGCTCGCTCCACAGTGTAAAACCACACATCTCCCGTAGTAGTTCACAGTTTCACCGTCACAAACCCCTCAGCCGAGAGTGTGATGTTCAATAAAACAAATTACACTCCAACTTAAAGCATTAAGTGCACAAAACTCTGTGTCAGTAGCGGACTATCCCTCGTGCTCCGTTCAACTCTGTCTTTTCGGGTTTTTTTCCCTCTTCCGTTTCCTTTCTTCGCGTGATTACGTATACATTAAACAGGATGCTTTATTAGTTACTAAATCTCGAACATTAACAAATAGATTAGTAAGCTTTCCCTATGTACTGAACCCTCATTAAAACATTTTAAAGAAAACACAACTTAATTATTAAATTACCAAACACATCTGAACAGCACAAGGTAATTAAATGATAATTATTATTACATTGCCAACAACTAGACATTATCCACCTCAATAACTCTTATTGTAAATTATTGCATATGAAGTAAGCACTTTATCAAACCCAAGAAAATAAAATAACTTACATATTTCAAAAATAAAGCAAAATAAGCAACTGATATTTATCAGGTCATTACATATATATTCCAGAAATGAATGCAAATGGATAATTCCATCAAGTAAAGGTAAATTCATTTATGTGTATATATAGTCAAGTCAAGTCAAGTGGTATTTATTGTTGTTCAACCATAAATAACATACCTATATAAAGTGCACGTGCAAACGTGTGCAAAGTACAGGACAGTAAAATAAATTACTAAAAGTTAACAGGACAATAGGCACAGTGAAAGACCAGTACACAGTAGTGCAAAAAGATGACAGTTTCTAAAAATGCCAAATGTAAACATAACATACTATGAGATAGTGTTCTATGCACATAGCAGTTATTGAGGTAGCAGCCTGGTATAAAGTGACAATAATTAAAGTGCAACTCAGGACACGTGTGTGTGTGTTTGTGTGTGTGTGTGTGTGGGTGTGTGTGTGTGTGTCAGTCCAGTCTCTGAGTATTGAGGAGTCTGATGGCTTGGGGGAAGAAGCTGTTACACAGTCTGGCCGTGAGGGCCCGAATGCTTCGGTACCACTTGCCAGATGGCAGGAGGGTGAAGAGTATGTGGGAGGGGTGTGTGGGGTCATCCACAATGCTGGTTGCTTTGTGGATGCAGTGTTTATTGTAAATGTCTTTGATGGAGGGAAGAGAGACTCCGATGATCTTTTCAGCTGTCCTCACTGTCCTCTGCAGGGGCTTCTGAAACGGTGCAAGTCCCAAACCAGGCAGTGATGCAGCTGCTCAGTATGCTCTCAATAGTCCCTCTATAGAATGTAGTGAGGATGGGGGGTGGGAGATGTGCTTTCCTCAGCCTTCGAAGAAAGTAGAGAAGCTGGTGGGCTTTCTTGGTAATAGACCAGGTGAGGTTCTCCGCCAGGTGAACACCAAGGAATTTGGTGCTCTTGACGATCTCCACAGAGGAACCATCGATGTTCAGCGGAGAGCGGTCACTCTGTGCTCTCCTAAAGTCAACAACCATCTCTTTTGTTTTGTCCACATTCAGAGACACGTGTGTAAAGGGCTATGGATGTTAGGGTGGACATGAAGATGAGTTGCTCTTCTCAGGTAAGGATTTAATGGCAACACAGCAGTGCTCACAGCTTCACAATTAACAGAAAATGCTGAGCAAACATAGACTTCTTAACATCATATAGTCTTCTAATTTCACAGAATACGTCAATACTGGACTGACATGTGACTCTCTCCCTCATTGCTGGTGGCGTGAGTCTTTTATCCACTCTCACCATGCTCACTGAAATCAGAGACAGGTGTTAGACATAATTTCGCTCAGGTGTAAGTGCCCTTACCACTTCCCTCTCTCCGGACGGGCACTTGACCACACCCCCGCTGCCACATACCCCCACCGCCCGACTCAGGCCAGGGAGCCCTCCGGCCTACCTACCACTCCCCCCCCCCCCATTCCTGGAGAGGAAGTCAGCGGTAGCCATCTGCACCCCCGGTCTGTGGACCACCTTGAAATTAAAAGGCTGGAGAGCCAGATACCACTGGGTGATCCGGGAGTTAGTATCCTTCATGCGGTGAAGCCATTGGAATGGGGCGTGATCTGAGCAGAGGGTGAAGGCCCACCCCAGCAGGTAGTATCGGAGAGTGAGGACTGCCCACTTGATGGCTAGACACTCCTTTTCCACAGTGCTGTACTTGGTCTCCCTTAAGGAGAGCTTACGGCTGATGTACAGCACCAGGCACTCCTCCCCCTCCACCACCTGCGAGAGCACGGCCCCCAGCCCTCTGTCTGAAGTGTCCGTCTGTAACAGGAAATGGAGAGAGAAATTAGGTGCATGTAAAAGTGGCCCCCCACAAAGTGCGGCTTTAACCTGTGTGAATGCCTGTTGGCACTGCTCCAACCACTGGACCGGTTCTGGCGCCACCTTTTTAGTGTGGTCAGTCAGAGGGCTGGTGACGTCCGAATAATTAGGTACAAACCTCCTGTAATAGCCAGCCAGCCCCAGAAAATGCCTCACCCCTTTTTGGTCTTGGGTCTTGTCAATTTGGGGACGCACCTGGCCATGGCCCAAGTGGAACCCCAGATACTGTAACTCCACCCGCCCAAACGCGCACTTCTTGGGGTTTGCTGTGAGCCCCACCTGCCGCAGCGATCTCAGAACTGCCCTCAGATGCTGCATGTGCCTCTGCCAATCATTACTATAAATGATGATGTCATCTAAATAAGCAGTGGCATAAGCTGTATGTGGTCTGAGGATTCAGTCAATGAGACTCTGAAACACAAAACAAAACCAAACAAGCCAAACGGAAGCGCCACGAATTGGTGCAATCCGAACGGCGTGGAGAAGTTTTTTCGCAGGAAATTGGTGTCAAGGGTATCTGCCAATAACCCTTTGTCAAATCCAATGTCGAATAAAATCGAGCAGTAACTAACCGATCGAGCAACTCATCAACCCGGGCATTGGGTATATTAGACACCGCGTTGACTTTTCTATAATCCACACAGAACCGCACAGACCCGTTGCTCTTAGGCAGTAGAACAACCGGGCTGAACCAATCGCTGTGGGAATCCTCTAGTACCCCTATATCGAGCATCACATCTAATTCTTCCTGAACGATTTTCTTCCGGTGATCGGGCAAGCAATAGTGACGGCTACGTACCACCACTCCCGGTTCGGTCTCGATGTGGTGCTGGATGAGGTTCGTACAACCCGGTAGAGGGGAGACCACGTCCGCAAACTCTTGTTCTAACTTGGCAACCTCTGCGAGCTGAAACAGTGAGAGGTGTTCTCCACAAGTGTTATGAATAGGTTTTGTGTTTACCTCCGGCCCGAGCTCCACCCTCTCCGGAACTACAATAGCCAACGTCACAGGGACCACCTCCCTCCATAATTTCAGGAGGTTGCCCCAGTGTGTGGAGTTTTGCTCTAAGATCAAGAACGTACTGAATTTCATTTTTGCTATTTGAAGGTCCTTCCTCTCAAGCTTCACAGATGATGTCAAGCACCCAGCGCGGGCACCTTCACCGCTTCCCTCTCTCCAGACGGGCATTTGACCACACCACTGCTGCCACACCATGGTAAATAAAAAGGTCTGCATCTAACAGTCACAAGCTCCACCAGTGATGGGCAGTAACTAGAGACTAGCATAGAGTTATTGCACCATTCTGTGTCGATGTAAACACACAAGCCACCACCGCGAGTCTTACCGCACATAGCTGCATTTCTGTCGGCACGAAACGAGGCGAGCCCGTCTAGCTAAATGGCGGCGTCCGGAACTCTGTTGCTGAGCCACGTCTCCGTGAAAACTAAGACGCAGCAGTCTCTAAGATCACGCTGCATATTCTGCTGGAGTCAGATGTAGTCCAGTTTATTGTCTAGGGAGCAAACATTTGAGAGCAGGATAGATAGGAGAGCTGGCCGGATAGGGTTTGTTTTTAGCCTAGCATGGACCCCCGCCCTTTTGCTGCGCATTCGCTTCCTCGCACACCGCTTACGATGTCCCCTCCCTCGGGAACCGGAATCAGGCGACCCCGAGGACTGGAGGCCTGGTCTCCATAGCAAGCCAAGTTCGCAAAGCAACTCCTGCAGATTCATTGTATATTTTAACAGTGTCTGGTGATGGTAGACACGAACACTGGTTGCTCCGATGTCCATGTGCCGTAAAAGTCGGCACCATTTTGGATCCGGAGTGGCCGCTGCGTGCTACCGCGCCTCCATCTTGGATATTATATACTGTATACACACACATACTGCATATGAACTTTGCTTAAATGAGTTCACATTTACTATATAATCTAGTAAAAAAAGAGTTAATAATGTTGGCAAATTATGTCCGATAACAATTATTTAATGTAATGTGTTACACTACTTTTTGTACACATTTTCTCTTGCTTGGGTTCTTCTTCCTTTTGTTCCTCTTATTTTTCTTCCTTTTCACTGAGGACTCTGATGTTGAAGAGTTGATGGAATCCCTGTTTTGTGTGTGTGTGTGTGTGTGTGTGTGTGTGTGTGTGTGTGTGTGTGTGTGTGTGTGTGAATATACACCGAAACTCACAATCTTTTCCTTGGTGTTTATTTACTCACTGCTCTTTTAAACAAGCTTTAATAAAAAATGAATTAAATTAAACAAAATACGGGTGTATCTTTCTTGAAACTTAACAAAACTGAATAACAATACCAGTTAATTCCCTATACAATCCAAAATAAAGTATAAAAATTAATCAAATTAGGATACCAGTTACAAAACAACACTGAGAAATAAAATGAATTCCTATCTATGAAATACGGCAGCGCCTATACATGAAAGCACATGGGAAAATAAATATAAACGCATATTATCTTAGCCACATTTAGTTTGACTTTACATTAAACATATATGCTTAATATATACTTAAAAAGGATTAGTTCACACAAAAATGAAGATTATCTCATGATTTACTCACCTTTATGCCATCCCAGATGTGTGTGACTTTCCTTCTTCAGCAAAAATGAAATGAGGATTAGTATAAACACATTTCAGCTCAGTATGTCCATACAATGCCAGGAAATGACTACCAAAGTTTGACAGACCAATAGGCAGATTTAGGCAGCATAAAAGTAATCCACACAACTCCAGTCAATCGATTAATATCTTCTGAAGTGATTAGATTGGTTTGTGTAAATAAATCAATAATTAAAACATTATTAACTTTAAAAGAAATTGCTTTCTGCCAACAGTCAATGCATCATGTAATTATCATGTGATGCAAGCACATCGGCACGTTCACATGAGAAGTCAGAAGCGGAGCTTGGTTTACAACAGGAAGGAATCTCAGCGCTTAAATTTAATTATTGATTTGTTTCTCGCACAAACCTTTTGACTTGCTTCAGATGACAATTGATCAAATGGTGTCGTGTGGATTACTTTTATGCTGCCTAAATATGCCTTTTGCACAATCAGAGCCCTTCTCTCTAAAATTCAAGGAAAGATCCCGAAGAGCAGTGGACCTCTGTGCTGTCAAGTCTGCCACCTATAACAGGGGATAATAGACATGGGCGCATACATGATTTAATCTCAGGGTATGCACAGAAATCTGCCAAGAGGTCTGCACAGGCTTTAAAATGAAACCCGAACCCGACCCCAACCAGATACCATGTGGCCCGATCCTACCTGGCCTGAATGATACCATCAGATTTGAAGCCCGAACCTGACCCGAACCCCAAATTGCTTACTATTTAAATTCTTCTCCTAGTATCTTCTCCTAGTATAGCTGTATTTTATGTAAGCACATTCTTAACAGTACTGAAAGTAAAGAACACAGTTTTAACAAGGCACGGCTGCCCCTTAGTACACTAGAGCATAAGAGAAAAAAAGAATTTCAGCATATGCGCTGAAACTTCACTTGGAGCAGAACAATCTAGAATAATACGTACAGCAGTACAGCTGCAGGCACCACTAATAACAGGATTATTAGAGACATATAACAAAATTATGATAACATTTGAGAGTGAAGCACAGTCTTAAAATTTTTAATATTCTACTTTGTAATTGTTTAGCATTGTTGTAAATAAGTGTTTGCCCATGTCTGAATTTCTAAGTTTGTGCACATTTTAACTTTGTGTGTGGTCAGATTTAGCTGTGAATTGAATTGTGAATTGATAGAATATAGAAAATAGAGTCAAGTGGTACAATTTATATAAATTTGGTCTTTCATTTCTTTGGTGTTCAAGCTTTAATTTATGCCATTTTCAGGTGTAAGAGACTCACTTCGTTCATATAACTGTTTCATCTAGACGTACCTTAGATCTGAGTAATTACATGAAGTTTTGAAGATAAAAAAAATTATAATTTTTTGAAGTTCTTATACCTCAAAATAATAAGTTATGACATGTTCTTCAAAGAGTAGTTCTTTTTGAAAATCTTAGCTTGACACCATGCTCCATGTGGGCACAGTACAATTTAAATGGAAGGAAAATACATGTTTTGTCATCTTCAGTGTTAAAAATGAGTCTGTGACTGTGTTCTGTTGGGATGAAGGATAAATACAGTATAACCTGAACAATTACCTGTTTGCTAACCACTGATGATAATGCATTTATTTTCATTGTAAACAATAAAATCTTTGGTAAAAATAAGAAAAGACAAGAAAGAAAGCAGTGTCAAAGCTGCTCTCATTGGGTTTCACACGAAATCCATGTCAGATATGATCTGAGTTTGGTTTGCTTATATTCCGTACATATCACAGAATTTCAGAATTTAACACAGATGTGGAATAAAAAAAAGACCATTGTAAATTTCAGTTTTCCTCTCAAAATAATCCGGAAAACAACTATGACAGAACACTATTGCAAAAAATGGTATTGATTTGGATATGAAAAGTTCACCATGAAACCACTGAGATCATGGAATTATCATAATTCTGCAAAATATAGTGTAAAATATTTTTACTCTGTGAGAATAAAACATGTGAGGAGCGAACCAATAAAATACAATAATCTATAAGACTAACATGAAAATTCTCTATTCAACATAATGTTAAAGTCACAGAATGAGCGCTGCAGTTAGTACTCAATACTTACCACTCATTTTATGAAACTCAAGATGACGGTCTTCTCTTCTCTTGGGACCAAAGGTTGTTCATGTCTTCCAACTTCGGGACTGCATGGCACGCTTCCAGCTCTGGTCCAACATGTACGTACTTTCGAATGTATAGTTTGTCAGGCTACACATGCGACGGTTTTTCATTTACAATGAATTGTTCAGTCGATAAAAGTTTTTCGGTTCAACTTGACATATTAACTGAAAACATTTAAATGTGCTCGGTGAATATACATGTTTAATTTTAATTGAAAACTTTCAGATTTTATCTCCACAATACATATTTATGTTATACAATTATTTGCATGTCTTTAATTGAGCCAACATTTAATTCTAAATTCTTTCAATTGTCCAAATTCAAAGCATTTTACAGTGTAAAGTTAATTTTACTTAAACGTTTAAGTACTTAAATGACTTAACATATCAATTTACAACTCCACCAAGTTTGGATCTGAACTATAGGCTGACTTTTAATTGGAGTTCCCCATTTGTCGCTCACTTTGGCACTGTGTTGAAGAAACGACACTAGGGGTCTCTCTTGTGTGCCAAATATGCCTCTGATCTATGTAAAAAGGCCAATGAGAAGTTGGCAGACAGTATTTGCATACCCCGCCCCCGGACAAACGGGTATAAAAGCAGGGAAATACGTCGAGTTCATTCAGAAATTTTCTTTGGAGCCGATGGTTGTACTGCAGTGAGCTGCCAGTCACACTCCCCTCGAACCACCCGGCTCCCCGGCATGATTGCTTGCTTCCAGCCGAGCTCAGGATGAGTGATTTTTCTCCAATGGTTCATGTTCTCAGTGCGAGAACATGGCCGTGGCAGCATTGCAACTTCAGTTGCCCCTCCGCGCCTCGCCTCCTTCCTACGGGATTGGGGCTGGCGCCGTGGGCAATGAAGGCGATTTGGGGATAATGACGGGTTCCGTTTCGCCGGGTAAACCCCCTCGAACCACCCACCTCCCCGGCACGCTTGCTTGCTTCCCCCGAGCTCGGGATAAGTGCAGCCCGCCTCACGCCGGCCGGCCGGTCCCTTGGGCTCCCGGAATTGGATGACATCGCCGCTGCATCGGAGAGCGTTACAGCGGCGTCTGATGCTGATGACTCGCCTGGGCCGCCACCTTCGGGTCCCTCGCATCGAGCACCCCGCAGGAAGCAGAGGCCCCCATCTCACGGACCCCCATGAGGACCCGGAAGGCTCCCAGATGCTCCTGAGACGGACGACCCAGAGACCAAGATGAGCTGGTGAGCAGACCACATTGTCCACCGGTGGAGTGCCGGGAGGAAAATCTTTTGTTGAATTATTTCCTTTGTCTCTGGGTCACCTGGCCCGCAAATGCCGTTCTCACGGCACTCTGCCGCCAGATCTTTAGAGTCCCGGCATGCTGGACACGGACCCCCCACCTTCAGCCCCACGACTGTCCCCCGGCCGGCCGGTTCTGACGAGTCTAGAGGACGCCTACTCCGGACCTCCTCCTCAGTCACTAACCTGCCCCCTGTTGGGTGTGCGGAGCAAGGTAAGTGCTTCGAGTCTTTTCTCAGCACTAGAGCCTCGGGACGTGTCTTCGCCTCCCGATGCCGTACTACCTGCTCCGCCATGCTGCGAAGCCCACCGGGTACATCAAAAATAACCGTCCCCTTAGTGCCCCTAGCACGGAGCTTGGATGCGTGTCTTTCACTTCCTAACCTGTCACGCTGGCTGGCCCGGACCATTCATCTCGGTTACGCAATTCAGTTTGGCAGGCCCCTGCAAAGACATGATAGAGCCTGTCCCTCCAACTAAAATGAAGACGGGTTTTTACAGCCCTTACTTCGTTGTACCCAAGAAAGGCGTCGGCTTACCACCGATCTTGGACCTGCGAGTTTTCAATCGGGCATTGCTTAAACTCCCGTTCAAAATGCTCACGTAAAAACACATCTTAACTTGCGTCCGGCATCTGGTTCGCAGTGGTAGACCTGAAGGACGCATACTTCCACGTCTCAATTCTGCCTCGACAACCCCTTCTACGGCTCGCGTTCGACGGCCAGGCATATCAGTACAAAGTCCTACCCTTCGGCATGTCTCTGTCCCCTCGTGTCTTCACGAATGTCACAGAGGCAGCCCTTGCCCCGCTCCGAGAAGCCGGCATTCACATTCACATTACCTTGACGACTGGCTTATTCTGGCCCACTCGCGAGAGTTACTATGCACTCACAGAGACCAGGTGCTCAGGCACCTCAGCCGCCTGGGGCTTCAGGTCAACTGGGAAAAGAGCAAGCTCACCCCGGTTCAGAGCATCTCTTTTCTCGGCATGGAGTTAGACTCAGTCTCAATATCAGCACGCCTCACCAACGAGCGTGCACAGTTGGTGCTGAGATGCCTCGCCTCTTTCAGGCCAGGCACAACAGTCCCTTTAAAACCTTTCCAGAAGCTCCTGGGGCATATGACATACTCTATGGCGGCCGCGCCGCTGGGGTTGATGCATATGAGACCGCTTCAGCACTGGCCCCAGACTTGAGTCATGAGACGATCATGGTGCCGTGGCATGCACTGTGTGACCATAACCCCTGCCTGCCACTAAACGTCAAAACCCTGTACAGACCTCTGCCTTCTGCGGACAAGGGTCCCATCACAGCAGGTGTCCCGATGCATCCTGGCCATGACCGATGCCTCTAAGTTGGGTTCAGGCGCTGTGTGCAATGGGCAAGCTGCCATGGGCCGTTGGAAAGGGGCCCCGCTGCGCTGGCACATCAATGGCCTAGAGTTGCTGACTGTTATTTTTCTGCCCTGTGGAAGTTTCTCCCGTTAGTTCGAGACAAACATGTCCTAGTCAGGCCAGACATCACCACCATGGTAGTGTACATAAATCGCCAAGGCGGCGTGCGCTCCCGCCACATGTCATGACTTGCCTGTCGTCTCCTCCTTTGGAGACAGCAGCGACTCAAGTCACCACTCACATCCCCAGCAACCTCAATGTGATAGCGGATGCGCTGTCATGACAACGCTTACCCAGTGGAGAGTGGAGGCTTCACCCCCAGTCGATCCAGCTGACTTGGGAATGATTTGGCAAGGCCCAGGTAGACCTGCTTGCCTCCTGAGAGACCTCCCACTGCCCGCTCTGATATACCCAAACAGAGGCTCCCCTCGGGGCAGACGCACTGGCACAAAGCTAGCCTGCGGGGCTGCGCAAGTACGCATTTCCCCCAGCGAGCCTTCCTTCACGGGTGCTGTGCAAGGTCAGAGAGGACGAGGAACAAGTCACCCTAGTGGCTCCCTATTGGCCCACCCGGGCCTGGTTCTCGGACCTCGTAGTCCTCGTGACAGCCCCTACCTGGCAAATTCTACTGAGGAAAGACCTTCTTTATCAGCGACAGGGCACACTCTGGCATCCACACCCAGACTTTTGGAAACTCCACATCTGGCCCCTGGACGGGACGTGGAAAATCTAACTGATCTACCACCTGCAGTCGTAGACACGATCAGCCAGAGCCCTTTCTACCAGGCAACTTTACGCCCTGAAGTGGCGCTTGTTCGCAAATTGGTGCTCTACCCTGGCTGAAGACCCACAGAGTTGCGCAGTTAGGTCAGTGCTCTTAGTTCTACAGGAGAGGCTGGAGGGGAGGCTGTCCCCTTCCACCCTGAAGGTGTATGTCGCCGCTATCGCAGCCCACCACGACGCAGTAGACGGCAAGTCTTTGGGTAAGCACGACTTAATCATCAGGTTCCTAAGAGGCATCCGGAGGTTGAATCCCTCCCGGCCAAGCCTGTTCTCCTCCTGGGATTTCTCAGTGGTCCTTGCAGGCCTCCAGAGACCTCCCTTCGAGCCGCTAGAATCAGTTGGACTCAGGGCCCTCACTCTAAAGACGGCCCTGCTGATCGTGCTCGCCTCCATCAAGAGGGTCGGGGACCTGCATGCGTTTTCTGTCAGCGACACTTGCCTGGAGTTTGGTCCGGCAGACACATATGTGATCCTAAGACCGTGACCAGGCTATGTGCCCAAGGTTCCTACTACGCCCTAAGACCAGGTTGTGAACCTGCAAGCGAAGCTGCCCCGGGAGGAGGCAGGCCCAGCCCTTCGTTGCTGTGTCCTGTACGTGCTTTTCATACCTACTTGGACTGCACACAGAGCTCTAGATGTTCTGAGCAGCTCTTTGTCTGCCTTGATGGACAGCGGAAAGGGAACGCTGTCTCCAAACAGAGGCCTTCCTACTGGGTAGTTGACCCAGTACATTGGCTTTTCACACCCAGGCCGTGCTTCTCCCCTTATGGTTCCGAGCACACTCGACAAGGAGTGTTGCGTCCTCACGGGCACTGGCCAGAGGCATCTCCCTGGCAGACATATGCAGAGCAGCAGGTTGGGAAACACCTAACACCCTTGCAAGATCTGACAATCTCAGGGTAGATTCAGTTTCATCCCGTGTTTTCTCAGGTTCAAGCTGGTAGAACTCGGTAACACGCTGACGGATTGATCGGGTGGACTGCTTGCGCCTAGCGCCCTTTCCCTCGGCTGAGGTAAAATTGTGCGCTTTTAAAATTAGATCCCACTCATTTGGATCCCTGGATGACTCCTCCCTAGCCCTGTGGGTCCGCAGTTCAGTGGAGGAACTCGCCGAGCCAATCCACTATGGGTACTTAATCTACCCTGTACTGGAATAGGTGCTCCACAGGTTAGGACTCCTACGTGGACTCCCCCCTGTGTGTATCGTCCACGGTACGGTCCCCTTACGAAGTGGACCCGCATCTCCCTTAGGCAGTCACAGCTGCCCTCCGGTCGCCATGTTGTAGCAACTCCCCCCTCCTTGAGGCTGGATCTACCACTGCGCCACTTTCCACATGTCGCCTAAAAACCCATGTGATGTATTCGCCACCTTTACCTCCCCCTTTCGGGCAGGTGTGGCCTCCACAGGGTCTTTTCCCCCTGAAAGAATAGGAAACTGGGTAAGATCCCCTTCCCTCGATGCGTGTAAGGGCCCCGGCCGTTCTTGCTCTATGCGGAGAAACATAGAGAGAAAAGAGGTCCAGCCAGGCTTGGCCCATTCCCAGGTTGGCAAGCGTCACCTTGTTCCCCTGCCTAGGGTAACCAGAAGGATCCCGATGAGTTTTTTGGGGCATTGGGGAAGGGTACGTGCAGTCTGACACAGCTGGTCGTCTTTGCACGTAGAATACCTGCCCGCTCCTGTGTAAGCAGAACACGTACACGGCTCAGCGCATGGCGTGATTTAAATTGGACCCCTAGTGTTGCTTCTTCGACACAACATCGAAGATGCAACCTCTGTTCCCTGATGTCCTCCCGGCCACGTCGCTGAGCCGCCGGACCATTTCCGGCTCCTCAGAAAAATCCTGAATGAACTCTACGTATTTCCCTGCTTTTATACCCATATGTCTGTGGGCAGGGTATGCAAATACTGTCTGCCAACTTCTCATTGGCCTTTTTTCATAGATCAGAGGCATATTCAGCGCTAAAGAGAGATCCCTAGTGTCGCATCTTCATCACAACGTCACGTTCCCTCCATCAGGGAACGGAGGTTACATCCGTAAACTAGTTTCCCTTTTAATTCCCTATCTCAAGCTAACAGAGTCATCTTTGTATTTGTATGCCACACCACCACTTAACAGCATGTGCTACCCAGCTCCAGAGATTAGCAGCAGCTGCCTTAAGGGGAATACAGTCTGTTTAGACCCAGAGAGAGTCTCTTCTCTTGAGCCAGCAGTATTGCATGAACCCAGCATCTCAGCTTGGTGAGCCAAATCTCAATCAGGGTAAATCCTTTTTAAGACATCTCAAGAATGCAAGCACACACCTAAAATAATCACAGTCAAAATGCCAGTTACAAAAACACACACAGAGTTATATTTAAACTGTCAGTAATCTCTTCAAACCTATTGTTTAACATTGCTGTAAATGTGCATGGTTGTCAATCAGTGTATGTAATGCTGATTGTATAGTTTTCATAAGTTGATTCAGATCAGTCTTTCTAAAATTAACACTTCATGGGAATAAAAGTTAATTTTGTTCAAGCCTGGGATTTCAATATGACCCAATAAAGAGTCTGCTTTTATCTATAAGGTAGCGCCTGTGCGCAATCTGTTAATCTGTTCTTGCTTGGTCCACCTCACTGAAAATGTGTCTTTAATTAACTTCACACTTAAAATATATTCTTTGCATTATTCATTTTCCTCTCTCACACACTCAAAAAGAATCCCTATACTGCTTTTTTTTTTTTTTGATAAGTCACATACTCACAATTAGATCTGGCATAAAGTCCAGACTGATCTCACAGTGAAATCGGAAACAGTAGGTTGACTTTTATTTAGCTGAAATCGGTCTGTACTTTCCAAAATTAGTTGTTAGGCTTGTAGCTCCATTTTCCGGATATAATGTCCACATAGGGGTGCCAAAAGCAAGTTGTGAAGCGAATTATCAGTACAGACTGTAATACAGTGAAGAAATGCATATTTTATAAACTGTAACCCAAACCCAACCAAAAAAACCTAAACCTAACCATCAGTGATGTAGAAATGTAATAGAGGGAAAAATGCAACCTCTGAATTGAGTTTGTCACTATTCATGTGAACACAATTACTTCCTGGATTCAGTGCAGGATCTGAACCTGGGTCTTCCACGCTGCTGATGCAACAAGCTTCCGGTCATGCCATAAGGGTAGTTAATCATGGTGGTGTTGATGGACGAATGTCTGAGAGGAGATGCAGCTTTCCAATGAGTCGACATAACACAAACACAAATTGTGCCCCCTTATGGGGGCAGCCATGTTAGGATCACATGACCTACCAAATACTACCTTTATTTATTTAAATGTTTTTGTATTTTCTTCCATTTTCTCCCCAATTCCCAATGCTCTCTAAATCCTCATGGTGGCGTAGTGACTCACCTCAATCCGGGTGGCGGAGGACAAATCTCAGTTGCCTCCGTGTCTAAGAATGTCAATCCACGCATCTTATCACGTGGCTTGTTGAGGGCGTTACCACGTAGACCTAGCATGTGTGGCATCTCGCACACAACTCACCACGCACCCCACCGAGAGCGAGAACCGCATTATAGCAACCACGATGAGGTTAACCCAACATGACTCTTCCCAACCTAGCAACCGGGCCAATTGTTTGCTTAGGAAGCCTGACTGGAGTCACAGCATGCCCTGGATTCAAACTTGAGACTCCAGGGGTGGTAGTCAGCGTCTTTACTTGCTGAGCTACCCAAGCCTCCTAACTCATGGATTATTACATTAATCATGGTTAACTGTGAGTAGTGAAATTTTACAAAGCCAGCGGACAGGGACGTTGATAAGGGGGAATTACTCAACCTTTTGTCACAGGATTGGGGGGGGTGGGGGGGGGCACTTTTAGATGGAAGCAGGGACACCATAAATTAGGAAACATTGAGCGTTCAAGATCAGTTAGTGATGTTTTGTACATAATGTGTCTGTACATTATATTTCTCAAAGTCCTCAGATTTTGTACATTTCTCTTCTGCTGCCATTTGTAAATTTTTGGCAGCAGAAGAGCAATGATGTGTCACTAGAAGCAGAGCTGGCTGAATAGTCTTTATTTAGATCGAATTCTTTCGGCTTTATCTTTAACCACTAAAACACAAAATCCCACTGTGTTTCCAAGAACACTCCCAATGCACCCCATTCACCGTTATCAGCTGCATCTCATTAAAAGTGGATTTTATAAGATATACATCACAAATCTGTCATCCACAAGGTCTAATCTCCCTTTAAAGAGCAACACCACACACTGAATATATAATATATAATATAATAAGAAAATATAAAATATGTTTCGAGAATCTGTCTCTGATTAAGATTCTGTTAAATAATCAGAATCTGATTATGTAAGATTCTGAAGAAAATAGTTTTATGCGATACCAATAAGAAGAATTCCATGAACATTTGTCCAAGTCACATTTCAAATTTATTCAGAAGTTATATTTTACATAGAAAATTAAGCTTATTTTCATGACCATTAAGATTTATGCACATTTAACTTCTCATTGCTGTAATAAAGTATTTTTTTTTTACTTTAGTATAATACAATTATTTGTATATACATCAGCATAAAGGTAGTACAACAAATAATACCATGATGCAAAAATAACTTAAAATGTAATAATCTATATATATTTTTACACAGCAGTAATGGTAAGCGAATTGTTTACATTACAAAATAATTTCCTATATAAACTCCTATATAAACTCAAATTTTCAAATACAAAACACACATTTCTTTGAATTTGTGTTAAAAAAGACAAATTCATGTCTGGTTTAATGAGATTAACCCAGTAGTACAAATATGATCTTATCGTGAAGTTCATCCACCATAAATGTAATTGAATACATTTATGGTGGTTGCAAACGATTCTCCTAAACAGTGTTGTGTAATTATAAAAAAAAAGTAATTCACTATAAAATGTTAATTACTTCTCTAAAATTGTAATCATATTGCACTACTCATTACTTATTGTAAAGATCTGGAAGGAAGTCACGAGAGCTGTATATAGAAATAAACAAGTACAAAATAATGGGTAAACACAGGAACAAATAAAACATCCACGATGGGAAACAAGAACATGAACAGGGGCAAACATCTACAAAAGGCACTGATCATACACAGGAGGTCAAAACACATAACAACTGACATAGAACAAGCAAACAACAGGGCATGATATACACAGTGACTAATGAGTTAATGAAACACAGGTGAGGACAATCAAGGACAGCTGGCAGTGTTGAGGGCAGGGAATTATGGGAAATGTAGTCTGGGAGGAACAGATGACAGGGGAGAAACACAAGGCTAACAATGGTGAATCATGACACATATACTCAAGCAAGTGATACTTACTTAAGTAATCACATTGCTAATTATTTTAGTAGTATTTTTTAAAGTTCTTCTACACTGGCCCAGTTTTGGTATGCTTGTAAACCTCCTTTAAAGAACCCCTCACCCACACATATAAGAGCAGAAGCAGTATAGAGAAAATCAGAGCTGGATGCATATAGGCCTCTCCATAAATATCCCACATAAAAAAAGAAGCCTTCATCTTTAAACTATTAATGGCTGGACTGCTGTTCTAAATTCCTCTCGCCAGCTCGTTGATCTTCAGATTAATACATCACACACATTCCATCCCCTCTGCCCTCATTGCTCTAAGGGCCTTTAGAGGAATGATACTCAATCATTTGGCTCAAGTTTAATTTTGTTGGCTGCTTCTTCATCATTTGTCCAATTAAATGTATTGCAGAGTTAGAAATCTCAAGACAGAGGAAGCTTTGGTTATAATTTTACTTGCAAGAGTCTTTTTCTTGGGACAACTTCTAGTTATCTTTGCATATTAAGCTGGGATAGGAGAATTTTAACTTACACACTTCACTTTTAATTTCCTTCAGATCAAAGAGTGTATTCCTCACTAATATTCAATCTCCCTTCCTTTGTTCAAGTTAATGCATACTTGAGCCATGCTGTTTACATCCACATGTTTCTTTATGCATGGAACAGCTGATACGCAAGGCAATCATACATTATGGCACACACAGCATGGCAATGTTTTTCAGTCCATTTGGATCAAATTGCAAACACGAACACACATACAAACAATCAACCAGAGTTAATTCCATCACTAGCAATCTCAGTGTGTTTTCTGTCCGTCACGTCACTTTTTTCGCAACCGCTTGATAAAAAGTGGGTGAAAGACAGAGAGGGAAAGAGAGAGAAGATGATTGAAGATAATGCATCAAGAAAGTAATTAAAGAAGAAGGCCATGCCCTGTTATCCGTTATCACAGCTGTGACTGAGTCACCCATTTGTAGATCAAACAGAAGTTGCCGTATTTCAACTTTTTTGCGCTCTCACAAAGTGAGACAGATCGAGAGAACGCCTTTTGAAGTGGAATGAAATCCTATCCGTCGGCTGGCAGATTGAACCCCCGGCAAACCCCATCCCCAACCGTATTAGCTTTTATGTTTCATTTGGAAACACACATATACACATTGCCTATACAACCCTATTTCTGAAATAAATTGGGACATTATGGAAAATGCTTTTAAAAATAAAAAGGAGTGATTTGTAAATTATATGGAACCTTTTCTACATGGAAAGCACTACAACAACACATTATTTTATGTTTTGCTTTTAATTTAATTACATTTTTGAAAATATAAACTCATTTGAAACACACTCCATTTCAACACCATTTCTTCTAATAATACTTATTAAGCATTTGGTCACTGAAGACACAATTTTGTTTAGTTTTGCAAGCAGAATTTTCACCCATTCATCCAGTATGCAGGTCTTCAGATGCACAATTGTACAGGGCCTTTGTTGTCGTATTGTGGACTTCATATTGTGCCACACATTCTCCAATGGAGACAGGTCAGATCTGCATGCAGACCAGTCTAGCACCCACACTCTCTGCTTACGCAGCCATGCATTTGTATTGCGGCAGTATGTGGTTTGGACTTCTAAGACTTCCAACTTCCAAGACACAGGTTCTGGTTCTGTAGGAACCAGGCAGTAATTGAGTTCACATAAACAACTGTGAACGCAATTCGGAGTTAGAATTTTGTTTCTAAAATTACATTATCTCTCCACTGATGGTTAGGTTTAGGGTTGGGTTTTGGGTAAGGGGGTAGAGTTAATAAAATATGCATTCCTGTTGACTGTATTACATCATTTAAAACTAAAAATACAATTAGCTTTTGGCGATCAATCTTTGGAGATTTCAACCATAATCTGGAGCTCACATGTGTCATACGTTCAACAACACTTCCAGCTTTGGACACTCTGGGCAGTGGTTTGAACTTCAGTAGACTGATTTTAGCTGCAGAACCTTTGACCTCCTGTCGCCAAAATCACAGTGTGGTCAGTCTGTCTGGCAACTTTTGTTTACTAGCATCAATTTGTCGACAGGTTAAATACACTCTCTGACTAAGTTGACTAACTAATTGTACTTTTACCAAAAATGTTAAAACCCAGTTGAAATAAAGACTTAAATACTACGTACTTTTAAGATGCACTCAACCTTTTGTTTTGGTTTCCCTAAAAGGGGTTTAGGCCTTAATTTCTGGGTTCTGATCCCAGAAATCAGTGTTATCAGAAGCAGGCTTACAGAAGAAAGTCTCTTATCGACACTTGTTGACACAAAATCAACACAAGTGGGCAGTTTGTCTTGTCACAACCAGATGGTGTGTTGTCTGAATAACTAGTTAACTTGTTGGTTAAAAGATAGCCCTGTATAATTAGGCTGGACACCATTCAAACACGATTCTTAAACAGCTTGCCCATATAACACAGTTTTTATATATTTTAGATTTTTTTCACAACATAAGGCAAGATTTCTCTGTCCCAGTTACCATGTCCTTTGTTTGACTTACAACACTTAACCCTACGAAGTGCTGAATTATCAGTGGTGTCAGTAGGAGGGTTGGTTATTTGTAAGTGCAGTGTGTGAAGACAACACAAAGCCACGAGTTACAGTGTGACCAGTACATTCTGACATTAGCTCAGAGGACTTTTTCAGCAACCCAGTGGCCTGGATAACTTCTCTTAGTCTGATGTGGAGACCTTGTTCTCTCCATGAAAACATGATCATTTACAATAAACTCTGCAGTGAGTCACTTTTAGATCTTGATTAGTAATGAAAAAATAAACAAAAAACAAAACAAAAAAAAAAAAAAAAACATGATAAATGAGAGGAGAACCTAAGTATGTTTTTTTTTTTTTGTTTGTTTTTTGTTTATTTTTTCATAAAGGGTTTGTAAAGGGGTTTATTAATGACTAATATCTCATCTACAAATGCATTATAAATAATTTCTGCACAGTTATAACAACATGAATGAAAAGGGTGAAGGTCATGCAATACCTGCCAAATAGTGAACCAGTTTTTACTGACATGTAATAAATACTTAACAAAGGTACCTATTCAAACTTATTTCAATCAAAATCATGAAATGTCATAATTCATGATTTATTTCATGACACATCAAAAATAGACTATAATAGGGAGAATAAAATATGTTGTTAATATATTCATTACTCTAATTTACTGACTCATTTCACTTTGCTTGTCAAGTTGGTGACAAAAGAATGGCAGTAAAAAGAATGGAATGTCTCAGCCAGACACCTTTGATTTCTCTCATTTATCAAAAGTATATCTATAGTATTACTTAACTTCATTTTTAGGGGACATTATTAATTAAGTAACAATATCTGCACTTTCTAGTAGATTTAAAAACGTATTTAGCAACCTACAAAAATGGTATGCAAGCTGAATGGCCATTTTATTGAGTTATCCATGAACCATTCATTTGGTCATTTATTAATGAGTGCCTAATGCTACAGTATTACATTATATAACATGTACATAAATGAACATCATGTAATATAGACTTATGACCATTTACTGAACTTTATGTACAGTAAATAAACATTACCTTCATAAAACAAAAGTATTTTTTCTTACATTTTAATGCACTTAATATAAAATGTACATGTGCAATTTATTAATAATCTTACTTAAAAAAAAATTAATCCAATATGTTTTTTCCAAAAAAATTAGAAGCAAGTTTTGGTGAGAGGATGAACTTATTTAACAAACCCTGGTGGGTGGCAGTTAATTAATTAATTAACCATAGTGAACTTTATGTAAAGCAAACAATAGTACAGTTGATCTTAAGCATTTATAAAATTGTCAGTTTTACATAATCAATAGGGGAAAAGGAGCATAAACTAGCTTAGCAACACATACCAAACACTTCTGACATACAGCAAAACTACTCCAGTAAATTCACAGTCTCTTACTGTCACAATGTGAGAACTGACATAAATTCTTTTTTATTGTATTAAAATACATCTAGTTCGTAGACACTGCCTGTCTTTCTGAAATCCATGTTTTCTCCCCATCTCACTCAGAGTCTAGTCAGAACCTGAGGAGTTTGTTGTTCCGAGATTATGTCCTTACTGCAGATACACAGGGGGTTCAGACAGCAGGATGCTCCATTGCAGGACTCAGGTGATGATACTGTCATGCTGCCATTTTTCAGATAAAATACAATTATTTTACAGGAGATGAATGTGTAGTAAGCTCATAGTGCACAAAAGTTAAATGTTCTCTGTAAAGCAACTATTAAACAGTATGTATTATTAAAAGTAATTTACAAATACATTTCAATGATACTGAATTAATGTTCACACTGTTTACCAAATCACCTTTTACCCTTAAGAGAAGACATGCATATTCTGCAAAGACACTCAAAAGAAAGGGAATTGCAGGCAGGGAAAATTCAGGGAAGAGGAAAATCATAATTAAATTAATTTCAAACGTAATAAAACATCACTACTGTACCTGTCTCATCTAATAATTATGGTCTTCCCCTGTAGAATTTATCCATTTACCATTACAGCATGAAAACAGTTCAAAACATCATCACACTCATAGACAGTTCAGGAAAAACACTGTTCCTTTTATACTCTGTAATAGCTCTGCCATTTCAAAACATGTGAAGCATTCTCAAAGGCAAACACTGAATAGAAATTAACAAACTCTCAAAATGTCTAATGAACATTCAGCACATGTTAGAACAATAATGCTTTCATTTATATATTATTCATTGCGCTCTGTTTCTGGACGTCTATCGAAGTCGTACCATAATGGTGGATAATGTAAGTAATCCCTGCTGTTGTCTTATTGCCAATAAAGTGAAAAGAGCACACAAACAAATTATTCCAAGCTTTTTTAAACCACTTGCATTGCGAGTGGTTTCTGATCATAACATTGCTGTTTTAGATAAAACTTTAGTTTTGATTGATTATTAGGATAACCATTAACTGCACACATTGTCTGGGAAATTTTAAAGACATCTTACAACATTTAAAAGGCAAGAATCTAACCGCATGAAACACAAGCAAGCAGAGACCAGCAACACACCAACCAAACACACTTCCGCTAGCCAAACAGAAATTCGTCCATCTAGCGAAATACAGTGGACTCGCTGAGAATATTGTGGATATGGGAAACATGACTGGTTACTGGAGGGTCAAATGACTTTTCAAAGCTTTGATTGGCTAGGAGGTGGGAGGGAGGTAAGGGAAATTTGGGAGTCTGGAGCTGCAGTGTGAAGCATGAAAAAAGTGGGGAAAGACAAGCTGTATGGATGAACAAACGAGCTTACTAACATTCATAACTCATTATAAATGGTTCACAGGTGTTCACTTTACATTTACGTACACTTTCATAGCATATTAATATTGGTAACTCAATAACTGGTTCACAGGTGTCCACTTTAAGGTAAATTTTCAAAGGTTGATAATGTGGTTAATAAATGGTTCATTGTTAACTAACAATTAAACAACATTGGAGCCCATTTTGCATTAAGCCACCCATTTATAGGTTACGAAGGTTGAAAAATTCATCTTTTTTTCATCTTTATAATGTACTATTAAAGTTTAATTTCCCATAAAATGAAAGTTTTTGTGAACAATCTTTTGATATACAGTAGAGAAATAAGAACAGTCAAACAATACACTGGGTGAGCATGAAGACCCGCAGAGGACTGGGTAAGACATCACTTGGTGTAGCACCATTCTTTTTACATTAAAATTACCAGGATAGTGACATAAGTCAATGCATTACAGTAATGAATATAGACACAACACCTTTTAATCTCTATACTAGTCAATTTTTGTTGGATCATGACAAATCATGAATTTTGACATTTCATGATTTTGATTTAAATATAAAGTGCCTTTATTAAGCATTTATTACATGTGAGTTACAATTGGCTCACTATTAGGCAGGCATTGCATGAAATTCACCCTTTTTTATTTGTGTTGTTATAAATGCACATAAATGATTAATAAAGCATTTGTAGATGAGTTATCAGTCATTAATGAATCCCTTTATAAACTCTTTACAAAGGAAACCTTAATGTAAAGTGTTAGGGGTTACTTTTATGTGTGTAGATGCAAGAGGGAAAATTCTCATCAGGCTTGCCATTCCTCTTAAGAGTTATCTAGACAGTCACTAATGGATAAGTACTGGGACTGGATGTGGGAAAGGGACTAAAGACTTCTTTACACACATGTAGAAGTGTGTGATGAGGGAATTTTCTTGGAAACAACTCAGTTTATCACTTGCATAAGATTTAGATGTGTTTAGTGTTAATCAAGTCTTTTAAGTCTTTTAACCGCTGTTTGGACACAATGGTCTGGCAGGTGAGGGGAAGAGCTTTTAGCTGAATGGAAGGAAGAATGGTGTGGAGACAGGAAGTCCACCAGCCTGAGGAAACATACTGCAACATTATCCCCTCTCTCACAGGGGCCACTGTCTCGACACTGTTTGTGTGAATAAGAGAAAGGGAGAGAGAGGAAAGAGAAATAAAGATAAACAGAGTTAAATATGTATGGAAAGCAAAGGAGAGAAAGTGGGAGAGAAAAAAAAGAAAATGATAGAGGGTGTGAGAAAAGTCGTTGTGTGTGAGTGAAGAAGAAAATGTAAAAAAGTGTGTGTATATGGATATGTAGCCTACTAACAATATGGCTGTGCGACATGATCACACTTGAAGTTGACATGTTGTTTTTGAGTGTTCCAATACATTAGGATTGACCACATTATGGCATTCTCACTAACAAGCAGCAAATCCTATCATACGTGTTAACATCGGCTCAAGCATGTTTAACTTCCCCTGTGAAGCGACCCGGGTTGAAACCAGGAAGTAATCATGTTTGCATAATCACCAATGAGTGTGATTTGGAGGTTGTGTTTCCCCCCTGACATTACATGTTTACTACACTGGTTTAGGTTTGGGGTTTGTGTTGGGGGGTACAGTTTATACAATTTGCATTCCTTTTTACTGCATTACAGTCTGTACAGCTGAAAACAACTCACTTTACAACTTGCTTTTGGTGCCCCTCCATAGACATTCTACTCAGAAAATTGAGCTCCTGCCCAATAATACTTCCAATTTTGGCCAATGGGGGGCAGTGTTTTGAATTTCGGTAAGTAAAGACCGATTTTAGATTAAAAAAAAAATCAACATACTGTTTCCGATTTTACTGAGAGATCAGTCTGATCTGTATAAACAGATGCATGATTTGATGGCGCAACTAAAAAGAGTATATATTTCTGAAAAGAGTATATTTTCCTCTATTAGAGCAACACATTAACATGAACGTCTTTTTAAAGGATGGATGACTTTCCTTCTTTGTGTGATTGAACAGTTGAGCTGCTTTGAGAGGTCATTAGCAGTATCTACACTGACATTGTTTATCTTTTTTGGAAGATCAGATTAAATATTTTGACCAATATATGCTGAAGTTCAGTAAGATCTAAAGGGTTCACATACATTTTTGTGCAACTGTACTTCATTTATTACTATTGAATAAATCATCTTCTTTCAATAATCCACAATTTCCATTCAAAACAACTGAATCTACAATATATGGCATTTACATTTTGTCTAAAAAGTGTTTGGACACTTAAACTTCAGTTAAAATGTCTGAATTTCATTGCATTGCACTACAAAATATCAAACCAAGAGGCATCTACAAACAAATGATCCAAGACCTTTTCTCAGAACTAACATTTTTCAGCCATTTCTGGCCATAAATTAGTTTGATATTTTGTTATCTCTGTGCAATGACATTCAGTTTATGAATCCATATATGTTTTAAGAAAAATCGTATCACCTCAAACATCTTTTTTTTTTTTTTTTTGGCAGGTTCAGTTATTCTGGTCTTTTCATACCCTAAATGTAGCTTATCAAGGGCACTAAACTTTTGAGGATGGGCTACATTTATGTGAAGACAGCAAGAAAACACTTGCAGGTGCATTTGTGTTACACAACTATCCAGAATCAACAAAGACCACAACTCACAGCCTGTCATTTCAAGGGCTTGCTTAGCTTATGCGTGTGTGTGTGTGTGTGTGTGTGTGTGTGTGTGTGTGTGTGTGTGTGTGTAATGGGAGAGACTGCCAAACCTTCCCTAGTGATAATAATGTGGATAAGCAATTTTGCCCACAGAACACTTTCCATCCTTGAATGAAACAGAGCACATTCTGTTCAACATGTTTTCATTCAACCAGAAAACTGAAAATACGAATCAAATTCCTTTTCTAGCTTTTGGAATATGGTTGTCACCTGATGTCCTATGTAAAATTTGGGCCCTGAAGTAAAACCAGTTGTGAACCATAGCTATAGTGAATATGATGGTTAGCACACTGATGGTTAGACATGGATACTTAGGGATTTCTCCTCTGTTATGAGAATACAATTTTACATTTCAGTCTGTTCCTCGCACATTTTATTGCTTCAGAAGACTTGGAATATAATGCAAGCGTGGTATGGACTTTTAAGATGATTTTATGTTGGGTATTTTCTGTGTAAAAGGGTGTCTGAGTGGTGCAGGAAAAACAGAGTGTGTTATGCAGCTCTGTGCTGTCAGATCGAGTGTGTGTCTACAGCTGCTTGAAATTAGGTTTGTGAGAGTGTGCAAATGTGCATGTGTGTGTGTTATATGCATTAGTGGAATAGACGTGTCACAGAAGTGTGACTAGCAGAACACACTAGGATTTCACACGCAGCCTTTTGTGAAGGTTACTTGGAAAACACAGGCAGGGTACAAATGAGGTTAATCTCAATGGGCAGAAGCTACCAGAACCCTGTACAAATAGTAGGCCACTTCTAGGCAGAATATAGCAAATGAAAGAGGATATTTATTATTTTTGAATACGTATGGACACCATATGTAAGTAGAGATTATTAACAGGTGTCATTAAAATATAATTTAGCTCATAAATGGTAAATTAACATCAGTATAGCCTTTTTAAAAACATCATTCATTCAATAATTAAAGCCAAAATATTTGCCCACATGTCTGCAGACATTTCCCGCATTTCTACATTGATTTCCTGGGAAAATCTAGAGAAGTGCAGGAGTGGATTTAAACAAGGTAAAAAATTGAAATGTATAGTACACCCGGAAGCTAAAAATTCGGTAATTTACTCACCTTCGTGTTGTTCCAAACCTACAGGATTTTCTTTCTTGTATGGAGCATAAAAGAAGAAATTTTTAAGTATGTTCACACTGCTCTCTGTCAGGATGTCAAGCTCCAGAAAGATAAAAATATAAAACATAAAACCATCTTAAAAGTCCGTTCCAGTCTTGCATTATATTCCAAGTCTTCTGAAGCAATAAAATGTGTGAGGAACAGACTGAAATGTAAAATTTTATTCAATGAAAATCAGTCATGGTCACCATTCATTTTCAGTGTATGAATAGAAGTAACAAGGTCATCCAGGTTTAAAAATATATGAGATTGAGTACATTTTTTATGCATAAGGCATTCCTCTTCTAGAAAAGCACTCCAATTTTACAGAAGTCTGTGAATAAATCACCTATTAAACAATAAAGGTTGAAACAATAAGGTTGTAAAAGAGTAAAAAAAAAAAAAAAAAACTGTTGTGTATAATGTATGCATCATTTAGAAACAAAATTGAATTTACCTGACTTTACATTAAGATCAGATGACTATACATAATGACAGCACAACTGAACTTAAATGTAAACAAGTGGCATAAAAGTGTACTTTATGAAGGAGTGAAGGCTCCCGTCTATTTGAATTTTTACGAACAAAACAGATTTCAAATAAGCTGAAAAATCTGACAACACTGGTATCATAAATTGTGCTTCTTTAGCTCAAATCACGAAAGAAAACATTATTTAAGCAGACTTGTTCAGCTAACGCGCATGCACGTTTGAGTTGACTGACAGGTGATTACTGATTCTAAAATGTGATTGGCTCATTTAACTGTGAGGCAGGACTTCCTTTTCTTCATCCGTTGGGCGTTCCATTCATTTTAATACCAGTGGTCCGATTAGGGCTAAATGGTCTCTGGCCTTGTGTCATATGATTGTGGATATATTTAGGCTATGGCAATGAAAGTGGATTGTTACTATTTTAAGAAATTAAGTTTATAGTCTGTGAAGGAGATTTATCTTCATAAATTCTAGCATTAAAACAGAAATTCAATAAGTGGGTCATGGGTTTTCCTTGTCGCACTTAGATCCTATTCTATAAGCAGTTTCTAATGTATCATGTGCTCTCTCCTGTAACAATGTAAGAATACTTATAAATAACTATCTCTCACTTCAGGCTATTAATAGCAATGTCGGCAGGTGCTCTGCCCAGTGATGTAAACCCAGATACCTGATACAGTGTTCAGACATTCAGCCCATAATACAGCAAGACATGCATGCCACATTATAACATCAGATCCTCTTCTGTCACTCACTCGACGTTGTTGATGTAGTGACACTAGTGGTCACTCTTGGGAGACCCAAAACACCTTCAAGTATAAAAGGAGAAGGAATGCCCTCTCTCATTAAGATTGTTTCTTCGGAGGCAAGCGGTTGTGTATCAGAGAGTTGAATACTACTACTGTTCCATTCACCTCTGAAAGAAGTGTATACTCTTGGATATACAGCGGCTTTCTCGTGCAGATTACGCCTCTGGGCGCTTCGATGGCGCAACTAAAAGAGTATATATTTCTGAAAAGAGTATATTTTCCTCTATTAGAGCAACACATTAACATGAACGTCTTTTTAAAGACGCATCTTTTTAAAGATGACGTTCCGTCTTTGTGTGATTCCTGGATGCGGTCGTTATCTCTCTGCCTCCGATGGCCACTCACGCTGCCTCACGTGTCTGGGCTGCGATCACACTAAGACAGCATTCGTGGATGGTTCGTGTTCTCATTGCGAGGACATGACCATGGCAACGTTGCAATTGCAGCTTTCCTTCTTCCGAGGGAAAGACACTTCAGCTGCCTCCACGCTGCGCCTTCTACCCACAGGTAGAGTGTTTGGCTGGCACTGGTGGCGTTTTGGGGAGTTCAATGGGTGCGGTCTCACCGGGGAAATCCCCACGTACCTCCCGTTCTCCAGCACGCTAGTTTGCCGCCGTTGAGTTCCGATACCTGCATCGGAGAGCGCCCTGGCGATGTCGGACGCTGAGGACTCGACTGGGCTGCCAACTTTGGGTCTGCCTACCCAGTCTGAGGCCACTACAAAACTGACCGCTATGCTTGCCCGGGCCACCGCGAGTATCGGGTTGAACTGGAACCCTCCATCCTCCCCTGAGCCCTCGCAGCTAGATGATTGGTTCCAGGGTTCAGGGTGCCACTCACGTCCACGCCGGTCCCTTCTTCCTGGAAGTGTACGATGAACTGATGAAGTCGTGGAGGGCACCTTTTGCTGCCTGAAACCGACTTCCACTCAGGTTTGTCCGCTCTCACACGGTGTGGCGGTCCACAGGTACATGGAGGTCCCTCAGGTGGATAAGGCGGTCGCGGTCCACCTATGCCCACAAAACACATCATCTGGTGCTCCCCTCCAGAGCCTGTAGGACTACGTCTTCTCTGGTGAACAAAGCCTACAGTGCTGCTTGACAGGCCGCCTCCATCCTGCATTCCATTGCCCTCCTGCAACAACACCAGGCCAAGGCACTGAAAGAGCTGCACGTGGGTAGTCCTGATCCCAATGTGCTACAGGAGCTGCACTCAGCGATCGCCCTCACCCTCCAGGCGATGAAGGTCATGGCACGAGCACTCAGGCAGGTGCTGTCCACCTTGGTGGTCCAGGAGTGCCACGTGTGGATGAAACTGGTCAAGATGAGGGACGCCGACAAAGTTTGATTTCTCAACATTCCCATCTCCCAGATCGGCCTATTCTGTGACATCATTGAAGTCTTTGCCTAGCAGTTCTCAGTGGCGAAGAAGAAGACGGAGGCTATACAGCACATCTTGCCCTGGCGTGGTTCAAGATCCCATAACCTGTCTGCTCGCCGAGGACATCCCCCTGTGGTGGCGAATGCCCAGACAAGTCCGCCACAGCCCGAGCCCAGCTCTCGGCACCAACATAGAGCCCCCTGCTGGAAGCTGATGCCCCCCCCCCCCCCCTCACTTCACGGCCTGGCACGAGGACCCGGAAGGCTCCTACCGCCCCTGAGATGGACGACACAGGGAGAGAGATGTCCACTACGGAGCTGGTACCCAGACCACTCCATCCTCTGGTGGAGTGCCGGAAGGTAAATCTTTTGTTTGCTTTTGTGTTGTGTTCGCCGCACCCCGCATTGTCAAAAAAAGAGCGGTTTCCTCACTCCTTGGGTCACATAATTGTGTGTTCACAGCCACCATTGTCACGGCTGCCAGACACCAAGCACTCGCAGCCAGGGCCCCGTGAATACGGCCCCCCTGACTTCACATGCCCGGCTGTGTCACACCTGCGGCCAGCCGGTTGTGATGAGTCGGTTGTGATGAGTAAAGAGGCCCTCCTCCTGAGTTGCTAACCTGCCCTACTCCGGATACCCGGAGGAAGGAAAGTGCTTTGAGGTCCTGCTCAGCACAGCCGCCTAGGGTCAAAGCCACGCTCTTGACATGGTGTTGTCTGCTCCCCCCCGCCGCAAGGCCCCACCCCCAGGTATGTCAGATGCGGTCGTCCCCTTAGTGCCCCTCACCCGGTCATTGGATGAGATGCTAGCACTTTCCAAGTGGTTTGGGTTGTGGTGGCTGGCCAGGAACATCCTACTTGGCTATGCGATTCAATTCACCATGTGCCCACCCTGGTATGAGACCCCTTCAGGTTACAACAGTAACCATGATGTTTCCTTAACAGTGCTTTCATTTGCCCTGACACGCAAGTCTGTGAAATTCAAAATGAGCTCAAACATGTCTAATCAAAGGTTTCCAAAGACCAAATTATCTTAACTATACTGGTATTAACAAAAATGTTATAGATCTATACCCTTACCATATGTCAGAAATTGCCTTGCTTGTGCCTGTTTATTTATTTTTATCCTTAGCTATGAGAGAGCAAGTTCTGAGCAACTGAAATTTATGCTTGGAGTTTTAGATTCAAACTAACTGATTCACTGAATACAGGGAATTTTATAACTAAGAACATATCTAATTTTATATTCCTTATCAAATAAGCCCAAGCCTTAATATTAAAGTGCATCTTGTAAAACAGACACTTTTATGTTGAAACTGAATTTGCTCTTCTAAAAATGAATTACTAAAGTTGAGTTTTAAATTTCTCTCACTCTTATCTGTTTCAGATTTGTATAAAGTTTAAGTATTTCTATGGAGGCAAGTGATGCTCTGAGCAAGTAAAAGACATGAGCAAACATTAAACTAATAAAATATGAGTATGATCCAACCCTTAACCATAACAGTATTGAGACCAAAACAGCGTTCTTTCAATTACTTCCTTGCAAATGTAGCTTGCTATCTGGAGATCAAATGGATTGTGACATTTTTCACAGCACGGATGGTTTTCAAGGCATGATTATTTGATTCATGGTGATTTTTTTCCAGAATTTGGCACATCTGGTCTGAATTTCAGTGGGTAAAAATGAATACAAACTTGCCAATTTCCTGTGATCATGTTGTCAAAAACACTGTTTTCCAAGGGGACAAATGCACCTGTTTTTTGAGGGGGCCACAACTGACAGTCCTGGCTCACTTGGAGCCTTAGGCAAGGTAAGACCCATCTGATCCCATGAAAATTACTTGACTCTTGCACATTTTTTGTAAAATTATTTGATATGTTTCCATGTATCACGGCAGTTACAAGGTGAAAAGATGGATGAAATGTGAGATGAAAAATGCAATTATTTAAAAGCAACCACATAATTTTGTGGTGCTTAAGAGATACTTCTATAATACTTCTTACGGTGGCCCCACAACAAAATGAGTAAAGCAAAAAATAAATAAACAAATAAATAAAAAATTTGCTGAAAACAACAAAATTAAGCCACAACACAAAGGCAACATTAGAACAATTTTAAGACTCAGAAAAGAAAAGGCTTATTTCCATTTTGCTGTGGCTTTTCCGCTGTGTTGTGGCTTCATTTTGTTTTGTTTCTTAATATTATTGTGTTGCTGCCTTTGTGTTGTGTTGTGGTATTTTTAATTTCATTTTGCTGTGGCTTTTCTGATATGTTGTTGCTTACTTTTGCTGTGTTGATTTTTTCTGTTGTGTTGTGGCTGTCAGGAATCAGAGAGGGCAGGACCCAAATGCAGAGTGAAAAATAAAGGTTTATATAATACAAAAAATAAAACACAAAATAAAACTCCCACAAGGGGGAAAAAACAAACAAAAACTACCCCGTATTGGAAAATGTAATCTGACCAAAACACAAGACTGACTGGAACAAACCAACAGACTTGCCAAATACACAAGCACACATGACGAACTGGCACGGGACAGCACACAAGAGGAGACAATCAAACAGGTAAATACAGGACAGGTGTAACAAATTAACTAATAATGGGCAAACAAGGAAGCAGGGTATGATGAAAGACAGAGAGACATGTGAGGATACAGAAACAAAACAAAGCCACATGCTCTCACAAGACAACAAAACACCCGATTGGCATGAACACACATCAGCAAGAAAATAATGCTATATACGCTCATGCCAACTGACTGACAAGATGAGAGAATGCGTATCAACGGCAAACAAAGGGATACCACACATTGAACACCAAACAAAACCTGAGCATACATCGCGAGGCAAACGCCACACGATGCACACAACAGGCAACAAAAACAAGACAGGACACCTGTGCGAGACCTCAGACCGAAGTGACCAAACCTTAGCACAATATGAAGACAGTTTGCAGCCCAGGCATGGAGCGCAAAGCGAGCGCAACAGGCGTCCGCGAGAGACAGACAAATACTTGTAGCATGAGTGTCCGGATCCCGACACAGACCAAAACTGAACCAGACTGGGACATCAGGATCAAGACACCATGCTCTAGACATGAAACAGAAGACAGCTCACGACCCTGGCGTGCAGTGCAACGCGAGCAAAATGCGAGGTTCACCTATATTCACGAGAGACACACATAAACTATGATGCGAGTGCATTCCATCAAGATGACATAAGCGCAATGCATCTACGTCAATATCAGATAGAACGTGGAGCATGAGTGTCTGGATCCCAACACAGACTGAACCAGATAGGAAGTCAGGATCAAGACACCATGCTCCAGACATGAACAGAACAGACAAGACAGTCAGAAGAGAGCACGGTTTGGGTTGTATTTCAGGGGGCATTCCCTGCAGTACGCTCTTTGGACTATATTGTTTCATGTCCGGAGCATGGTGTCTGGATCCTGACTTCCTGTCTGGTTGGGCACACAAAGACAGAAAATGAAACTCAAGACAGACATGGAATAATGATGCCAAGGTCCTGTCAGACAAAAACACAGACTGATAGAGAGACGGGACAGTGACTTAATATTGTTTTGTTTTGGCTTTACTGTTGTGGTGTGGATTCATTTTGTTGTGTTCTGGCTTTTCCATTGTGTTATGTCTATATTTTGTTGTGTTGTGGTTTAATTTCATTGTACCTTGGCTTAATTAAATTTTTGTGCTGTGGCTTACTTTTTGGGTTGTGGCTTTTCTGTGATGTTGTTTTATTTTTGTTGTGTTGTGGATTTTTGTTGTGTGTTGTGGTTTAATTTTGTAGTGTTGTGGCCTACGTTTGTTGTTTGGTTTAATATAATTGTGTTGTGGCTTAATTTTATATTTGTGTTGTGGCTTTTTGTTATGTTGAAGATTCATTTTGTTGTGCTTTGTCTTTTCCGTTGTGTTGTGCAGTAGTGGATCCTGGCATAGGCGATATAGGCAGGCGGCTAGGGCAGCAACGCTCTCTGGGGTGGTACAACAGGTTGCCTGCCAGGCCAACGTTCACAAAATTTCGATGGGAGAAAAATGCCCCGAATTGTGTCACCATGTCCCTTGCTCTCAAGATCGCGATGGGAGAAAGGTGTCCCAAATTGTGCCACTCCACACCCGCACAGAACTCGCAAGATTGCGATGGGAGATAGGTGTCCAATTTGTGCCACACTTCACCTGCACAGCTTGCAGGATTGCCATGGGATAAAAGTGCCCCAACAGACAACTCAGCCTTAAAGGCTTTATATGGTTAGGATTATGGATGTTCATAGTGCATTCTTACATTATGAACAAACATAAGATAACCATGATAAACAGTAGGCCAATTGGTAGGCTACACCATGACACAGGATCTTCTTTGTGGTCTTGCAATAATTAGTATCAACCATGTGATTGCTGGGCAGATATGATGATTTTGCATCAATGAAAACTAGGAGGGGAGGATTACATTTTAAATTAGAGATAGGTGTAATAGCACAGAGTAGCAGCAATTTGCAAGAAATCTGCCATATACTTTATTAATTGACTCTATAATTTAATTGTGCAATTTTAGTTATGTACTGCATATACTGTGTAATGTCAATGAATGCACCTTTATTTTATATATATATATATATATATGGGGCATTGTGTGTGTGTGTGTGTGTGTGTGTGTGTGTGTGTGTGTTGGGAAGGGTGCCACGTCCGATCTCGCCTAGAGCACCAAGTAAGCCAGAACTGCCACTGGTGTTGTGGCTTAATTTCATTATGTTATGGCTTAATTTTGAAGTGTTGTGGCTGTTCTGTTATGTTGTGTCTTCATTTTGTTGTGTTGTGGCTAAATTGTGTTGTGTTGTAGCTTAATTTCTTTGTGTTGTGGCTTAATTTTCTTATGGCTTTTCCATTGTGTTGTGGCTTAATTTGGTTGTGTTGTGGCTTAATTTTGTTGTGTTGCGTTTTATTTTCATTGTGTTTTCAGCTTTTATTTGCTTTGCTAATTTTGTTGTACTGTGCACCCCTGGGCCACTGTAACTTCTGGCTCACAAGCCAACATGCATGCTCTTTAGCAGTTTATCAGTTGAGCTTCCGTGCAAATTGATTATGCTTGAATAAGCAAATGTAGTTGGTAATGTAATGCATATGTTAAAATGTATCGCCTTTCAAGTTATGCACTGTTAAGACGTCATAAGATAGCATTGTGTGAGGAATAGAAAGAAAAGTAAATGTTTATGAACTGATAATCTTCTTAGTCAATATTTGTGTGAAGTGAATAGAAGTCATCGTTATTCTAGTTTGATTACTTCTCCAGGAAACTGCTCCAAAATGTACAATAAGCAACATAAAAATAATTTAGCCAACATTTTTGTATAGTGATTCTATGAGAATAGATTTGGTAATGAATAGTACCTTATAAAAGTGTAAGATTAAAGTTTTATAAAATATTTGTTCAGAGACAGTTTAAGTTCAGCATGCAAGGGCACCCAGGTTCAAACCACTTATTATTCCTTCTAGTATACTGTATGTATTTATTTATTTTAATTAAACTAAGCAACATTCCAACTGAACTTGCAATTGACAGCTAGTGATCAGAATGTTTTTTCATTGTGTAGGAAACAGTTTTGACATTTTTATAATAACTCATTTTGTGTTCCGCAGCAAAATATTCATGCATGTTTCAAGAGACATTTGGGGTGGGTAGACGATGGACTTACCATATGCAGACATGGGAATGAGTGAACCCTGCCACAGAATTTTAAACACTTTTTAATTTATGTTACAATTGTGTAACTTAATTATCTAAGATTATTAAGCTGACAGCTGTTATTCAACTGACTTTATTGATATGGCATATTAGTCACCAAACAAGTTTAATGTCAGATGATTGGAAAAAAATGACAGAAGTCTGACATTTAACATTTGTTGATAGTTGATATTTGAAATGGTAATGGGAGAGGACAGTCATGCTGAACGCCACGCTTTCTCTCTCATCACATCTCTGCTCTTCCTCTGCTCTTCCTTATCTCCCTCTCAAAGACGAGTGGAATGCAGCTTTGGAAGTAGGTCAAATCTGTGCAGGAAAACAGTGATCCTGGCTCAGTAGTGTGAAGCGTATGGTCTTTTTACCTCCTTGCCTTAAAAAGAATAACAGAAGCAAAGAGGGTCAAGACAATTAAAATTTTCAGGCACTCGCATGCAAACATTCAGTCAAGAGGTATACTAACAATTCAATAAAGTGAGAAGAGGTATTTCTGAAGAAAATATGAGTGGTGCTTAACCATGAACAACCTGCCACCACCAATGCTAGGGTCTTGTGTGTTTTTGACAGGGCATTGTTATGAGGTTGCTATGGTGTTTTGGGTGGCAGCTAGGTGGTTGCTTACTAACCCAACTCTAAAGAGACCTCCTGCTGTGTAAATCAATGGGATTTCTATATCCGATTTATCATCTGGTCCCTTAGAAAAGTAATTGCTAATGTAACGGGAGCCAGCTGGTATGATATTGCTGTGCAGTATATATAAACCTCACTCCCCTGGCCTCAAGAGGCACACTAGTGACTGACGCTAGAGGCTGTAGCCAGGGCTAGATTGGTAATCTGGCATATCGGGCATTTTCCCAGTGGGCTGATGCACTTTGGGCCCGATCAGGGGTGGACTGGCCATCGGGAGAACCGAGCAGGCCAGTGGGTCGACCGAGAAACATGCCGAATGGGCCGCAATAAGCAAAAATGCTTATCCCGCCCCGCCCAACAGTTGGGCCAGTTGCCATGAAAAAACCCGGCCCGATTTCTCTTCCCAGTCCAGCCCTGGCTGTAGCCTTTAGCCTCCTCGTTAGCACGCAGGCCTCCATTACCAGCTGACGCTGGTTCGAATCTCACTTGGAGCAGGTTAAGCAGGACCAGTCACAACCAGCTCTACTCAACAAGTCACAAATTTTGTGGTTTGATGTCTTTAGCACAAATGTGTGGGATGAGTTGTGTTCTGAACTTTAATATCTTGTTCAGGGTTAAATCCCTAACAAAAAGTATGAGCAATAATTAACCGTAATATTTGCCTTAGCAAGCACCATTAAAACTCCCCCTGTTAGTGGATGAGTGATGCATTTTGCTCTGAAACAATGACAAGGTACAGATGGTAGGTTAAAAGGAGCTTTCTGCCATAAAGCTGTATGGTAATGAGCCAGTGTCTGTCCCCTCTCTTTGCTGTGAGTGTGCTGCAAGTCCTACTAGAGAAAGCTATTACATACCCATTTTTCTCTGACTATGACTTTCCCTTCATCTGTTTAAATCCCAACACATTCAACTTGTCTGAAATAGGGCCTTGACTTTGTGTGTGGGTCAGGTTTTTCCCACATTGTGTGCATCAGCCAACAGTCCCCTTGGGGAATTGATAAATGTAATAAATGACATCTTATTGGAAATCTGAAAATGCAAAAAGGTTTACATGAAGGTTAGGTTGAGGGTATAGAAAATATAATTAGTGCATTATAAATTTGATACAGTAGGAGCAGGTGACCAGAGAAAGCACTGACTCTTCTCTGCATTCATGGTCTTCATGAGTTGTCATGGAAACACTATCGCCTGAGTGTGGTAGACCAGTCCTTGGCTTTTGTTTGTATTCTTGTGTTGTATTTAGACCAATCAGGGATTGTGATCCAATGATGTGATCATCAAAACATAATTTTATCATCATTCACTTGCTTATTTGTAAGTAACTTCCATCACCTGCTATACTCTATAATGAAAGCTCCCTTCACTCTTTGATATGACAATAATAAAATCACAATCAAATATGTACATTTTGGCCCTCTGCTTGTTTCATTACATATGAATGGTTATATTTAAGTTCAGCTTTGTAAAGCATTTTAGACTACAGCTAAACTTTTCTGAGACTCGCCTTTCAATTTTGCATGACATGCGGTGTCCAAAATTCTAAAATAATCTGCCTAATTCACAATCATATTGTATTATCAATACAGCAATTTGAGTGAAAAAAAAGACAAGAATTGCAGAATTTCATAGTATTCATTTCTTTTACAATTTTTCAAAATCCTTTTTTGAAATTCCGGATTTAAATTAAATTCTGAATAATTGATTTTCAATGTAGTCTCCGACTTTTAGACTCCACTGTATTTTATATAAGTGAAGCTTTATTTGAACTTCTCAAAGGATAAAAATCTGTCACCACTTTCAACACGTCTTTACACATTTTTCCTGACTAACTACTGGGTGTGGCCATGATGATTTCAATCTGGACTGTTTATTGGTTCCGGTCTTCAGAAGAAGCAATGTTAAATCTACCAATACGATCATTTCAGACAGAGAACAACAACTAATGTTAATTGGAGTAAAAATCTGTTCAGGCTTAACTTGTGCTGTTGTTGGCATAACAACTCAAATTAGTTAATGATATCAATGTAACTCACCTCGGTTCATAACTTCACATCATCCACCCACTCCGTAAACTTTGACGGGTCAAAAAAAAAATTCATCTTGACTAAATTATTGGGGCTATGGACCCACATGCTTTTTTTTTTTTTTTTTTTTTTTTTTTTACAAATTTAACTCTAAAAATCACAATATCCACTTAGAACATACACTGAAGTGAGTGAAAAAAGGCATCTGTTATGAATCGTGGAACATTTCTGAATCTGCATTCAGGAAAAAGGTGGATAGTAGCTTGGTCTGTGCCATCTCTGCCTTGAATGAAAGAAGAAAGGATGCCTTTTTTAAGGAAAAAATTAATGAAAGCTCCTATAATGAAAGATTGAAAAGAGAGTAATATCTAATGATTAAAATAACATAAGGACAGAGGCTGAAGTCAAATTCTAAAGTTAGATTATAAAACAATACACACAGCGAGATCTTGTGAGATCAGAGAAAATGCATGTCCTTGTTTTATTGAAATAGTTCAGCCCTTGCTTTAGGCACTGTCTGATCCACAGCCAGAATGCTGTAATTTTTTGTCCATCTGGAGTGTCACTTGGGGTTGCTGGACCTTCAGAATAACTTCTCTCTTGTTTAGTGATGTACTCTTACAAACAGGAAACAGACAGGAATGTTCACATGTGTCAGACAGCTTTTTAGGGATTCCACAGAACAATGAGAATCTATTACCAGAAAGGTCCATAACTCTGCCGGTCTATCAGAATATATATATATAATTCCTCTTTTATTCTAATTTTTCATTATTTGCTTATGCATTTTCAATAACTTTCACTCCTGATGCAGTCTGTTTGCATGCAGACTTAATAAAGTTTTGCATTGAATATTCTTTTTCACTTGGAAATACACTATGTAAAAATGGGCTGTGGCAGTGGAAATGTTATGACAGTGACAGACAGTGTTAGCTATAGTATGATAGAGTGGAGTCTCTCATGGCCTAAGGGCTGTAATGACTATATGGAGACTAAGTGACTGTGGCAGTTGCACACATAAGACTGCCTTCTGTATAGAGAGAATGGCCTTAGGTCTGCCCTAACCCATCTTTTGTTGTTCAGGGCCTGTAGGGCATTGGTTAGAGTTTAACTGCAATTACTGCTGGAAATGGAACAGTTCAAGATTTGTTTTTGTAGCCCAACAAGTGTAAATAATAGGATTCTGCTAAATGCTTTTTACAGTTAATGTGTGACAAACATAACATATAGTGTTTTGTACTTTGTAATTTAAAATCCTCTCACTCTCAATCAAAAGCCGTAGTTCCTGCCTAGCCCTTTTTTTATTTGCTCAAGTCTTCAAAAAAGACACATTGTGAATTGGATTTCCACAATGGCACTTTTCGTTATCAAAAATCTGGAATATGGCAACAGAAGTGTTGAATGCAGGCAAGGACACATTAAATGGCCTTGTATAAAATATGAAAGCCATCCTAATGTGTCTGTGAGCAACACTTCCCCCGCTTGCCACCTTTGTGTATGAAAGCACTCTATGCAGACGAGCACACACCAGCATGGTGTAAAGCAAAGATTCTATTGATATTCTGTTTGCCAGGCCACCCACACTGGCTGTGGCTTCCCTGTATCATTTCCAGCACTATAACAGCAGTCACAATCTGCTCGGAACAGACACGTCACGCTTGAGTCAGACTAAACCACCAGCACAGGCTGTTACAGTATGTGTATAGGTTTCCTATGTAATCAATTTTGACATCACTTTCAATTGTACAACATTTTGTACAGTGTGAATGGGTGGAAACTGTCTGTATAACATTCAAGCACTCTACAATCAGATTAGATACTCCTGCTTTTCCTTGAAATCATCCCTGTCTGTTCTTTATCATCCTCTATGTTTGTTTATTTTTTAAAGCTCGTGTCAGCCTATGTCTTGCACACTTTTGACATTCACCATCACAAACAGCTCAGTGTTTACAATATATAATGATATCTTGAGGGGAGACGACTTAAAGGTGCTCTCAGTAATGATTGTTTTATGTTGTGCTTGCCGGTATGGCAGTGTAGCCTTGGACTTATACTGACACCTAGTGCTTTGGATGCAGTATTCAGTTATCGATGTTGCATAATTTTCGCAGTCGGCTTTGATGCATTTTTTTTTTGTGAGCTTAAATTTTCAATAACATGGAGGTTTCTGAAATAAAGTGCCAAGCTCCCCCCTTCAGAAATCCCTCTCTCCTAACTGTACATCCCTTCAGTACACAATAGATAGATCTACATTCACTAAAATTTAATAGATTTTAGCTAATGATGTATTTAAAATTGTCAACATAGCTATATGTCATCAGGCATCACATAGCCAGCTAGATCTGGGGTCCTATAGGTTACCATGGAAACATGCATAGTCATTTTACACCTAAGGGGAAAATATTGAGCAATGTCTGAGCTTTGTTTTGTATCTGAATGGATCGGATTGGATGAAAAAAAAAAACATCAACCATAACATTTTCTCCTCATAAGCACCTTTTTATTTGAAGTTTGCCAAAACAAGTAGTCATCCATCAAGCTGTAAAATAGCTAAAAGCAGTGGTGTAGTCCTAAAAAAAAAAAAAAGAAAAGTGTCTTACTATTGCCCAGTCCCTGTTTGTATGTCAGTACTTTTCTGTTACTGTAGACTGCATAATATGCATATAGAAATTGGTGGAACTGCAACTCTGTACACATCATAAATGGGTCATTGCTACAATTCAGTGACATTCCATCTTTGAAACTTTTGAAAAATAAAACATACTTTAACAAGTCTCTTCATGTTTCATTATTACAGGGACATATTAAAGATTGTATTAGTCATACTGGTTAAGCTATATTACTAAAAAATTCAGATGTTCATCCAGTTAAATTGGCAGCATCAGGGTGGACCATTAATTTGATAAATGATAAATTTTTGTCAAAGATGCCTGACATGCAGTTTTTGGGACATGAGAAAATGACAGTGCAAAAGAAAAGGATATAAATTATTTGAAATATAACTTTTAAGCCCTCAGAGGTGTGTAACATTATAAAAAGTCTATATTCTCTTTAACACACCTATCAAAATTGTAATTGGGTGAAATTAGACAATATAATTACCACACACTTTTAATGGGGACTTAAATGACATAGAAATGTTTTACAGGCGTTCCTGTGCGAGAAGCTGCTTTACATTGAAAAACAGTTTGGACAGATGCAATAATGTGTTCAGTGTGAACGTCCCCTACTAATCGACAATGACTACATTTAATACAATGACCAGGAAGAAGAGAGAAAGTAAGCGAAAAGGATTAACATGAATACAAGGCTATTACCTCTGAACTTGGTTACCTCTGAACTTGAGAAAAGGCCCATGAGAAATTGGAAGAATTTTCATGTCCCTCCCCCGGACATATGGGTATAAAAGGAGGGAATCGTGCATCTGTCCATTCAGATTTTTTCTTCGGAGCCGAGCGGTTGTGCAATCAGCGAGCTGAGATCACTTCTGTTCCACTCACTTCTCCAGAGTGTTGCTGTTGGATCTACAGTGCGTATCAGCGGCTTTCCCCTTCTCTGCACACCAGTGCAGCTTTGCCTCTGGGCGCTTTGACAGTATTTTCTTAAAAGAGTTTATTTTCTCTAAAAGAGCACATACAGCAGGCATTGAACGTCCTTTTCAGGACGTGTCTTTTTAAAGATGCCCTTCCGCCTCTGTTTAGTTTGTGGATGCGGTCGATATCTCTCCGCTCCTGGCAGTCATAGACGCTGCCTCGTGTGTCTGGGCTGCGATTTGTGGATGGTTCTTAACAAGAACTTAGGCAAGAACTTAACCATGGCAACGTTGCGGTCGAGGCTTTCCTTCCTAAAAAGTAACGCCACTCCAGCCACCCCCCGCATCGCTCCTTCTTCCCAAGGGATTGAGGACGACCCGGCTGGCGATGGTGGCAATTTGGGGATGGCAGCGGGCTCGGTTTCACCAGGTACATCCCCACGAACCACCCACCCCCTGCACACTCGTTGACTTCTGTCTGGGCTCGAGATGAGAGTGGCACTGACTACTCCTTCGGACCCGCCGAGCTGGATGAGGAATTCACCACTTCATCGGAGAGCGTCTCGGCATCTGACGCGGAAGACTCGTCTGGGCTCACCCAGATGGCCAACATGCTTGCCTGGGCCGCCGTGAGTGTGGGGTTGGACTTGAACCCTCCATCCTCCCCGCAGCCCTCATGGATAGACGATTGGTTCCTCGGGTCTGGGCACTGCTCACAGGTTACTTTCTTCCCGGAGGTGCATGATGAGCTGATGAGGTCGTGGAGGGCACCTTTCACTGCCCGTAACCGACCTCCTCGCTCATCCACTCTCACTACCCTCAACGGTGGGGCGGCCCACGGGTAATCAGAGGTCCCCCAGGCGGACAGAGTGGTTGCGATCTTCCTGTGCCTGGAAAACGCCACCACCTGGCAGGATCAACCGGTACTCCCCTCCAAGGCCTGTAGGATGACGTCGTCACTGATCACCAAAGCCTACAGCACCATCAGACAGGCTGCTTCTGACCTGCTTGCTATGGCCCTCCTGCAAGTCCACCAGGCCAAGGCACTTAAAGATCAGCACTTGGGTAGTCCAGACACCAACATGCTGCAAGAACTGCGTTCTGCGACCGACCTCACCCTCCAGGCCACGAAGGTCACAGTGCGGGCACTCAGGCAGGCGATGGCCACCCTCATGGTCCAGGAACACCACCTGTGGCTGAACCTAGTCAAGAAGCATGAGATCGACAAAGCCCGCATTCTCAACACCCCATCTCCCAGCTCGGCCTATTCAGCGACACCATCGACAACTTCACCCAGCAGTTTTCAGCGGTGAAGAAACAGAAACACATCTCTCACGTCATTCCTCGCCGCTGTTCCAGTGCAAGCCATGCTCCGTTTGCCTGCCGAGAGGGGGCACCCTCTGGCATCCACGCCCAGACCTCTGGAATCTCTATGTCTGGCCCCTGGACGGGATGCGGAAGATCTAAGTGGTCTACCACCTGCTGTCGTAGACATGATCAACCAAGCCAGAGCTCCCTCTACCAGGCAGCTTTACACCCTGAAGTGGCATTTGTTCACAAATTGGAGTTCTTCCCTATCTGAAGACCCACAGAGATGTGCAGTCGAGTCAGTGCTCTCATTTCTGCAGGAGAGGCTGGAGGGGAGGCTTTCCTCCTACACCTTGAAGGTTTATGTAGCTGCTATATCAGCTCACCACAACACAGTGGACAGTAAGTCCTTAGGGAAGTATGACCTGATCATCAGGTTCCTTAGAGGTGGCCGGAGGCTGAAACCTCCCAGGCCATGCCTGTTCCCCTCATGGGATCTCTCCGTGGTCCTCTCAGGCCTCCAGAGCCCCCCCTTCGAGCCACTAGAATAAGTAGAGCTTAGAGCCCTCTCCTAGAAGATGGCCCTCCTGATCACGCTTGCTTCCATCAAGAGTGTTGGAGACCTGCAAGCGTTCTCTGTCAGCAACACTTGCCTGGAGTTTGGTCCGGCAGACACCCATGTTGTCCTAAGACCTTGACCAGGCTACGTGCCCAAGGTTCCTATGACACCCTTCAGAAACCAGGTAGTGAACCTGCAAGAGCTGCCCCGGGAGGAGGCGGACCCTGTCTGGTGCATGCTTTATGTACCTATGTAGACTGCATGCAGAGCTTTAGATTTTGAGCAGCTCTTTGTCTGCTTTGGTGGACAGCAGAAAGGGAAACTGTCTACAAACAGAGGCTAGCCCACTGGGTTGTCGACGCCATCGCCTTGGCCTTTCAGACCTTGCTATGCCCGCCCCCTTGTGAGTTCGAGCACACTCGACGAGAAGTGTGGTATCCTCATGGGCATTGGCCAACGGCACCTTCCTAGCAGATATCTGCAGGGCGGTGGTCTGGGCAACACCCAATACCATAACGAGATTCTACAATCTCAGGGTTGAGTCAGTTTTGTCCTGTATTCTCTCAGGTCCGAGCACATAGAACTCAGGAATACAGAACGACTGACTGGGTGTCTTTTGCATATAACACCCTTCCCCTCCACTGAGGTGATCACGTGTGCTCTTTCACACGGGAGAATCCACTAAACTCACGCTCCCTGGATATATTTTCTCCCTAGCCATCTGGTCCACGAATTCAGCTGAGGAATTCCTAACCAAACCACTACAGGTACTAACTACTCTGTATTTGAATAGGTGCTCTACAGGGTTGGACTTCACGAATTAATCCCCCTGTGTGTATTTTCGGCGGTGAGGTGCCCCTGCCAGCGGACCCGCGTCTCCCTTGGGCAGTCCCCTCGGTCGCTAAGTTTGTAGCAACTCCTCCCTCGCTAGACAGGATCACCGCGCCACTTCCAAATGTGGCCTGAAAACCCATGTGACATATTCGCCACATTTAACCTCCCCCCAGCTTGGGCAGGGTGTGGTCTCCACGGGGTCTTTTCCCTCTGAAAGAATAGGAAATGGAAAAGAACACCTTGCCCGATGCATGTTATAGCATTAAATGGGCCCAGACACTTTAACTCTATGCAAGAAACATACAGAGAGAAAATGCGTGGCTGGAGCGGCCTGCTCCCATGCTTGGAACATCGCTCGTTCCCCACCTTTGGTATGCCGGGAACCTATAAAGCTTATGATGTTTTTATGGGGCATTGGGGAAGGGTATGTACAGTCTGAAGCAGCCTGCTGCTTTGGCACGCAACTGCCTGCCCGCACCTGTGTCAGCAGTTCACGTACATGGTTCAGTGCATGGCGTGATTGAATAGGGATCCCTAGTCTCGCTTCATTCGACACAACGTCAAGTGAGCGACAGATGGGGAATGTCTAGGTTACTGTTGTAACCTCTGTTTCCTGATTGTGTCCCCCCGGCCACGATGCTGTACCGAGCCACTGTAACGGCCGAACCTTATTCTCAGCTCCTCGGTGCAAAACCTGAATGGACAGATGCAGGATTCCCTCCTTTTATACCCGTATGTCCAGGGGAGGGTCATGCAAATTCTGTCTGCCAATTTCTCATTGGTCTTTTCTCAAGTTCAGAGGTAACCAATGCCTTCAAGAAAGATCCCTAGTGTTGCTTCATTCGACACAACATCTCATTCCCTCAATCAGGGAACAGAGGTTACAACAGTAACCTAAACGTTTATCACAAGAGAAATGTAAGAAAATCACATTGTGTTTTAACTAAACCTGTACTTCTGTACTTTTATTTTGAATTAATGCAGTAATGCAGTTTTTCCACCTCTCTCTTTCTCTCTTTCCAGAACGAACTCTGACATATGCAATAAAATGTAATGGCATGTCATGAATAGGTGCATTTACTGGTGTTTTCAATCCCAATGGTGGGAAACAATTAACATGGAGTCGACTGCTATATGATTTTGACAAAATTATCTTGCTTCTGACAGAAAACACGTGCTCATTGTCACTGATCGGCCATGCAAAGCAACAGCCGCTATCTCACATGAAAGATGTGTGTGTTTCAGGTCCATTTCTCTCGATTTGTGAAACATTACAGCAAACGGTATTGCATTTGAATTTCATACAGATTTTTTTCCCTTAATTATGAGACAATTTCTTAATTTACTGGATGTTTGGCATATTTTATTTTTTACCTGATACTGCTTCAGCATGACTCTCTCCACTCACTGTCATAAATTCCCTAAGTCGATGATGGCAGTGACAATGCTTGTCAGGGGTGGGGAATGGCAGAATTTAAATAATAATGCACCAATTACAACAAAGAATCTCCAGTTTCACAAAACATCATCCAATACAGTTAAAGGGAAACTAACCACAGTAGATTATAGACTAAGTGAATGTTTGATGTAAGTGTTTGAACATATCTCTGCATATAACTGGCAAGGATCGCCGGCGATGTTACGATCAATATTGTTTGCATTAACTGTATGTTATTAACATTCAATTCTTATTTCAAATCTTATTTTATACATCATAAGAAAGGTTTAATTCTTCAGATTTGATATTTAGCCAATGTTTCAGAATAGAAATGTTACTGTCAAAGCGAGAGTTATGAAAATTAAACCGTTATAAAGACACGTACCTATTCAGTGATGTAAACTCCCTTTGAGTTGTCCCTAGCAGGCTTCAGTGAACAACATCTTATAGGACCAACAGTATGCACATTTATGGACATTTTTATATATTCTCATATTTACTTAATAAATAATTATTATTATTTATGCCAATTTTCCACTAAATTATGCCATAAGATCAGCTGACATGCCATACTTCCATGAAGCTTGAAGGCACACAAGTTCATTTCTCATTCCAAATCCAAAAGTTATGACATCATGTATTATTGTAAATAAATAGATGATTACAGAAATATATTGTTTGTCTTTTATGTCCATGCAGTCTCTGGTATTTGTGTATGATTACTGACAGTTCTGTTGCTGTAATTGCAGAAGAGCTGTACACCAGCTATCACCTTCATTTGCTAATAATCTCATTATATGATTGGAATCCACATGAGATCATTAAAACACACTGCTACAACAACTCAGTTATGATTGGAAGAAAAATATATGAACAAGATAATGTTAATTTTATAATATTTACTATTCTGTATTTAGGTGCTAATGCTAAAGGCTAATGCTATTTGCGGCATTGTCTTGGAAAATTATTAATATAACTAGAGTTTTAAAATGATCATCCTCAAATATGAAATAGAACATAATTAGACTTGTGGCTTAGCTCAGTTGTTTCTTTGCATCAACAAGGTCAGTATCGTACATGTTTTCATATAAATAATTATTTTACTCACTTTACAATACATTTGAACTTTTCTAAAAAAAATGTCATGACTTTTATAAAATTGTACTTTTTAACAACAAACTTCCAAGTGTCTCCTTTCAAAAGTGACCACAATTATTCCTGTAATACAATGTGTATACTGTGGTCATAACAATCTTTATGAAATTCTCAAGTGCTTTGCCTAGTCTACAATCTCTTATTTACCCACACTCAGTCCCTCTTTCACATGAAATCAGTGTGAAAATATTTGGTATTGTGACCAAGGTTGTCATACCACACTTAACAAAGAAACAGACCTACACGTTCAAAACATCCTGTACCTGTACATCCTGATGCACAGTTGCATCATTGATCAGGCCTATTCATGAAGCTATGATGCCTCAAAAATGGTCAGCGTGATTGCACTGACATGTTTGAAGATAAATGCAGGCAAATTATTACGTTAGTTACAGAACTATATATCATATATATAAAATATCATATAGCTTCAAGCAGCGATGAAGGGCCCAAGCACCATGGGTCCATTACCACCCAGTGGCTTTTGGAAAACAATGCAATGTGGAAACATGCATTAGGCATTTGACATTATTCTAAACAATTTTGAAGCAATTTGGGTAAATATAAGTGGACTATTTTAAAGTCGGCAGGAAGAGTGGCTCTTACTGTGGTTGTGGCGCTATGACCGTGACCCAAAATACTCACATCCATGTGATTATCCCCCAAGACTTAACATACATCTCAATTTTGGTCTAAATCACACATAGCACACAGAAGATATGAGACAATTCCTGTTTCCCATTTATCACCATCAGTTTAATGCCTCGCCATGGCAAAACAGTGCAATATATCTGTTCACAGTTTAGCATCTTCAATATTTTGGCATAATATTGTCTAAATGAGGTGACAGTCTCATGAATCCCCTCAGATGAGTATTTAAAAATTCAGAGACTGCAATATTCAAAAAATACAAAATTGCTGAATTCCTGTTGGGCAGAGCTAATAACTATAATTATGAAAGTTGTCTAGCTTGATGAGAGCAATTATATGTACCAATTTTGGTGACAGTAGGTGAAAATGGGGGTGCCACAGAGTCTTACACACCAATTTTAAAGGGGGCGCTACAGAGCCCCCCTACACACCCATGCGTGAACATTTGCCTAGCCATAATGAACAATAACTCTGATGTGTGTGCAAAACTTCATGAAAATTTAAGCATGCCAAGTGCCTCAAAAACACCCAATTATAGAAAGAAAGGAATAATAACAATGAATGTGTTGCCATGGCAACATTATTTAAGATATCAAATATCCCTTGATAATTTTACATCAGCATTGTTTTGACATTATTCTAAAGAATTTTGAAGCCATTCACATAAACACAGGAGGGCTTTTTCAAAGTCTGTTAAAGGTGCTATGCTTCCTGTTGCCAGTTGGTGGCACAATGACCATGACCCATAATAGCCACATCCATGCGATCAGCCCCCTGAATTTTGATTATGGATTTTTATATTTACATTTGAAAGTCTGGGTCTCAGACAAGGCTAAAAATGTACATTTACAGAAAAGTACCAAAAAATAACCGATGAAAGCTTGGTACAAAGTCAAGTCAGATTTATTGTGACCTTCATATAACAAATATATATGTTTTTAAATAAAAATAGCATAAAAAATGTATGCATATAAAGAGTTTTAAAACAGTTATACCAAAAACAGTTATGACAAAACATTGTTAACTGTAATGGTGTTGTCATCTTTGCATTCTCATTATCAGAATACTAATACATTTTTTTTGAGCAATTCATTTCAGATGCAAACTCTACAAAACAGGAAATGGATGTTATTCCTAAGGCATTGCAGAGATTTCCCCTTAAGGGATCTATCATGCTTAAAATTCTGTACACTAAGCTCAGGTAGAATTCTTCTCTGAGATGAAAACCACAAAAACAACTGTGTATCCTTATCTTTATTAGTCACCAACAGCTCATTTAAAATGTTTCAAGGTTGCATAACTGTTCATAAACAGATAATCAGATATTTGACATATTTATGGTTTAAAGGTTAAAAGCCCTTTAAAGATGATTTAAAGGAATTTATTTTCAACCCTTCTTCCAGTCAGCGACAGGCTGACATGCTGAACGGAACATTTATCTAACCTCTGCCCCTCCATAATCTTTCTGTAATCTTCAGTGCTCGATACCAACAATCCATAATGTGGTTGTGTGTGTGAATGGCTCAGTGGAGTGTGTGTGAGAAGAGGAATGGAGTTTAAGGTTCTCCAGGGGAGCAGATGAGCACTTATCTCAACATCAAAACACACTGGAAGCGATGAGGCTTATGAAGATTAGACTTTTTTTTTCCCCCAATGGAGTCCTCATCACATGTCTCACTGCAACTCTGCTGGTGACAGATGTGGATGTGTGGTTTTGGCCACATTCACACAGCAGCAAAACAAGGTTGTCAGTCCTTTTTTAGAGTGGTGATTACGGTTACGTCCACACAGAGTTTGGATACTGTGCCTCTACAGGACTTGATTATTACATAACATCATGTCGACTGTGATAAGACTTTCTGATGTTATGGAAGTGTCAGCCCTCTAAATAGTGAGCAAATCACTCGTATATGTGACCAAATTTCGTGCTATACGACAAAAATTCAGATTTTACTCACCAGAGATTGAGTTGTGTAGTGACAAAGAAAAATGTAATTATTATTCTAACTAATAATAATAGCCTAATAAGCTACCACAAGCAAAGCTTTATTGTGGAAATAGAAATACTTTTAACCATAAAAATGACAAAGCTCTGCATTCACATAGGGAAAACAAAAAGGTGGGTTATACTCTGTCTTTCTCCTCTTTTAGATTAGTAACCTAGGCCACACAAAATTAAAAAAATTAATGCAGGCTAATAATATATTGTGCTTGAAATTTCCCTATGGATAATACAAAAACATAACATAGTTCTATAATTGTATCCAATTGTATTTGCTGATTTGGATTAAAATGTCCTATAAATACTTACAAAATTATTTTATGAAATTGGAGTGGGGGTGGGGGGTGGGGGGGGGGGGGGGTTTGGGGGTCTCCCCTTTTCTCCCCAATTTTGCATGCCCAATTCCCAATGCACTCTAGGTCCTCATAGTGACACGCCTCAATCCGGGTGGTGGAGGATGAATCTCAGTTGCCCCAGTGTCTGAGCCTGTCAATCCGTGCATTTTATCACATGGTTTGTTGAGCACGTTACCACGGAGACCTAGCGCGTGGATGCTCATGTTATTCTCCGCGGCATCCGTGCACAACTCACCACGTACCCCACCAAGAGCGAGAACCACATTATAGCCACCACGAGGAGGTTACCCCGACGTGACACTACCCACCCTAGCAACCAGGCCATTTGGTTGCTTAGGAAGCCTGACTGGAGTCACTCAGTACGCCCTAGGTGTTGTAGTTAGTGTCTTTACTTGCTGAGTACCCAGGCCCCTGGAGTGCTGATTATTAACTAAAGAAGTTCACAGATGCTTAAAGTAAATGTTTTAAAAGTAAACAAGTAATTAAAATAAAGCTGTAAAAAAAAAGCATGATAAATGAAATGAGTTAAGTGTTAAGAGTTAATAATAAAAAAAAATGTGTTAAGAAAATCCAAGTCTCATTTTGGTTAAACTGTTCCACGGACTGTTTATTCTGAACATTCTTCATTTTAAAGCAAGCCTACATACCAGTTTTGTGCATGTTGGACTTCAGTTAGAATGTAAAAGTGTTGCAAATCTATGAAATAAATATGAAACAATTTTACAAATACAAATCTTTAACAAATCTATGTAAGGTTTTTTTTGTTTTTTTTGTTTGTTTTTTTTTTTGTTTTTTTTTTTTGCATTGTAGTTTTTATAGTATCACTTAAATTATTATTATTTTTTTTGTAATATAATTATTAATTCTATTTTCATTGTTCAACCTTTTTCCAACCTTTCAACTTGTATGAAATTTGAACATTTTACATTTATACATTTGTACCCAAGCTAAATTGTGATTGAAAGGATCAAAAGCAAAATATGAAAATACAATATATCATCTTGCATAAAATACTGAGTGAAATCCTATATATATGAAAACTAATATACTGTATATTATATCAGTATATTATATCTTGACCCACACTATAGAGTACTCAGCTTGGGCTCTTCCCATGATGCTCATATCCAAACACACACACACACACACACAGTGCCATGACCACAGTGTTTTTTATATACAAGTCTAAAGGGACATTTGATTACGTAATACAGTGAGTGTATAGAGGCGAAAGGAATGGACTGTAGTTCAAATAAAAGGGACAGTTCATAAAAGCCTTACAGTGCCTTGTTCAAAATAGCAGTGCAGACCACAATAGAGGCAGTTTCTGCCCAGAGATAATAAATTATTTGGAAGTTAAAGTAGCCTTATTTAGAATCAACTGACCATTTTTTACTTTTCCAACCAATGGAATTGGTTTGGTTGTCTTGGTTTACACAACAACACCTCCATCTAGTGGCTCTTCAGTTTTATGGCAAAAATAGTTTCTCATGTATGGAGCCAGGATTATGACAAAACAATTTGAATTTGAATCGTGTAAATTTGAATTATAGACTTTTGAATTTGAATTATAAGTGTGATTTTGCCAAATGAAATATTACGTTGTATTTTAAATAGGTTTGAATTAGATTTTTTTAAACTCCAATCCTGAACATTTCATATTTAACCAAATTGAATTGTTTTTTTTTTATGGCACAATTTTATAAATATGTATTTTCAAACACTGTACACTGTAAATATTCAGATTTAAAAAAATACAGCTTCAAGTTTTCAAGATAAAGAAGAAATTCAGAACACCAAATTCAATATCTAAAATTCAGATCTACAGAAAGTGGGTCAGAGGTCAACCTTCCGTGTTCCACAGGGAAGAGTAGAGGGTCTCGGAAAAGTCGAACGGAGCATTTTGGCCAATTACAGGTCGAGGTGCAATAATTCTCTGGCACAAGCGTGATTCAAATGGTCCCATTCTGACCATGAAGTGGTTCTTTAACTTTTATTATTTATATTTTTATGGTTACCACATTAGCACATTCTCAGCACATGAGACATTTGTCTGAGCGGTCTCTGGTATTTGTTTTAGTATAAAGTATACAGGTGCTGGTCATATAATTAGAATATCATCAAAAAGTTGATTTATTTCAGTAATTCCATTCAAAAAGTGAAACTTGGATATTATATTCATTCATTCCACACAGACTGATATATTTCAAGTGTTCATTCCTTTTAATTTTGATGACTATAACTGACAACTAATGAAAACCCCAAAATCAGTATCTCAGAAAATTAGAATATTGTGAAAAGGTTCAATATTGAAGACACGTGGTGCCACACTCTAATCAGCTAATTAACTCAAAACACCTGCAAAGGCCTTTAAATGGTCTCTTAGTCTAGTTCTGTAGGCTACACAATCATGGGGAAGACTGCTGACTTGACAGCTGTCCAAAAGACGACCATTGACATCTTGCACAAGGAGGGCAAGACACAAAAGGTCATTGCTAAAGAGGCTGGCTGTTCACAGAGCTCTGTGTCCAAAGCACATTAATAGAGAGGCGAAGGGAAGAAAAAAGATGTGGTAGAAAAAAGTGTACAAGC